>JAESUZ010005143.1:0-37292 GCA_017311185.1 Proteles cristata cristata | reverse complement strand
GGTGGCTGCACACTCGGGAGGTGGTGGCTGCACACTCGGGAGGTGGTGGCTGCACACTCGGGAGGTGGCTGCACACTCGGGAGGTGGCTGCACACCCGGGAGGTGGCTGCACACTCGGGAGGAGGTGGCTGCACACTCGGGAGGAGGTGGCTGCTGGAGCCGGGTCCGCCCACCGCCTTCTTCCGGCGCTGGGCCACCAGGCGGCGGTCTCCCGGGGACCCAGGGTTCCAGGCAGGGGGACCCTCCCCCGCGCCCCCGCCTGGGCAGGGGCGGCCCCCCACCCCCCCGCGCAGCTGGGGGACCCGACGCCGGCCTGGAGACCGCGTGCGTCACGGGACCCTGCCGAGGCGGCTTCCCCTCCCGTCTCCAGCCGCAAGGGGGGGCCGGGCGCCCCTCCACACAGCCCCGGGCCTCGTGGGGTCACGGGGGGCCTGGCCAGGCAGGGGCCAAGGCCACGTGCAGCCCGGGCTCTGCCCAGTGCCCCGCCAGCCTGTGGCCTGACCCCACAGGGGCAGCTTGTGGTCGGGCCGCTAAGTGGTCTCATTCCACGCAGCAGAGACCCCAGCCCTCCCCAAGGAGGAGACCCTGGCCCTCTCGGGTCACTTCTTAGGGCTCCATCGCTGACCCCATTAACGAGGGAACAGTTACGTAACCTGGAGGGGTCCCCGCACCTCCTAGACTTCAAACCCGCGAGCGCCCCCGTGTGGCCCGTCCCCGCCAGCGCAGGCAAAGTCCGTCCTGGAAAAACCGAGGCGAGAGCAGGGCCGAGATGCAGGCCCTGCGGGCGGAGGGCGGAGCGCGGGCTGGGGTCCCTCCCCAGTGGCCACAATGACAACCAGAAGCTGCTGGAGAAAGCCGGTGAACCACGTGGCCACGGGCTCTCCACATGAGCCACGCTCAAAACACCCCCACGGGCCCCGAGTGACAGGGACAGTGCTGGGGGCTCTGACCACGGGGGCTGGTCCCCGCCCCGCCCCCAGGCGCCTCACACCGGGCAGGGGGGGTGAGTGTGGACAGAGCTGGCCTCCAGGGCGCAGGGGCACTCCCGCGTGCACGACACACAGTGACGAAGGGAAGCGGCCGGGCCAGGCAGGACACCTGATCTCGTGGCCGCTACGAGCGAGCAGGGCGCGGCCCGCAGTGGGCGTGTGGTGGCCACGGCTCGGTACCAGGAACAGAAGCAAGCAGCCCACCCGTCCCCGGGACTGTGTGGACCCTCAGGGCCTGGTCCAGTGGTGGCCCAGCGCCCGCCCCGCGCTGTCCGGCTCCTGCCCGGGGGCTGCGGCTGAGGGCAGTCCGCTGGGAGGCTGGTGCTCCCCCAGGCTGGGGTCCCCGTGGGAGCGGGCGGGGGGGTGGGGGGGCTTGTGCCTGCGGTGAGAGCCCAGCCTTGGAGGGTGCAGGGGGTCCGGGGGACACATGGCCCTGCCGCGGACACGGCTCTGGGCCCCAGCCTGCCTCTCTCTGCTGTGCCTTCCTGTCTAGTGACCCGACTTCTCTGTGCCTGTTTCTTTGCCTGTAAAATGGAGGTGTCACAGTACTCTGTGCACAGGCCAGCATGAAGGGTAAATGGCCAATTTCCTATAAAAGACTTAAAACAGTGTCTGGCACATACTGACCAGTCCATGTCAGCTATGTTTAAAAACAAAGTCTACCGAACAAAATCCACGTGGTTCGGGGCCACTTCCCGGCCCACAGCTGGACCCCACCCCGTGGCAGCTGCACGAGTGACCCGTACGCTGCTTCCTGAGACTGAAAGCTCACCAGCCCCCACCGGCCCAGGCCTCCCCCCTGCACTCGGGCCCCAGCTCACCAGCCCCCACCGGCCCAGGCTTCCCCCTGCACTCGGGCCCCAGCTCACCAGCCCCCACCGGCCCAGGCCTCCCCCCTGCACTCGGGCCCCAGCTCACCAGCCCCCACCGGCCCAGGCCTCCCTGCACTCGGGCCCCAGCTCACCAGCCCCACCGGCCCAGGCCTCCCCTGCACTCGGGCCCCAGCTCACCAGCCCCCACCGGCCCAGGCCTCCCCTGCACTCGGGCCCCAGCTCACCAGCCCCACCGGCCCAGGCTTCCCTGCACTCGGGCCCCAGCTCACCAGCCCCCACCTGCCCAGGCCTCCCCCTGCACTCGGGCCCCAGCTCACCAGCCCCCACCAGCCCAGGCCTCCCCCTGCACTCGGGCCCCAGCTCACCAGCCCCACCGGCCCAGGCCTCCCTGCACTCGGGCCCCAGCTCACCAGCTCCCCACCGGCCCAGGCCTCCTGCACTCGGGGCCCAGCTCACCCAGCCCCACCGGCCCAGGCCTCCCCCTGCACTCGGGCCCCAGCTCACCAGCCCCCACCGGCCCAGGCTTCCCCCTGCACTCGGGCCCCAGCTCACCAGCCCCACCGGCCCAGGCCTCCCCTGCACTCGGGCCCCAGCTCACCAGCCCCCACCCGCCCAGGCCTCTCCCCTGCACTCGGGCCCCAGCTCACCAGCCCCCACCCAGGCCTCTCCTGCACTCGGGCCCCAGCCTCACCAGCCCCTGCCGCCCAGCCTCCCCTGCACTCGGGCCCCAGCTCACCAGCCCCCACCCGCCCAGGCCTCCCCACGCACTCGGGCCCCAGCTCACCAGCCCCCACCAGCCCAGGCCTCCCCCCTGCACTCGGGCCCCAGCTCACCAGTCCCCACCGGCCCATCCTCACTGGACACACCCGGAGGCCCTGCGGTGGCAGCACACGGGGTCCCAGCAGCAGCCAACCAGACACGGGGTCTGGTCAGTGAGTGAGGTGCGAGGCCACGCGTCCCTGCCATTATCACCACACACGGGAACAGGATCTTAATATCCTCTCAAAGTGTCCCCTGAAACTGAGCCCTGGGAGCGCAGGACCAGGAGCGGCACCCGACGGGGGGGGCACATGGGTGAGGCTGGGGGGGGCTCATGTGATCGGGCTGCGCGTCGCCGCGGAGACGCAGGTCCCGCCTTCCAGGGGACGCGAGAGGACGTGGCTGTCACCGAGCACCAAGTCGGCAACTTGTTCTCAAACAGCTCGAGAAAACGCTACTGGATCCCAGCTTAACTCTGCAGTCTTTCAAATAATTTTTAAATATTTAAAAATCAACTCTCCATGAAAACAAAACCACCCCGGGTCAGAGTGACACTTGGCTCTCCCCCCCGGCACACATGTCTGTGTGGCCCTGCTGGGTGTCCGCTCAATCCGGGGACGCAGCCCTGACCTACAGCCCACGACCCCGAGCTTACACTCCAACACGGAAGAGGGGGCTGCCAGGCCCCGGGGAGCACGCGGTGCCTCTGGGGCCACCAGAGAAAGCTCCGGGCCTGCTGTGCGGGAGGGGCTGGAGGGGAGGAAGCCACACTGCAGGGGTGCGGCCCAGACGGGGACGCGGTGGGTTAGCAAAGCCAACAGCGCCATCTGGCTGTAGGACTGTCAGAGCCCGCGTCACCGTACTGAGCCGCCTTTCCCCCACCCACACCCACCCACTCCCACCCACCCTCACCCTCCCTCACCAGGCGGCCAGGGACCCGCAGGCCGTGCGAGGAGACAGAGGTCCAGGGGTCAGAGCCTCCCCCCTGCTCCCGAGGGAGCTGAGCACGATCGAGCAGTTGGCTGGAGTGCCAGCCGTCACTGGACAATGCTCAGACGGTGAGCCCCTCACACCCTCGTGGCTGACCCCCCCCCTGCAGCGGTGAGCCCCTCACACCCTCGTGGCTGAGCCCCCAGAGGTGAGCCCGTCCTGGGTTCTGTGCCGGGCTGGCCTGTCTGGCACCACTAAACTGCAGGAGCCTTTTCCTTTGATCCTATTGTATTTCCGGACCTTTCTTGTGCTGCTAATTTCTGGTTAGTGGGCATCCCACACTGGACGGGAGGCCACAGGCTGAGGCCCTGTGTTCTCTGCACCCACCAGTCCAGCCGGCCGGCCCGTCACCCCGGCCGGCAGCCCGCAGACACGCGCTTGAGCAGCGTCCATGCTGACCCTCCGCACAAGCACCCTGGACCCGGAGGAAAGGGCAAGGAGGCCTAGACACAGAGGGAAGGGGTAGGGGTTTACCCCAAATCAAAACAGCACCTTCACTTACAGTCACAGTTTTAAGGCTACTTCTAAAACCTTAACAGAGGACATGACCTTCTATTCATGTGAACACGAACCCAAGAACAGGCCAGGCCCGGAGTCCATCCTTCGGGGCAGCTCTAAATAAACACAGCTACCCGCCCCCTGGCCCAAAACGTCTGCTGTAATTCTGGCCACCAGGACGCCAGTCAGGTAAACCAGCGAACGGGACAGCACTTCAGGGTGGTGGCGTGAGGGTCTCTGCAGCCCGTCTCCCCACAGAACGAGAGCGTGGCCGTGGACTCTAAAACACCATTTACAGTCTCCAGAAAGTGTCCTACGGCCATACAGCAACGAAGAAACATCTATTTTTTTTTAATGTTTTATTTATTTTTGAGAGAGAGATAGAGACAGTGTGAGCAGGGGAGGGTCAGAGAGAGAGGGAGACACAGAATCCAAAGACAGGCTCCAGGCTCTGAGCTGTCAAGACAGAGCCTGACGTGGGGCTTGAACCCACAAACCGTGAGATCATGACCTGAGCCGAAGTCGGACGCTTAACTGACTGAGCCCCCAGGCGCCCCAAGAAACATCTACTTAAGAAGAGTGTTTGGGACATGACCTGTCGCCCCCCCAACCCCGTGTGATGACAGCTCTGCTCCCAGTGCAGGTGCAGACACCTCACCTCCAGCTCAGCTCCGCTCTCCTCCAGGCCAGAGGGGCAGACAAGCCAGGGCTCCCTCCCTGCCCAGCCCCCTCTCGAAGGCCAGAGAATACTGCCCTGACCCTGCTGATCGTGGGGTATCCGGGTCCCACAGCGGGAGGGGCAGGCCGAGAAGAGCGGGGGCCGCGCGCCTGGAGCTGGGCAGCAGCGCCCACAAAAGGCCGCTGCGCCCCAGCCAGGCGCCAGAGCAGGGGCTCAGGGGCCCTGTCCCGGCAGTGGGGGCACGAGAACAGCCAGCTCCGCAGCTCTCCCGAAGAGGAGCGCCTCAGCTCAGAGCACAGCAGGAGCAAGTTCCAGCCCAAGGGCACGGAGAGCACAGTGGGGGCCCCGGCGCTGCAGCAGCCGGAGGACGGCAGCAGCCGCATCACAGCCACAAGTGGAACAGACCCGCCAGCGTCTGCCGCACGAGGGAGCCACGGAGAGTCATCCTGGGGCACAGCAGCCGTCGAAGACTGCCCTGGAGACCCCGCCGTGCCCGTCACCTGGACCAGGCCCGCGCAAGCCTCAGCATTATCAACACCAACAGCACCACTGGCCGGCCGGCCACTCGAGGAGGCCAGCAGGGGAGTGCGACTGCGGCGAAGGGAGGCCACCGAGCAGTCAGAGAGCCTCGGCCTCGCCTGGGGGACGGGAGGCGCAGAGCCAGCGCTCATCCGGCCACGACACTAAACAAATAAGCACACAAGCCTCCCCCAGCCAGGGTCAGGGATCAGTAACCAGAGTTGCTACAATGTTTTACAACATACAGTTTTCAACAAAATATTGAGAAATGCAAAGAAATGGGAAAGTGGCCCATACACAGAAGAAAAATAAAAGGAAACAAAATTGGTTTTGAAGGGGAACAGACACTGTATTTAGCAAAAATGACTTCAAAACAGTTATAAATAAGTTCAAAGAACGGAAAGAAATCAATCATAATAAGGGAGGGCAGGGACGCCTGGGAGCTCGGGCAGCCGAGTGTCCGACTCTTGATTTCAGCTCAGCTCACGACCTCTCAGTTCGTGGGACAGAACCGCATGTCGGGCTCTGCACTGCCAGCGAGGAACCTGCTTGGGATTCTCCATCTCCCTCTTTCTCTGCCCCTCCTACCAAAATAAATAAATAAACTTTAAAAAATTAAAAAAAGGACTACCCAGCAACTCCACCACTTGGTATTTCTCCTATGAAAACAAGAAAGGAAACTCAGACAGCTGCCTGCGTCCCTGTCCCAACAGCGGCGTTATTTATCAGAGCTAAGACACGGGCGCAGCCCACGTGTCGGCCAGCAGATGAATGGATAAAGAAGATGCGGTGTGGATATGTGCAACGGAATATTGCTCGGCCATAAAAAGGAAGGAAGTTCTGTCATTTGCAACAAGGATGAGCCTTGAGGGCACTGTGGTCAGTGAAATAAGTCAGACAGAAAAGACAAAAATACCATATGAGCTTATTTATGTGTGGAAGTCTAGGGGGGAAAAAAAAAGAAAGAAAACAAGCCCATAGATACAGAGAACAGATTGGTGGCAGCCAGAGGTGAAGGATCCAGGATGGGTTAAATGGGTGAAGGTGATCAAAAGGTACAAGCTTTCAGTTACAAAACAAGTAAGTCATGGGGATGTAATGTACAGAACGGTGACTATA
This sequence comes from Proteles cristata cristata, assembly GCA_017311185.1. Lineage (NCBI taxonomy): Eukaryota > Metazoa > Chordata > Mammalia > Carnivora > Hyaenidae > Proteles > Proteles cristata. The sequence goes on along the minus strand of JAESUZ010005143.1, from coordinate 30,906 downwards.
GTTAACAGTACTGTGTTGCACGCTTGAAAGTGGTTTAGCACAAGTGGATCTCAAAAGTCCTCTTCATAAGAAAAAAAATAGTTTGTAACCATGTACAATGACTGATCTCAACTTGGACTCACTACATACAATACACACATGTCACAATGTACTTCACCATATAGACAGTAATACGAGCATCTGATAACGTATACCTGAAAGTCCTATGTCAATTACTCCTCAAAAACTTTTAATTAATTAAAAATTGATACCAATCCTTCACAACTTAAGCAACACAGGAGAGGGAACATGCCCCATTCCCAACCCATCTTACAAGGCCAGCACTATCCCGATACTAAAACTACAGTCTGGGGCGCCTGTGTGGCTTAGTCGGTTAAGCGTCCGACTTTCGCTTAGGTCATGATCTCGCGGTTCGTGGGTTCGAGCCCCACGTCGGGCTCTGTGCTGACTGCCAGCTCTGAGCCTGGAGCCTGTTTCGGTCTGTGACTCCCTCTCTCTCTGGCCCTCCCCTGCTCACGCTGTCTCTCTCTCTCTCCTAGAAATAAATAAAACATTAAAAAAAAATTGAATACCTTTAAAAAAAATAAATAAAAAAAAATAAAACTACAGTCATCGCACACACACATACAAACACGCACAAAAGCAGACCAATATCTCTTGTAAATATGGACACAAAAATCTTTTAACACAATACGAGCAAACAGAATCCAGCAACTTAAAAAAAGGATTATACATCATGCTCAGATGGGATGGATCCTAAGACTGCAACGTTGGTTCAACATACAAAAATCAATCAATGTCAAGGACAAAAACCGCATGATCATCTCAACAGACACAGAAAATCAGTAGACAAACTTCAACATCGTTTCATGATTCAAACAAACAAACAAAAACACCCGACAAACTCAGAATAGAAAGGTTCTTGCTTCCTCTAATCTGAGGCATCTGAAAATCCCCTGCTAACACCATGCTTCAGGGGAAGGGTGGCTGTCGCACTAGCTCAGGAACAAGCCCAGCTGGGCCGTGCTCACCACTGTAGCCTCTCCGAACTCTAGGGTGATTAGGGAAGAAAAAGAAAAAGTATCCAGACTGGAAAGGAACAAATAAACGTATCGTTATTTGCTGATGACACAATCTTGTATCTAGAAATCCTAAAGGACCCACAAAAAAGCTAATGGAACCAATAAATGAGACGCACAAAGCTGCGGGATACAAGATCGATACGTGAAAATCGATTTTATTTCTATGATAGCCACGGGCAATGCGAAATGAAAGCAAGAAAACAATTCCATTGGCCACAGCATCACAAAGAAGAGATGCAATAAAAGCATTCCCACCCCTGAGCTGCTCGTATCCACCTCTCCTACCCTCCCTCCGTCTCTGTCTCTCACATCCACACACACTCAAGGGGCAGGTTTCTAGGAACTAGTTCGTGCTTAAACGTGGCAGGCGATGTGTTGGTTAGTTTGCTGGGGACGTGGGCACGTCTGGTAGCGTGAGTCACACGCGCGGAGCAAGCATGGTCGTGAGGGCCGAGCGGAGACAGCTGCACAGAATGAACGAAGCCGGGGCGGCCCCGCGCGGCTGGTACGTACCCAGATAGGCCCGCCTTGGGGGGGGCCTGCTTTCTCCGTCCTGATTGTCTGCAGCTACATTTAAAAAGAGAAAACAGAAAGGAGGAAGAGAAAAGAAAAAAAACAGACCGATTTTAAGACCGGCAAGCAGCTGTGTCTTCCAGCCCCTTTTTGCATTTCTTGTTTTAAGAAACACTGGAAAAGGGCGAGATCGTCGTTTCCGTGTACTAGGAAATTAACTTTCTGAATGATTCTCCTCCAAATCTACCCTCTTCCAGTGTCAGCACTTGAGGCAGGAGGAGGAGATCTTGGGCCGAAATGAAGAGTCGTCATATTTTCAGCGAACGTCTAAGGCCACAGGCACGCCTGCTACACTGACAGAGACACGGATGGTGCCCGTTTCCCCCTAAAAGCTCGTCTGTACACGAGCCCTGATCGCAAGACAGTGGTCCCGGGGTCAAAGCTCCTCAGAGGTTGCTTGATAAAGCAGTTTTCAGAGCACACTCCACAAAACGCCCTCTGTGAGCGGGGAGCCAGCGCGGCACGTGAACTTGCCAGGCGTGCGGCTCAGAGGCAGTGCCCCGTTACACCGGGCCAGGAGGCCTCCCCCGGCCCCCGCAGGCGGCAGGACCCCACACAGCGCGCGAGGCCTGCAGCAGCCTCGCCCCACCCGAGACCCCCTGCCCCCCACGCCCAGGACGGCAGCCCAAGGCTCTTGGAGACTCGGCCAGAGTGTCTGCAGGGTGGAGTCTGGGAGAGCGAGCCTCAGGGCCGCACTGGACTCCGCCACAGACCTGGGGGCGGCTGTGTGTCACCCGCCCCAGGCAAGGCAGGCTCCACCTACAAACGGACAGTTTGCAAGGAAACACCTAAAAGAAAGCGCCAGCCTGGCTCCTGGGCTTGGGGACAGCAGACGCTGCTGCCCGGCCCGCGCCAGGCTTTCCTGGAGCCGCAGCACCACCGCCTGGGACCGCGGGGCTCCAGACACCAGACCGGCTGGACGTCCTCAGCTTGTCACATCTGTTTCTTGGTCGAGGCCAAGTTCACCGTTCACCGAGACGTCCTCTAAAGCTCCAGGTCCCAAAGGGGAAGGGGAGGGAAGGCTGGGGACGCAGGAAGGGGATGCTGACTGCTCAGCGTTGTTCCGCGTGCGGCGCAGACACACCCAGGCCGTCTCCCCTCTGGTCTCAGGCCTGATCACGCCCAGCAGACAAGCTGGAAACGCGCCGGGCAGCAGGGCAAGGCCGGGCAGAGGCCCAGGGCCGTGAGAGCGCGGCACAGTGGTGGGGGAAGGAAAGGCAGCAGCTGGCAGGGGGTGCGGGTCAGAGGGGTCTCCTGTCCTGTGTCAGGCTCTTCCCAGAGGACAGAGTCAAGCTACCGAGGGTTTCTTGGCTGGAAAGTAGTGAGATCGGACCTCCGCTTTAGACAACCGTCTTTGTGCAGGGCAGCCTGGCGGAGAGCCCGTCCTGAGGCTGAGACACCAGTGAGGGGCATCATGCAGGTCACAGACTCCCAGGCATCTGTGAACACGCACTCCGGGCACTAAGGTCCAGAAGCAGCCTCAGCACGTGTCCCCACTGTCCCCACTGGAGGCAGCGTCCGTGTCCCCCCTGGTTACGGGGGGCCTGTGACCCTCCATTCTGCAGAAGCGATGCACGATTTCCAAGAGCAGAGCACAGACACGGGTTCTACCGGCTCTCTCACGCTCCCCTTGCAGCCCGGCTGCCATGTTATAGGCAAGCTTAGGCCACGTGAGAAAGCCACGTGAAGATGTCCCAGCAGACCCTCTGACACATGAGGAAGGGAGGGACCTAGACGGCGAGAGCAGAGAAGGGGGAGGAGGCCAGGCCCCGGCAAATGGCCGGCAGCGCTGCGGTGCCCGTCCAGGCTCGTGAGTCTCACCACTGTCCTCGCAAGTCCCCAAGTCTGGGGGTTCCTTTAGGAGCAGCCCCAGAGACTGGAACAGAACCTGACGGGACAGAAGGCTGGGACGAGCCCACACAGGAGAAGTGGCCGTCCTGGATGCCAGAGGACGGCTTGGGACAGCAGGAGGGAAGCTGTGAGCCGACCAGAGACCAGACCTCCAGCCGCTCGCAGGGGCTTCCGGGCTCTGTCGCAGCGCGAGAGCCACTGCAGTGCTCGAGGACGGTGGGGGCGACGGCCACAGGTGGGGCCCAGGATGCCCTTAGAGACCAGGGGATGGCGGAGGGGGGGGGTCCGGGCAAAAAAAGATTAGCCCTACATCAAGGTCACGGCTGTGGGCAGGTGGGCAGGGCAGGTAAGGATTCATAACCTAACCTCACGTCCAGGGACATCCGATAAACCCTTTTTTTTTTTTTTTTTAATGTTTTATTTATTTCTAGGAGAGAGAGAGAGAGAGACAGCGTGAGCAGGGGAGGGTCAGAGAGAGGAGTCACAGACTGAAACAGGCTCCACCCTCTGAGCTGGCAGTCAGCACAGAGCCCAACGCTGGGCTCGAACCCACGAACCGCGAGATCATGACCTAAGCGAAAGTTGGACGCTTAACCGACTAAGCCACTCAGGGGCCCCCGATAAACCCTTGAAAATACAGAATGGTTTACAGATAAACATTTTCCTGAGGGGAAGGCAGGGTCCTCGGCTTTCATTGTCAGAATCGTATGTGACCCTCCCCACCCAACATTTTTACCTTTATGGAGATGTAAGTATATACCATTAAGGATTCACTCGCTGAAAGCGTACAATTCAGTGGTTCTGGCATATTCAGAGCTGCGCAACCACCACCACAGTCTTAGAACACTTTCGTCCCCCACAAGGGACACCCGTCCCCCGGAGCAGCCACCCCGTCCCCACTCCCCAGCCACCTCCATTCTGGAACCGGAGTGAATGTCAAGTGAATGCAACCACCTGACTCGGAGTCACAGACCATCTTCTCTCCCCGCGCGCGCCGCTGGTGGCACCGTTCCCTGCGCCAGTAAACCAGGTAAGAACGTGTCATCCTGGGACCCGCATAAAACAACGTTCCAGGAGCCCCCTCACTGAGACCCCCTCGGGCAGAGAGGGAGGCAGGTCGCTCTTCCATCCCTGGGTCCTTGCGAAGCCCGTGAGTGTCAGAGTGATGACCAAAGAGCTCGACGAGGAGTCAAAGGAAGTGTCAGCACGCACACCTGGCCTATTTCATCTGCCACAGAATCTCCCGGCTCCGTCCACCGAAAAAGCCAAAAACCACCCCCAACCCTTCAGCTGTCCCAGTGGCCGGACCGTGGTCTCCACATGCCGCAGTCCCGGGCCACAAGGGATCCTTGGAGAAATGGCTCACTCCAGGTCTGGGGCAGCAACCAGGTAAGATGAGGCACCGAGCAACCTGTCGCACCAAGAGCCCGGCTCCCAGGGACCCCCCGTCTCTGCCAAAACGTGAAGAGCCAACTGAAGAGGCTCCCACCAGCAGACGAGCGGGTCAACAGAATAACGGCAATCAGGCAAACCCATCAAGTAGGTTTAAATCCACACACTCCGAATAATGGAAAACAAACACAAACCCTGTTGCAAGATGCTAGGCAACCAGTTTCGAAAACTGGCAGATAAAGAGAAAGAAGCAATTACCTGCCTTTCACTCGTAAATGACACCACTGGGCACAGCAGCATTTCCCGGGAAGCTTCATGTCAGAGAAGGCCCACAGCTAATTTGTGATGAAGACTGACCTCGCCGGAGCCCTGCAGCCTCACGGTTAGCGGCTTAGGCGCGGGGCACCCACCACTAACATCCAAAAACAGACAAGGTGACAGGATGTGCCTCCCTGCAGAAGAAACAAGTCTGGCAAAACATAAGAGCCAAACCTAGACTTGATCAGACCTCTGGATCCACTTATCTTTTTAAAATGTTTTTCACAGGGCATCCCGGAGACAGGAAGACCCGATGGACCCCACGGGCGTGGCCCGCAGCAGCCAGGCGGGGCCGCCTCTGGCCGGCTTCTCAGATGTCACCTGCAGCGCCAGGAGCCTTGTCCGAAAGCGGGGTGGCCGGGGTCTCAATTCCACACCCCCACACACCCCTGGGCGTACTGGTCAGCCCAAGGACGGAGCGCTGGCTGCACGGCACACACCACGTGCAGGGTGAACAGACACATTTCGAGGACCAAGGGAAGTTAGGGAGAACCTGCACAGACCAGTGTGCAGCCTGGCCCCGGCTGGAGGACAGAACCCAGCCCCCACTCAGGAGGTGATGGGCGCTGAAAACCTACACATAACACTGGGTATTTGGTAACTAAGTACTTCCTTATGGCTAATGATGGTATTTTGGCTGTTTTTGTAAGTCCTTGTCTATTAGACACACATTATGAACTACTTACAGAGTAAGTCTGGAATTTGCTTCAAAAACCGTAGGTGGGAGACGGGAACAGGGCCTGGGGATGGCTGGAGGCGGGCGCGATTACGCGGGGAGCTCGGACACACTCTCCCTGACTCCACGTGTGTTTGAAGTTCTCCACCATAAAACGTGAGAGATGAAGAGGAAACACACAGCACACACAAGCCACATCGGACCTCACGCCCTTGGTGTAGCCACACGGTGAGTCCACAGCGGCTTCTGCGGAAGACCTCTCCCCGCAACCCGCGGGCCCCGCCCCCTCAGACCCACACCCCAGCCTGACCTCCCCTAGGTATGAGCAAGGCCACAGGACGAACCCTAATGTCACCTCTGGATGGCTGAGTGGAAAGCTCTTTGCTTTTACTTTACGTTCCTCTCTAGTCCCCAAAATGTTGAGATGAGCACATACTGCTCTTTATCATCAGATAACACATCAAATGTTCATTTGGTGAGTGACCTGCTTTTTCTCCTTTAATTCCATTTATTTCTTTAATCTTAACCTCCAAGCTCAATTTCTGACCTTTGAAATTTGTGACCTCTATAAAAGACAGTTGTAAAACATCAAAGTTTTTTTCTAGACTGGCCATCCTATGAAAACACTGAAATATGGCTGTTAAAACGCTTCTCCATAACTTACTTGAATGTGCCCGGTCAGTCCGCCGGGGCACCCTCACCAACGCCCCTGCTGAGCGCCTGGAGGAAGTGGGGACCGCCCGCCTTCCCCAGCGAGGCCCGGGCACAGCGGCTCATAGGGTCCCAGAGCTTTCCAGCCTGAACTGGTTGGTGTTTTCATGCCCCACCTAACCACTTCTGGCAGAGGAGAGGCAGCAAACCCACAGGTTTCATTAAAGGCTTTCCCGATGAGTGTGCTGTGTACCCATACGTGGTAGACACAGATACATGTAAGCCTAATTACATTCAAGAATTAATATGAATCTCAAGAATTCTCAAACGCTGTATCCCAGATCTCAGTATGCAGAATTTAGGATGGATTCTCCCCCTGGAACCGTCTGGGGCCCAGCCGGGAGCCCAGGGGTCAGGAGCCCCGGCCCTCCAGGCCCCAGCAGAGCCCCGGCAAAGCACAGGCCGGCCGGGCAGACCTAGGGCCCGGCCGTCACCAATGGACGGCAGCTCCGCCGCAAGGCCAAAGCCACTGCAGCCCCACCCACCTGCATGTTGCAGGTTTCGAGCCAGCCCTTTGGTCAACTGCCAACACCCGCCGGCAGGCAGACACCTGGACCTGCCTGTGTTCCCAGATGCTGCAGACCTTACAGCTGCTGCAGCAAGTCACCCCGAGCTCGGTGGCCTACCACAGATTTATCACCTCGCTATGTGGGAGACCAGAAGGCTGACATGGGTCTCACTGGGCGAAAATCAGGGCATATTCCTTCTGAAGTTTCTAGGCAAGAACCCAGATCCTGTTCATTCAACCTGCTGGCAGAATTTGGTTCCTGGAGGCCGAGGTGCCCATGCTCTTGCTGGCGAGGAGAGGAGGGCCGTTCCAGTCTCGAGAGCCCGCTCTGCTTTGGCTCCTAGCCCTTCGCCCACGTCCAAAGCCAGAACCACACCCTCCTCACGTCCGCGCCTGACCAACTCCCCTCTTCCACCCTACAGGCCGGGTGGACACCGGGCACACCCAGACCATCCAGGACAAGCCCCCCGCGTAAGGCCCCGGCATTCATCTCGCCTGCAGCCCCGTGAGCCCCGAGGCAGCACGTCCCAGGTCCCGGTGTGGACGGGCCCTGTTAATCTATCTGCTCATCACAGAAAGGGCTCTTGTTAGTTTCAGATTGCAGCCCTATCTCCGGAAACCAGGATTCACGGTCTTAACCCAACCCATTCTAGTCACCGGGAGAGAACTACTCCTTTTGGAAGACTCTGTGTGGAGCACCAGAAGTCGGGACAGAATAAGCCCCCGGGACAGGAGGCCACCAGAAGAGGCCCGGCCTCCCGCTGACAGGGCCTGGACATGCACCTGCTGCATCCGGCGCCTTCCATGACCAGAGCCTCCGCACCATTTCACACAAGATCACAAAACCCAGGCTCCTGTTTCAAAGCCCGAGGCTCAGGAGCACCCCGCTCACGCGTCCGCTCCCGGCTCTCCTCCGTCCCTGGGTCCGGAGGCGCCGCCGACGCCCCCCACGCGGGCACCTGCAGGCGGCCCTGAGGCCCTGTGCCCACGGAGGGTGAGGTCCACAGATCACAGAGAGGAGGCGGCGGGGGCAGTGCCGGCAGAGAGCGCGCAGCGTGGGAGCAGCTACAGGGCCCAGCCCCTCACCTCACGAGGGGCCTGGCCGGGTGCCCGCGGTCAGCCCTGCCTCCGGTGTGACTTCCCAGGTCGCAGGAGGGGAGATGAGAACAGGCCCACGGAGGAGAAAGAACAAAGACACAACCAACAGAAGCAGGTGGTGGTCTTTACAGCTTACGTGCCGCCGGCTGGTCCAGGGCACCCGTCAGAGCTGGCCGCTGACCCACTTTCTAAAAGACTGAAATTAACGTGCCTTCATCTCTAAAAACAGAAGCTACATGGGGGGAAAGGGTCTGCTCAAATGGAAAGAAAATAACCATCAGGAATAAAAATACAAGGGCAAGGCCTCAGGTCCACACGAGCCCCGAAAGTAAACAAACTCTAGCAAAAACGCTTCTCTGAGCAACAGCTGACATTAAACACACACTATGTCAGACAAAATCAAAGTGAGAGCTGTCTTCGATTTAGTAACAAGAAGAAAACCAGAAGTAAGGCATTAACTCTCCTGCACGTTCAAACACAGAACACCAGCTCAGAAAGAACTTTTTCGAAGGAAAAGGTAAAAACGAGAAGTATTTTCTATTCCCTGAGCTGCAAAAAGTCACCGAGCAGTGTGGGCCGAGCGGGCAGCTCGTCCCGCCCAAGTTCCAGGGGACAACGCACCTGGCCCTGCGGCAAGGTCGTGAGGAAGGTCCCTGCCAACTCGGGCAAACAGGAAACTGAAGGGTGTGGCTCGTGGACAAGCCGCACACAACACAGAGATAAAACCGCCTTCTCAGGAGGCGTCTTACTCTGACCTAATCCTGTCCCAATTCAGAATCCCCTCATAATAGTCACAGTGGATGGTGACACATTAAGATTAGTTAATAACTTGCCCGGATTCCAGGGAAGAAACTATTACCTTGAACTGTTTCACATTATAAACTGCTTAAACATTTAACACACGGAAGATACTGACATCAGCCACACATAACCGTGCGTTTGGGGAAACCAGAGCTGCTCAGGTAACACTGATGCGGCTCTTACTTCACCCACGGACACGAGGCGAGTTTTGCTTGTTGATTTAGTGCTTTATTCCCAAAGGTGCAGATCACCAACCTGCAAAGAAACGGCGTTTTACGTTCAGCTCATTTGTCACGCGGACTTCGGTGCAGAGCTTCAACATCAGTAACATGGTCAAGATCATGACTATGCTCTGCCAGAGGAGCGGTGACTCAAAATGCCTTCCAAACCTGGGGAGGTAAAGAGACCACGGCATCAGGGGGGCCCGGACACCAGGCCTCCCCGCCTCTCCCTGCCCAGGTCCCGACCAAGGCCCCCACGGCCACATCCTGGGCACCCCAGAGGGTGTCTCACACCCGCCACAGCCTCTGGCACTGCCTGCCTTGGCCTCCGTGCTCCATGGTGCACAGAGCTGGGTGGGCAGGAGCCGGGGACACCCCTGGACAGCTGGACGCGGGGACACCTCTCAGAATCACGTGCACGGCTTCTCCAAAGCCACACTCACCTCCCCAGGAGCCGCTGATGAGGGTGTGAATGGGGCTCCCAGCCCCCTCACCTCACAGCCAGGTGCCCAGCACCCTCCCTGAAGAGGCCCCAGCCACCACCGGTAAGAAGCCCGGTTTCTAGACCACCTGATTCCCTGGGAAGACTCATTCCAGAATCTAGGAAGGACAGGAAGCCCTGACGAAGATGATGGGGTCAGCAGGCGGGAGCAGCCACGGTGTGAAGAGAGACCAGCGGGGAGGCGGGAGGCACCCTTCCTCCCCAGAGGAGAGAAGGCAGGGCACACCCTACCTCCCAACCTGAGGCCCTGACCCCACCCAGGCCTCTCTGCCCAGTCAATCTCCCTCCCCACTCAGGCCTGGCTGACGCCCAGCGGAGGCCTCAGTGCTCATGCTCCTCTCTGAGCCCCCGGCCCCGCCCGGCTCTCCCAGCCTCCCTGTTGATTTTCTGTTCCGTGGCAGAGCCTCTCACCAACTGGGCCACAAGCTGGCGGAGGCGAGACCACGATCTAGGGACCAGCGCAGGACGGGTCCATCGGCAGAACCCGAACTCCAGGGGCTGAGAACAGCTCGGGGTCCCCGCCACGGCCACCAGAGCCACCAGAGCTGTGACACGTTGGCCCAGGCCCATGCAGGCCTGAGGGACCACCATCTCCAAGGCCAGGGCACGGCACTCTTTAGAGTCCCAACCCCAGACCCCGCCCAGCTACCCTGGAGCAGGAATCCCCCAGGTCGGCCCACCACGTGGCCTGAAGGGTATTTCCAAGCCCGGGGCTGGCGGTCGGCACACCTAAGTCAGGACACCCTGCAGTGGGATCTCCCGCTGATCCCGGAAACAAGAAAGCACAGGGACCACCTCCCTCCTCCCTCCCCTCCCTGGGGGGAGTGGGCCTACACCCTGCTCCCCCTGCAGAGGGGCGTTCACCGGGCGCTGAGCACGCCCACAACACAGAGCTGGGGCAGAGCTCTCTGAGGGGCCCCGGAGACACCAGCCCGGCGCCTGCCCACTGGCGGCTGCACGAAGGGACGGCGCCAAATCTATGAGAAACTGGGACAAAACTCAGCAGCCGGGCTTGTGGTAAAGGGCGAGGTCAGAGGCCGCCCCTCCCTCCTGGCAGGGAGCCTGTCTTTGAAAGGTGTGGCCTGGAAGTAAGGAAATCTCACCCACAAGATAAAGACACAGTGGTTCCCTGAGGGACTCCGGTGCCCAGGCTGCACCTTCAAGCCCACGTCTGCGAGCGCACTGCCACCTGCGCTCTGATCAACGCGCCTCCTGGGAGAGCAGACAGCACCTCTGGTGAGGACTGGCCACGGCCACGGCCACCAGGGGCCGGCCCAGCAGGCGAGAACGTGCCACCCGGAGGGGAGCCATCAGCTGAGGCGCCCACAGGAGGTCAAGCAACCAGGAAAACACAGATGCTCCCCGCAGAGTTGGGGATCGAGACACGGGTGCCAGGACCAGCATTTCGCACCGGTCCGCGATGCCAGCGCCCGGCCCACGGCCTCTGAGCAAGGACAGAGCAGGCCTGAGGTCACAGAGGCTCAGGCCCATGCCACTTGGGTCTGGGAAGGGCAGAGGGGGTCAGGACAGACAGCAGACGGCCCTGTGACCACCAGCTTCTTCCTGCCTCCCCAGGAAATGTCACCTGGGCTCACCTGGGTTCCTGGAATGCAAAGAGGAGGAGCGGAAATGCTAAGTGACTGGAGCAAGAGAGGGTTGGTGAGTCAGGCCTGGGTGAAGAGAAGGTGCAGGAGGAGAGAGGGGACAGGGCCCTGGGGCCTGTGAAGTAGGCCCCCCTACTTCCTGCTGTAAAGTGCGGCTCTCACCCCTGGGGCTACGTAAGGGCATTTCTAGCCATTTCTAGGCACTGGATCCAGCTGGCCCCAGGGGTCAACTCACCTACAGCTGAAGGTCTGACAAGGGGACAGAAGTTCGATGTCGGCCTAGAAAGACTGGAGATGCTTCCTTCCCAAGCAGGCTGGGAAGAACCACAATAATACGTGTTACTCTGGGGCCTCGCGTACCAAGCTCATTTCTAGTTATAAGGCCAATGATGTGCAATTCTGGCCATCACATGAAAAAGGCCACTTTTATGTTTCAAATACTCAACAGAAACAATGACTAGAAAAACTGGGTGAAGAAATCAAGGTTTGTGCTTCCTCAAAAGAGGCGCCTGGGTGGTTCAGTTGGTTAAGCACCCACTTGGACTCAGGTCATGATCTCATGGTCTGTGAGCTCAAGTCCCACACTGGGCTCGCTGCTGTCAGCACAGATGCCGCTTGGGATCCCCTGGCCCCTCACCCCTGCCCCTCCCCCGTCACACACGTGCTCCCTCTCTCTCTCTAAAAAGTAAGTAAACAGTAAAAAAATACACCAAAAATCGAATCCAGATGAACTCAACACTTACAATTTTAAAAAAAGACCATTTAAAGTGAAGTGAGAGGGAGGAGAGGTGAGTACTTAGCTGAATTTAGGATAAAGACAGACTGAGACACAAAATTTCAAAAAGCACAACTTTCTCCACAAAAGATATACAAGAGACAAAACAAATGTAAAAGGAGGTTCAATATCATTAGTAATTTTATATGCTAATTAAAATACAAAGACACTAATTTTTATTTACCAAATTGGTTAAGCTTTTCTATCCTTTGATGCTAACGATCTGTACTGACAAGGACAGGAGGGCACCTCTCCTGTCCCTGACAATGTGGGGAACACAACTTCTTCTTAGGGCAAATGACGGGACAGCCTACGAGACAGGTGAGCGCCTGCCGCTCACACCAGCCCGTCTCCCGGGGCGCCTGGGGGCGCAGTCGGCTTCGGCTCAGGTCAGGCTCAGGTCATGATCTCCGGGCTCGAGCTGGGGCCTGGCCTCAGGCTCTCTGCTGTCAGCGCGGAGCCCACTTCAGTTTGTCTCCCTCTGTCTCTACCCCTCCCCAGCTCATGCTTTCTCTGTCTCTAAATTAAATAAAGACATCAAAATATGTTAACAAAAAAATAATAATAAAGTAAAATAAATAAAACGGTTCTCCCTTAACCGCAGGATACATATCTACATCTCACCCCCAGGAAGACACACACCGAAGGGGATAGGCGACATTTCACCAAGTCTGAGCGAAAACTTCTCCAGAGAACACCCTCTCCGTGTCTTCAAAATAAGAGAAAAGCTCAAGTGGAAATAAGTTGTGCATCTACTTCCCCCATCACACCAACTGCTACACCCTCAGCAAAATGTTGCTACGTACTCAACAGTGTTACATCTCTGGCACAGGGCTAGGAGGCTCCAATGCAGCTTCATACTGTGAGTCCAGTAACGGGTTTCTATCGCTCAGATACAGCACCACGCATCCCTGATACAATGTTACTGTAGCCAGCACAGGGCTAGGCCCATCCGTCTCGGATACACCGTTACCACAGCTCGGTTACACTGTTTCCTGTGCATCTGATACAGTGTTAACACATCTGACATGATGCTACTATGTTTCTGGTACAATGTTACCACATCTGACATGGTGTTACATCTCTAAAAGGGTTCCCATACTTCTGATACACTGTCACTACAGCCAGTACAACGTTATTATACATCTGCTGTAATAGGACCATCTCTCTGGTACAGTGCGTTCATCCAATACAAATGGAGCTCGAGAACTACCTCTGCGAACTACCTCTGCGAACGCACGAAGTTCTGGGCAGGCCTTGCAATATCACCCATAACCCCCGGGCCCTCCCTCCCCTCCCTCTACAAAATCACAAGCCTGCAAGTAGTAGCTACGAGGCATCATCTAGCCTTTCTCCTGGCTTCTCCTGACACCACAGAGGCTAAACACTACACATCAGCACTTTATGGAATATAATCTGCTGAGTGTTAGATTTGCAAAAGGATGATTAAGAATTGCAAGAAATTGGGGCGCCTGAGTGGTTCAGTCCGCTGAGCGTCCGACTTCAGCTCAGGTCATGATCTCACGGTTCACGAGTTCAAGCCCCTCACTGGGCTCTGTGCTGACGGCTCGGAGCTTCAGAAACTCTATACCTCTCTCTCTTTGCCCCTCCCCTGCTCCATCTCTCTCTCTTCTCGAAAATAAATTAACATTTAAAAAAAAGAATTGTAAGAAATAAAGCCCTGTAGTCCCACGAGTTTCCGGAACCTGGGGCTCACGGCCTCTGCTGGCCCCCCACCCACAAGCTCACCCCACAAGTCTGCAAGGGGCTTCCCGGGCTGGAGCTCTGAGGGCCGCGCTTGCAGCCAGCTTTAAGAAACACACTCTTCAGGGCCACCTTCACACTGGTCTAGTGTAGACCCTGCTTCCGTCTCACCTGGAGCCTGCCGTGGCCCATTACGTGAACATGGTGCATGCCATGCGACGCTGCTGCTGCGGCGGAGACCCTGCGGCATCTGCACCGCTGTCCGGAGTGTGGGAAACCCTCTAAAACCTATTAAATCACATGGGCTGCTAACCCGTGAAGCCTGGAGGATCCAGGAGGGGTCTCGGGACTAGGTGGGCAGAGAGGCTCCCATCAGTCACAAGTCATAGATGGAGCCCAGACTGCCTGCCGGGCGTCACCACGTGAAACCCAAGCACCGCCCTATGGGAAATGCAGGGAAGGCACATGCCCAGGCCAGAGACCAGCGCCCGCCACCAGGCCCCCTTCACCCCCACACCACCAGTCTTCCAGAATGCTGCCCGAAGGCAGCCCTGGGTCTTCTCACGGTGGCCACAGAACCCCTGAATTGACCCAGAACAGTCAGGGTGCTGACTCTGGGAAAGGACCGATCAGACACACAGAAACACACTGGCCAGTGGACAACACTTAGAGTCACAAAAGGCCACCCTGTGCTGCACTAGGAGAGAGTGCAAAACCCCTTCTCAAAGTCTCGAGCCCTGCAGCGAAGAGAGAACTCCTAGTCCAAGTGCATTAAATGCCAGTTACAACCAGAGGCCCTGGTGACTCGGCTTTTAAGAAATTAGTTTCTGACTTCTCCAAACCAGATGTTAGGCTGTAGATTAGATACTCTATCCTCTGTTTTTGCAAGTGTGAAGGATAAGCACACTTAAGGAAAAGACCTCTCAACTGCTCCTTTTTCCCGCGAGGGAAGCCATCCTCAGGCACTTCCTCTCCACTGCTAGAGAAAACTCATTCCAGCACCTAGTGAAGTGGCCTTCCCAGCCTAACCCTGTGACACCGGGCGGGCGGCGGCCAGGGGCCCCCTGAGCACCTCCAGCGCGCTCAGGGTCAACGACTTTGTCAGAGGCAACTATGTTTTGGGACCTGCTTCCATTCAACCTTAGACTGGATTGAGGCCATTTTAGAAAAGGGAAGCCATGTGTCACCCTAGAGTGAGTGACCTCTGTTCCCAGCCAGAGGAAAAAGAGGAACCTTCAAAATGGGGTTTTTCAACTTGTGCCAAAGAAAAAAACAAGCACCCGCTGCCACCTCCTTCCAGAGTAGCCTGGCCCAGAGACAAACCTGGCGACGTGAGAACTTCTCCGGGGAGAAGCTAACTTACCAGTCGCCTTTCAAAAGCCCCCAGACAGGGGCAAAACGAACACCCAGTACACATGAATCAGAACACAGAGAAGAGAACTTCAGGGCTCAGAAAAGCTGTCTCTCGGTTGTCATGGTGATGGAAGGGGGCACTGTCAAAACTCGTCAAACTGTGCACTTACAGTGGGAGCTTTATTTCACGTCAATCATACCCTCGATAGGCTGACTCAAAAAACGAATTAGCAGGAGAGCCAGGGTAGCTCAGTCAGTTAAGAGTCTGACTTTGATTGCAGCTCAGGTCATGACCTCATGGTTCATGAGCTCAAGCCCCACATCAGGCTCTGCACTGACAGTGTGGAGTCTGCTTAGGATTCTGTCTCCCTCTCTCTCTGCTCCTCCACTGCTCATGCTCGCTCTCTCTCTCAAAATAAATAAACTTAAAAAAAAAAAGAATTAGCAAAAGACATGATTCCTCAGTAACCAACTAGTCAGAAGAAGCCAGAAGCAGCCCTCTGGACACGGCCTAGTGCCTTCACCCAGCCTCCACACCCACACATCCTCCTGAGCAACGGTCCTCACTATCTGTGCTGACAGAGGGTCTGGGGACCATCAAGAAGAAAGGCATGTTCCAGACCGTTTCAGTCTTAGAATGAGGCTATAAGACTTCATTTCACTTCCTCTAAAATCTCCCCCTCCCAAATATGTCTCACTTTAGCAACCGTTAAAATTAATTTCCAGTTCCTTGCCAGAATGCAGATGATAGTAAGAGGAAGCTGGCCTGGGAGTGGTAAGAAAAAATAACCTCTTAGGTATTATCCAGGAAGCTGACTTTCCTATCAAAACAAAACAAAAGAAAACCGTATGCACAACGGGAAGGTGGAGGGAGCCGCCTTCCCAGCCCGCAGCCCCTGACAGTCCCTGGTCGGCCCTTCCTACAGCTCGTCACTCTTTCTTGGTCTTAATCCCGGACTCGTCCCCGTTTTCTCTCGCTGCCACTCCCATGCAAACTCCAAGGACCGGGACCCCTTCTAGGACCTTATCCAGCACCCAGAAGCCCGCGGGAAAATATCTGAAAATGCAGACATGAAGACTACAGTAAGTTTCTCCACTCCAATCCCGCCATTTTCCCTGGGAAACAATCCCCTCCATTTCACGAGCTCCGGCTCAGGAAGTGCAGATACTTGCACCAGCACCCCGCTCCGCACCCCCAAAAAGAGAAAGCCGTCACTCTGGAAGTACCCGTAGAAAGCTGCCAACTTACCAGAAGAGGATCCGTAAGATATTCGCCACCAGGAGCACCAGACACACGTAGGTAGAGAAGCCCTCGGCATTCTGAGTCCTCCGGATGTCCCTGTACTGCGGGATATACGGCACGATCCCCCCGAACACCATGGCCCCGGCGGCCCCCCAGGACACCAGCTGGTGCAAGGGGACCAAGAGCCAATCCAAGCCTTCTGCCTCCATCCCGACTGACGTCCGCCGGGCCCGGGACGGACTCCGGGATCGCGCGGTGACTGTCACCCCCACATGGCCGCTGCTACCTGGGGCAGCCCTCCGCCATCGGAGCCTGGCGAGAGAGGGAAGGGGGTGAGGGGCTCCGGCGCAGGGCCCTGGAGGCAAAGTGAGGGTCGCGTTCCCAGGGCCCTGCGGAGGCTCACGGCTGGGGCACGACCCCCTCCTCAGACACCGGCGCCTCAGGGAGCCCTCCGCACGGGAACCGGCACCCGCTGGGGGAACAGAGGTGCGGGGCGCACGGCGGTGGACGCGGGCCTTGGGGAGCACCCTCAGTCCCGGGACGCGTGGTGGCTGCGTCCCAGCGGGAACACGCGGCCGGGGCGGGACGCAGCTCAGCCCCGGGGGCGCGCTCCGTCCCGGGGACGCGCTCAGTCGTAGGGGACGCGCTCCGTCCTGGGGGCGCGCTCAGCCCTGCGGGCGCGCTGAGCAGCAGAGTGGGCTGGCTCGGTCCCGGGGCGGGACGCACGGCCCGGGGTGGGGCGCGCTCGGTCCCGGGACCCGCCGCCCGCCCCGCGCCCCGCGCCCCGCGCCGGGGAGGGCGGTCTCCGCGCCGCGCCCGCGTCCCCACGCGGCCTGAGGTCCCGGGGCCCGGCCCTTACCCTCCGCGCCCGCGCCGGCCGCGCCCGGTCTGTCCCGCGAGCTCCGTCCGTCTGTCCTTCCCTGCGCCGCAGCCCCGCCTCCGCGCGACGTCACAATGCAGGGGCCCCGCCCACCGAGCCGGCGGGCCGAGCGGCACTGGGTCCTAGAGCGCACCCGCCGCGCAGGGAAGGGTCGCGGCTGGACGCAGAACGAGGTCGGGGGTCGGAGGTCGCCGCGGCGACGCAGCTCCGCCAGCTCGGCCCCCCCCCACCCCGTTAGGGAACACCTGCCGGGCGAGACCGCCGCTCCAGAGCCGGGACCCCACGCAGACGCGTCCCCACCGGGGCCTGGGCGAGGGGCCGTGTGGACGCGGTGCGCCGCCACCGAGAGCCGAGGGCCGGGGCCGTCTCCGGCCGAGGTCTGCGCGAGGCCTGGAGACCCCGTCGTGGGGACCCGGGCAGGGCTGGCGCCCCTTCCCCACCCCGGGTGATGCCGGCGGTCCCTCCGCGCCGTCGTTTTCTGACGACTCGGGGCGAGGGGGGGGGTGAGGGCAGAGGGGGCCCCCCCCGTCCCGGTGCGGGCGGAGCCCCGAGGTGCAGGATGCAGAAGGAGCGGTGTCCCGAGCCTAACCTGGTCTCTTCTGGGGAGACAGGCGCAGCGTGCGCCGGAAGCCTCTGCAGGCCCGCCTTCCGCTCCCGCAGGCGCCCGGGCCCAGGACCGCGGCCAGGACCGCGGGTCTATCGGACACCTCGTTCCCTGCAGTCCTGGGAGCCCATAACCTCAGGATGCCCATGCACAGAGCTCTTCCCCGACCTAGGTGAGCCCCCAGGGGCCCTAGCGCAGGTGCTGGGGCATGTGGGTGCTGGTGGTGTGAGTGTGCATGGAGCCCTGGGCCCCAGCCGTGAGCACCTTTGTGAGAAGCCAGCCAGCCCTGTGTGCCCAGGCCCCTTGCAGGTGGGCTCCTGGCGGAGAAAACCAGGCAGGGCCCCAGGCCTCTGTCTGCAGAGCTCCCCTCAGGACTCCCGTGTCAGCCCAGTGGGACCTGAAACACCCCAAAGGGGAAGGCCTGGTGGATGAGAGCAGGTGGCCCTGGGCACACACGTGGCCGGCCAGCTTCCCCACTCCAGATCTGACCCGCTTCCTACCTGGAAGATTCTGTGAAAAATCGTGGGAATGGCACCAACCTCACTGAGACTATCTCCCAGACAAGCCTGGGATGAGGAGGGCCTCCACGAAACATAGGGTCATGCTCAGTTCCCCCATCTCTCAGGCTGATGTCGCTATTTCTGAGTCATGGTCACTCAGAGTATCCACAGGAAACCAGTGAGAACACAGCATCGGGAGGTGCAGGGAAGTAAATACACACACAGGAGAAGTGGTGGCCAGGCTCAGAGACGGAAGTGGGTGTTCCTACTTAACCTCCTCCCCTGAGCTCTGAAGAGCCCAGACGGGGTCACCCTGCCCTGGAGGTTGGAGGAGGGCAACGGGCTCCCCCTGCTCTCACAGATCACGCTGCCGATCCTGTTCACCCTGGCAAATCGGGCGAATTGGTCACTGGCTCACGGCCGCCTACTCTTCTGGATCCGTCAGGCGCGTCCGGTGCAGGGCCTACGCAGAGCGTCTCAGAGCCTGGAAGTGGATTCAATCCTGCCTTCTTGGTCCAGGACTCCACCCCACAAAGGCCTCCAGTGAAGTGAGCTGATGATGACTGGAGAGCTGGCTCGTAACCCTTTCTGGAACCCGAGCGGCACGCCTGGTCCAGAACCACAGCAGTCAAGCAGAAGGGAGACCAACCTTCTCAGAGGCTGCGTGTGTCACGGGGGGTTTCCTGTAAACAAAAGAAGCCAATCACAGTGTGCTGGCCAGAAAAAGCCCCCCAAATATATCATCCTGGTCCCCAGAACCTGTGAATGTTACCTTATAAAAAAAGAAAGAAAGAAAAATATAGGGGGCGCATGGCTGGCTCAGTTGGTGGAGCGTGTGACTCTTGATCTCAGAGTTGAGGAGTTTGAGCCCCACGTTGGGTATAGAGATTACTTAAAAATGAAACCTTTTAAAAAGTTAAAATATTTTTTAAAAATTTTTAACATTTATTCATTTTTGAGAGAGAGACACACTCAGAGCATGAGCGGGGGAGGGGGAGAGAGAGAGGGAGACACAGACTCTGAAACAGCTTCAGGCTCCCCGGTGTCAGCACAGAGCCCGACGTGAGGCTCAAGCTCACGAATCATGAGATCATAACCTAAGCTGAAGTCAGATGCTTAACCGACTGAGCCACCCAGGTGTCCCAAAATGGAATATTTTTTAAAATACAGATGTGATTAAGTTAAGGATCTTGAGAGAGCTGGGCACCTGGGTGGCTCAGTTGGTTAAGTGTCCGACTCTTGATTTCAGCTCAGGTCATGGTCTCACGGTTTGTGACATGGAGCCCTGGTTTGGGCTCTGTGCTGACAGCATGGAGCCTGCCTGCCTGGGATTCTCTCTCTGCCCTCCCCCCATGCACGCTCTCTCTCCCTCTCAAAATAAATAAAAACTTTTTTTGAAAAAAGGATCTTGAGAGAGGGAGACCGCCCTAGACTACCCAGCGGGTCCTCAGTGCCGTCTCCTGTGCCTGTGAGAAGGAGGGCAGAGGAGACGAGACCCAAGGAGGAGGCCGTGCGCAGGCGGAGCAGGCGGGGAAGGGGCCTTGAAGACAGGACCTGGGCGGCCACAGACCAAGGAGCACAGGCTGCTCCCCAGAGCTTCCGGAAGGAGCACCGTCCCGCCGGGACCCTGACCGGGCCTCATTTTGGACTTCTGGCCTTCAAAACTGTGAGAGAACACACTTGGGCTTTTTCAGCCAGCCGGGGGGTGGTAACAGCCACCACAGGGAATCCGGAAGCTCCCAGTGAGCGAGCGAGTGACTGGTGGTCAGAATCGTGGGCGGAGAAGAGGCACAGCCACCCCCTCCACTGCCCCCTGCCGTGCCTGCCCCTGTCATCAGGGACCTGCGAGGAGACAGACCCAGGCTTCACTTGAGGAACTTGGGTGTCAGGTCCCTGAACACAGCCTTCCAGCGCCAGCCACAGAGCACGTGGTGATGGTCCCCGACAACTCTCACCCCCGCCCCGGCCCAGGGGCTTTCTTCATCCACCGAGACCCAGCATCGCCCCGGTGAAGTGAGGGTAAAGAATGTCACAGCTCGCCACCTGTGGCCTCTGTGGCCTCACCCTGCACTGGTGCCTGGCGGCCGAGCTCTAGCCAATGAAGGTAGGCGGGACTGACATGTGCCACTTGCAGGCCTGGCCCCACACCGCACCCTCCTTGCTGGCCTTCACCTGCTGACCAGGTGCAAACAAAACAGTGGAAAATCCACTAGGACGTGGCCCAGGATGTGGCTCCTGGCTAGATGGACCTGACGCTTGACTGACAACATGAGGCAGAGCCCCCATGTCAGACCGTGACATCGATGAGTTTCACCCGGGCTCAATCACTGGGATCTGGGTTGGTTCATTATAGACAAGCATTACTTCCTGTAACACACAGTCAGATCCTGAAATGCCCCGCACCCCGTCCCGAATGGCACCTAACCACACTCAAACACACTGCACAAAGCCCCAGACTGAGGACCCAGCTCAGCCCATTTCTAATCTTTCAAACCAACAACCGTGTTGTTACGTAAAGAAGCCACTGTGAGCCCCGCCCGACGTGGACCAAACGCAGTACTGGCCCAGACCGCACCGACCCACACATGCCGTGGCAGCCCCGCAGTTATTTTAAGTTTCATAAACAATGGCTCTTTTTTTTAACTTTATTTATTTATTTTTGAGAAAGAGAGACAGCACGAGTGGGAGAGGGGCAGAGAGAGAGAGAGAGAGAGAGAGAATCCCAAGCAGGCTCAGTGCAGAACCCAATGTGGGGCTCAAACCCATGAAACTGTGAAATCATGACCTGAGCCCAAACCCAGAGTCAGAAGCTTCATGGAATGAGTCCCCCATGTGCCCCTAGATGGTGGCTCTTCAAATGCAGATAGCCTCGGGGCACCTGAGTTAAGCATCCGACTTTGGCTTAGGTCATCATCTCACGGTTCATGGGTTCGAGCCCTGCATCAGGCTCTGTGCTGACAGGCAGCTCAGAGCCTGGAGCCTGTTTCAGATTCTGTGTCTCCCTCTCTCTCTGACCCTCCCCTGTTCATGCTCGCTCTCTCAGAAATAATTAAAACATAAAAAAAAAAAATCAAATGCAGATGGCCTACAGGGCAACAGAAGCCGGCACCAGCACCACGGACCAACTGCACTTCCTGTTTCCCTGGGGCCGCAGAAAAGGTGGCCCGCCCTTCAGGCCTTCTCTGGCCTCCTCTGGGCTCAGTAAAGGCCGTGGCATCCAAAGGTCCAGGGTATTACCACCCTTCTCAGCCCTACTTCTGCCTTTGAGAGCCTTGAGTTTGCAAGGACTTGCTCATCCTGTGGGGCAGGAAAGTCCACGTGGCTGACAGACTGCCGACTCCCCACACGGGAACATTGTTACCACTTTAGATTTTGAATGACAAAATCATGAAAATAGGTAAAAGGACAACAAAATAGAGGAAATATTCAGAAAAATGGGAAAGAAGGGGGAGGCGCTAAGAGTTTCCCCGTCCAGCTCCTGCCCATGAAGCTGCATGGCGTTTCCCGGTGAGAAGGCGCTGCCAGGGCCCTGAACCAGCCCAGGCAGAGCCACCAGCCCACGACAAGTGTCTCCCCTTTCCCCAAATCCATGAGGAGAACAATAAGCAGAAAGTCCCTGCAGTGAAGCCAGGAGAAAGCGGGAACTTCTCGCTACCAAGTAACGGACCCGGAGGAGTGTGGAGCTGGGACAGAGCGGGTGTGAGGCCGGGGCCAGGGCGCGGGGGGTGCACCTGCTCCGGGCACCAGAGCTGCAGAAGTGAAACAAGCAGGGGAACAAGGCTGACGGGCCGGTGCTAGGAACATTCCAGAAGTAGCTGAAGCTCCATCTGTCAACAAAGAGAAAATGGAAAAGGACAGCCCAAACAGTGTAGGAGACACTCGTGAGTCCTGTTTGGGAAGCGTCTGGGAGCCGCACTGACCTGCCGGGGGCCTCGGTGCATGAAGCCCTGCCTGCCTTGTTGGGAGCCAACCACCTGGCCACCTTTCTTACGGAAACGTAACTATCCCTGAAGTGTGACCGAGCAGCAGAGTGTGTGTTGTTTTAAAATATCTTCAGGGGCGCCTGGGTGGATCAGTCAGCCAAGCACCTGACTCTTGATTTCAGCTCAGGTCATGATCTCACAGTTTGTGGGTTCAAGCCCCACATCGGGCTCTGTGCTGACGGTGTGGAGCCGGCTTGGGGTTCTCTCTCCCTGCCCGTGTTCTCTCGCTCTCTCAAAATAAATAAGTAGACTTTAAAAAATATCTTCAGAAATGGATGCCTGGCTGGCTCAGTCAGTTTAGCGTCCAACTTCAGCTCAGGTCATGATCTCTAGGTCAGACAGCTCAGAGCCCGGAGCTGCTTCGGATTCTGTGTCTCCCTCTCTCTCTGCCCCTCCCCCACTCGCCCTCTGTGTCTCTGAAAAATAAACATTAAGATAAATAAACAGATAAAATATTTCAGAGAAATACATGCAATTCTTTTTTTTTTTTTAAATGTTTTATTTATTTCCAGGAGAGAGAGAGACAGCATGAGCAGGGGAGGGTCAGAGTCACTGAACAGGCTCCAGGCTCTGAGCTGGCAGTCAGCACAGAGCCCGACGCGGGGCTCGAACCCACGAACCGCGAGATCATGACCTAAGCGAAAGTCGGACGCTTAACCGACTAAGCCACCCAGGCGCCCCAAAATACATGCAATTCTTAAATCTGTCAGATGATGATAGTATTAAGTGGAAGGAAGGGGGGGTGGGGGAAGGAAGGAAGGAAAGAGGGGCAGAGAGGGGCGGTGGGGGAAGCTGGCACAGTGCACACGAAGCCCACGGAGTGGCTGACAGCACCGCGCCGTGTCCTACCGCCCTGGGTCCCCGCTGGAGGCGGCGCCCTGTGGTTGTGGGCGACGTTTTCAGGGGACGCTGGGCTTAAGGATGTAGTAACAGCTTGAAGAAGCCATGAAACCAAGGCAGCTGGGGCACCGCTGGAGAAGAGCCTGAGAGACGTCTGCGGGGTGGTTACAAAACGTTTCAAGAAATTAGTTAATAAAACCTTCAGAGAGAATGGGGCGCCTGGGTGGCTTAGTCAGTTAAGCGTCCGACTTTTGCCTAGGTCGTGATCTCGCGGTTCGTGGGTTCGAGCCCCGCGTCGGGCTCTGTGCTGACTGCCAGCTCAGAGCCTGGAGCCTGTTTCAGAGTCTGTGTCTCCCTCTCTCTCTCTGACCCTCCCCTGCTCACGCTCTCTCTCTCTCTCCTAGAAATAAATAAAACATTTAAAATTTAAAAAAAAAAATTAGAGGGCCGCCTGGGTGGCTTAGCCGGTTAAGCGTCTGACTTTCCCTCAGGTCATGATCTCACGGTTCGTGGGTTCGAGCCCCACGTCGGGCTCTGTGCTGACTGCCAGCTCAGAGCCTGGAGCCTGTTTCAGAGTCTGTGTCTCCCTCTCTCTCTGACCCTCCCCTGCTCATACTGTCTCTCTCTCCTAGAAATAAATAAAAATATTAAAAAAAAAAAAAACCTTCAGAGGGAAAAATAACTCATAATGAAACTAAGCTGCAAGAAGACAGTCAGAATTTGACCAACTCTAAAAGAGCAGAATGAGCACGTTCAGTTTCTCGCAGAAGCAGAGTCCGGACCCAGGACTTGCAGAACTCAAAGGGCCGAAGAACTCAGAAGTCACAGGCCGGGCGGCGCTGGATCCCGGGGCTGTGAGTTTGGGCTCCACGTGGGGTGTAGAAATTGGTTTTTTAAAAAGTCTCAAAGGCCTAGGAAGGGTTTTACTTACTTTTCAAAGAGTGAAACGGAAGTTCTGCGTCATTGATCTGTCCAGCCGCGTGGCTGGCGGTCCGTCAGCAGGAAAGATAAGGGGTAGAAGACAGCCGAGGCTCGTGCTCAAAACTCTTCGTTAATAATTGGAATAGAGACCATTTCAAATGGAAACTGAGTAATAAGATGCCAGCCACACACGAAATTTAAAAAAATAAAGAAATTGGAACATGACTCTCATTTATGGTATTTGGCTAAAAATCCACTGGAAAAGGAATGTGCGATCTTGCAGCAAATGGAAAAAAGTATAGAGAATTGTAATGAGCTCTATTTAGCAGAAATATATGGCTCCGCAAAAGGCGCTGCTTCGGGAAGAGTAGGAGTGGTAGCAGAACGTGCTGAGGGCATTAGCAGGAAGGAAATGAGAAGTGACAGGAAGCTTGCAAAACGGAGGAAAGTGCGAAGCAACCGGCCCGCGTAGGTGCCGCGCGCCATGAGAGCGCTCACAACAGACAGCTCGCTGGGCCCGAAGAGCCCCTGCTGGGGAAGCAGGGGGCTGCCCGCTTGGGCATAAAGGAACACGAGTGACCCAGAGCGGCCAGTGCACTCACACATATGCACACACATGCACACACAGGGCTTTCCAGCTCCAGAAACACACAGTTTTGCTTATGAACCTTCCCCTTTCCTTATATTTTTGAATTGAGGCAAAATTCGTGCAACAGAATCAGCACGGTCAGCAGACGACCTGATGGCATGCTGTCCAGTCACTCAGCTGTGCCCAGCCTCACACGTTTCACCACCACAGAGTCAAACCCCACTGCTCCCCAGGCCCCTCCCTCCAGCCCCTGGACACCACCAATCTGCTCTCTGTCTCTAGGGATTTACCTTTTCTGGCTGCTTCCTATGAACGGAATCATACGTGTGACCTTGGGAATCTGGCTTCTTGCATCGGCATCACGTTACAGCTGAAGCCTGGGGAAGGCCTTCCGCCCGTAGGTCCATCCGCTGCCGCCCGGGGCCCAGCTCCAGGCCCCCTGAGCCTTCCCACTTGCCTTCCTGTCTGGACTCCAGGAAAACCTCAGGCAACTTTAGTTTTTACACTCCATAAAATATTTTAAATCCTATGATCTTGGCCTGAGCAGGGACACAAAGTACCACAACTCTTCCATTTGCAAAACCACACAGTAAAAGGAAAATAAATTGTACTAAAGACAATCTTTTAAATACAAACGTACACTAACCAAGTCCCAAGACTCTTCATTCTCACAGGTTCCCCCGCCCACTCTCCGTGCTGGGGCCCGCGGGGCCCCCGTGCTCTGGCTGGAGCAGGCACCCGGCGTCCCAGGGAGCTGAGCACTCGCCCTCGGCCCCCCAGCCCGTACGACGGCTTCCTTGGCTCTCCTCACTAGGACTGTGACTTCAAATGTTCACCTGAAAAAACAAACTTTTTGGAGGGTTTTTTCCCCGAGACAATAGTGTGACACAGACAGGAGCCCACCGACCGCGCGGAGGCTCCTGAGGGAGGGGGACCGATGGCCCAGAGCCGACGCTCCAGAGCTTCTACCTACGAGACTGACTGGAGACACTGAGTTTTCTTTTTTAAGTTTATTTATTTATTTTGAGAGATCTAGAGAGAGTGTAAGTACCGGGGGGGTGGGGGGTGGGGGGCAGAGAGGGAGAATCCCAAGCAGGCTCCGTGCTGTCAGAGCAGAGCCCAACGCGGGGCTTGAACCCACAAAACCACAAAATCATGACCAGAACTGAAACCAAGAGTCAGACGCTTAACTGACTGAGCCACCCAGGTGCCCCTATCTTTCTTTATCTTTCTTTTTTTAAGTTTATTTTTTATTTTTTGAGAGAGAGAGAGGACCAGCGGGAGGGAAGGGGCAGAAAAAGGGACAGAGGGTCCCACGCAGGCTCCAAAGTGACAGCAGGAAGCCCGACACGGGGCTCAAACTCACGAACTGTGAGATCCGGAACCGAGCTGAAGCCAGACGCCAACCTCCTGAGCCCCCAGGCGCCCCGAGACGCTGAGTTTCCTTGAACGCCGTGCTTGAGATCAGCAGAAAGAGCAGAGCCAATTTTATCTGTGCTCTACACAGATGCCACTTTTCTGCTGTATTCTCCCGGGTGGCTTTTGAGAAGAGACTGAAGCCCCACGTGGCAGTGGCCGGTGCAGAAGAGAAAGCAGACGCGAGGCTGGTCAGGGTGCCAGATGGGCGGCCCTTGTCGGGGCCGTTTGGAACTATGTATCACAAGCTTTTAAAGGTGCTTATAACCCTGGAGAGGATTCTGGGAAGACAGCTAAGCAGGGGCCCCGGGAACCTCTCCCCCCAGACGACACAGCGGGGACAGAACCCGTGTGACGGAGCTGCCTCGGAGCTGTGGGCCAGGCCGAAGGCCTGCAGCGGGTCCGGGGGAAGGAGCCAGTTTGGGTCGATTCCAGCCCTCAGCACGGAGGCACCTACCCGTCCCGCGCCCCAGCCACGTGGCAGGCAGCCTGCAGAAGCCGGGGTGACGCAAAGGACCCTGTCCCTCCAGACGGCAGGACGCGGTGCTCTGAGCACACAGGTGCAGACACAGAGCTGGCGGCCACTGCCGTCGCCCCTCCAGCTCCAGCGCCAGTGACTTCAAGGGAGGGACGGGCGAGTGCCTATCATCCCCCTTCTGTTTTTCACTTTCCCCCTTTTGGGAGCCACACATTAAAGACCAGGACACCGAAAAACGGCTGCCTACACGGGGAAATCAGGAAGTGACTGCGCGCTCAAGGGAAGGCTCAGAGAAGACCAAGAAGACATTTCGTCCACACCTGAGGCTGACAGCCGGCACAGAGCCCGCAACAAGGAAAAGAAGGACGACAAAACAGCAGCCCCTGGGGAAGGGGAGGGTGTGATTTCCCGAGTAAGCGCATCGTGCGACTCAGCAAATCACAGGGCACATGAAGAAACAGGAGACTGTGGCCCATTGAAAGGAAAAAGATAATTCAACAGAGGCTGTCCAATGTCAGATCTACTAGACAGACTTTAAAGCCACTGTCTTGAGATATCAAGGACCTGGAGAGGGACAAAGAAGACAACGTGTGAACTACCGACAATGAGAAAGAAAAGCCAACAAATAACCAAAAGGAAATTCTGGAGCTGAAATTACAGTAACTGAAATGAAAAATTCACCAGATAAATCAAAGGCAGATTTGAGCAGACAAAGGAGAGAATATTTCAAAAAATCTGTCTTGTTTCAAATTGTAGACAACTCGTGTGGGCTCATTAGTCTGTATCCAAATCAAAAGGCAATGATGGTCTTCCTGCTTGTCACAGGGGGTGGGCTGGGGGGCTTAACCTCAATCCCTTCTCTCCTAGTTCTCTAAGTCTCTGCTCGTTCACAGCTTTTGCCCACTTGGTCACACGCTGAAACACCTGGAGGCTTTAAAGCCACCCCAGCGGCAGCTGGGTGGCTCAGCGAGTTAAGCATCCAACTCTTGATTTCAGGTCAGGTCATGATCTTAAGGTTGTGGGATTGAGCCCCGTGTCCGGCTGTGGGCTGACAGTGTGGAGCCTGCTTGGGATTCTCAATCTCTCTCTCTCTCTCTCTCTGTCCCTCCTCTGCTCACGCCTGCTCGATCTCTCTCTCAAAAAAACAAAACAAAACAAAACAACAACAACATTTAAAGCCACCCCAGAGCCCTGGCAAATGGACAGTGCTGAGTCTGGGCACCGTGCAGCCAGGTTTGGGAGCCACTGCTTTAAAGTTCACACCAGGGCAGGAAGTCCTCATGGCTCAGGAGAATTGCTTCCTGGAGAGGACACGAATAAAGGGGGCCAGACGGCACAGCAAATAAGTAGTGGATTACAAAATAGTGGCTAACGTATTAAAACATGAAAAAATTATGAAAACTAAAATAATTATAAAATTATGAAAATGTTGCAACCATTTTAGAATAAAAAGCAAGAAACCTTCTACTCAAATCTGTGTACCCAAATCTGTACCCGGAAAGAACCCCTTTTTAACAGATTTTATAAATGAGAATCTGCAAACAGAAACAAATGGAGAGACTGGAGAAGGGAGCCCCGTATCCGCATCGAGCATCAGCGCCTGTAAAAGAGCTCTTTTGGTGAACATAAGATAAAGACTGAAGGCAAGAGTCCAGCTTGCTGTGTGTGCCCCGTCTCGGCAGCTGCACTGCGCCTGGGGTCCGCAGCCTGGCACACGTGAGGCCCTGCGATGAGGGCCTTCACCCGGAGCCGGGGGCCCTGCCCTGGCCTTGACGCCGCGGGGACAGAACCGCCTCTCACATTTGGTCAGACTGCGGTGCTCACAACCACACACAGGGCTAAGCCTTTCTTTTCCTCCCCCAAAGTCATCGAGCTCACTTCCACCTGGGCCCAACACTACCGAGCCTCACGGGTGTGCGGGGTGTTACATGATGTGCTTGTCCAAATGCAGATTCTTGGGTGGCTGCGTGGCTCAGTTGAGCGTCCGACTCTTGATTTTGGCTCAGGTGATGATCCCAGGGTCATAGGATCAGGCTGCTGCATCAGG
The DNA here is from genome assembly GCA_017311185.1 of Proteles cristata cristata. Classification (NCBI taxonomy): domain Eukaryota; kingdom Metazoa; phylum Chordata; class Mammalia; order Carnivora; family Hyaenidae; genus Proteles; species Proteles cristata. The sequence goes on along the minus strand of JAESUZ010005143.1, from coordinate 2,236 downwards.
CTGCTTAAGATTCTCTCTCTCTCTGCCCCTCTCCCCTGATCATGGGTTCTCTCTCTCTCTCTCAAAGTGAAAAAAAATGCAGACTCTAGAGCTCAGGAAGGGCACCGAGTGATGTGGATGTTGTGGCTTGAGAACCACACTCGGATGTGCTGTTTTACCCACCCAGACCCAGAACACCCACCTCCAGTGACTTCTGCCTCTATTCCTGGCCATCCACCTACTCCATGACCATACCAAGGCCGTTGCCACCTGCTCAGCTAACAACTGGACTTCTAGAATCTTCCTACTTACTTTACTGGTTCCCTTTCTTGGTGATGGAATGAGCCCTCACATCACACTGCCTCTGCTTTCTTATTCCCAACTCGTGTGGAGACTGGGTCTGAGCCCCCTCCCTTCTTGGGGAATCCCCGGGCCTCGGATTCTGGTGGTCATTTCAGAGGCTCCGCCCCTGAGGGGTAGTGCTGGGCCACCTCTATCAGATCTACCTGGAGAGAGCCCGTCACCCACCCAGATCTCCGGCCACCCTGAGCTGGGCCCCTGTCGTTGTTTGCACAGAGGACTCTTACTTCCCAGGGGCCTGCAGGGCTCAGCAGATTCCAACTGCCTTGGTCAAGCTGTTCTGAAAGCTTGGGTTGAAAGGCCACCCAAGGCCAGGCGAGGTGGCCTCCCAGGGGCTCCTTGGAGAAGAGAAGCACAGGCAGGGGAGAGACAGGTCAGTGGCCGCAGAGACAACAGCGCCTGCTCTTCTGCGTGTCTAGTTTCAGGCTCCCGCGGGCCAGGCCAAGCTCCCTGCCTGCTGCCCACTGTCTGTAATTAAACACAGGGAAGGCGCAGCCCACGTGGGGTATGAGCGCGACATTAACACAGTCCTGCAGAGAGGACCAGCCACTCGCATCCGGCGCCCTCCTCAGGGATCCGCGCTTCCCGGGGTGGTCCCGGGGCCGGCCCGCCTAACTCTGCCTGCACGGGACTCAGCAGCGTCCAGCACCGCCAGCCCGCCCTGTGGGGAGCTGCAGACAAGGGTCCTGTCTCGAGAGATGCCTGCCGCGCTGGCCCCTCTTGCCAAGCAGGGTTTTGCTGAGTCCGTAGAACCCCGAGATCACCCTGCACGAGGCCTTCTTCAAAGAGCAACCAGAAGCTGTCCGACTGGATTCCTCACCTGGGAACCATCCGTGGGGAGGAGGCCAGAACCTCAGTGCTTGGCCAGTGCACCTCCCGCCCAACCGCCTCTCCCCTGTGCCAGTGTCCATACCGCAAGGCCGCCTCTCAGCCCCTCGCAGAGGAAAGATCCTAAAAAAGACATGAAAAGTGGCAAAATGGCCATGGTTTTGAAAAGCTATTTGTTTTAAGCTTATTTATTTTGAGAGAGAGAAAGAGACGGAGCATGCCTGCATTTGAGTTGGGGGAGGGGCAGAGAGAGGAGAGAGAGAACCCCTGCTTGGGACGTCAGTCAGCACAGAGCCCGGCCAGGGGCTGGGACTCACAAACCAAGAAATCATGATCTGAGCCAAAGTCGGCGGCTTCTCAGGCTGAGCCACCAGGCACCCCTAAAAAGCTATTTTAACAGCTTTATTGAGATATAATTCACATGCCATAAAATCCACCCATTTAAAGTATACAATTCAATGATTTTTAGTTTATTCACAGGGTTGTGTACCCATCACAATAATCTAATTTTAGACTATTTTGCCCCCCCAAAAAGAAGCCCCTTAACTACTGAGCAGTCTCTCCCTACACCCCTCCTCCCCACAACACCCACCAACCACCAATCTGCTTTCCCCTCTATGGATTCAGCAGTTCTGGACATTTCATATGATTGGAAACCAGTCACAAGATGTGGCGTGTTTGTGACTGGCTTCCACCGCCTACTATGAAGTTCCCAAGGTTCACCCACGTTCCAGTGCCTCTCAGTGCCTCCTCCCTTACGGCAGAAATCAGTCCACCGAACGGAGGGACCACATGTTGGTGTGTTCGTCTACTGGCGGCTGCTGGGCTGCCGCCGCCTCTTAGCTATTGCGAATGGTGCTGCTGTGAGCGTCTGTGTCAGGTGCCTGCTGACATTTCTCTTGTGTCTATGTCTGGAAGTAGAACTAAGGTCATATGGCAACTTTATTTTTAGCTTTACGTGGAGCTGCCAGAAGGTTCTCCACACTGGCTGCACCGTGCTGCATCCTACCCGCAGCGTGTAAGAGCACATCCTTGCCAGCAGTCACCGTCCGTCCTTCGGTTCCAGCCA
>JAESUZ010005142.1:0-468983 GCA_017311185.1 Proteles cristata cristata | reverse complement strand
ATATTGTTATAGAACTCTAACTCCCACTCCTTGGAGATATAATGCTGACATTCTAGAGGCAGGGGGCTGGACTTCCCCAGGTCTGTGTCAGGGAAAATGTAAGTTTCTCAGAGAAAACCCACATTCCTCAGGGCCCCTCCCCATGTACTTGATCTTGTGGTGGGAACTGAGGCGGAGCTGGGCACAAAGTACAGAGAATGCAACTAAAGCCGGGGCCCACCGGAACACAGGAACGTACAGAAGAGACTGGTGACCCGAAAATCCTGGTGGAGAAGAGGAGGCCATGGAACGTGGGGTCCTCAGAGCTGGGGGCTCACGGCAGTGTCGGCAGACCCCAGTACTGCCCCCTAGCTGGGAAGGGGCCGTCATTCCCCACAGCACCACCAGCAGGCCCGGTGACCAGGATGGAGCCAGGCATCTGAGCCATGACCAGAGGTGCCTCCCCCCTCCACCGGCCTCCCGGGGCCCTCCTCCTGTACCCATAAGCCCTGGAAAGGAGGAGACGGAGGTGAGACTGGATACATGGAGGGGAAGAAATCCCTGAAGACTGAGGTTTTGAATTAGCTGCATGCTTGTTCCCACAAAAACTCCTTCAAGCATGGAAGGGCTGATTCTTCTTCTTCTTCTTCTTCTTCTTCTTCTTCTTCTTCTTCTTCTTCTTCTTCTTCTTCTTCTTCTTCTTCTTTTTGTATTGTTTATTTACTCATTTTGAGAGAGGGAGAGAGTGAACAGGCGGTGGGCAAAGAGAGACAGGAAGAGAGAGAATCCCAAGCAGGATCTTTGCTATTAGCACAAAGCCCGACATGGGGCTTGAACTCACAAACCGTGAGATCATGACCTGAGCCAAAATCAAGAGTCAGGCGCTTAACCAACTGAGCCACCCAGGCACCTGGAAGAGCTGATTCTCCTTCAGTCCTCCCCACCCAGGCACCAAGTATAAGGACTCCAGAGCAATGTGCGGTCAGTGAGGAGACAACGTGACCTTTTTTTCCCACACCTCCGACCAGTTTCAACCCACTGTGGTATCAAGCATCTTTTTGGAAAAATTTAGTAAAGCAATCATGAAAACAAATATAAATCTGTATTATTTTTTTGTGGGTGAGGCTGTCTATGAGACAACAAAACACTGCCAGGAGGGAGATAAATACAGCAATAGAGAAACTTCCCACTAACTTGACAGCAGCCCTCAGCCTGTCCCAATGGAAAGCCACCCTCCTTCAAGGTCTAGCCTGGGGGGTCCCTTCTTCTAAGAAGTCCTCGCCCGCATCTTTGTCCAAAATGCCCTGCTTGAATCTGTAGCTCTCTGTTCACATCGGGTGGTACATCTTACCTCCTGTGTGATCTTCTGCCGTGAAGTCTTTGCTCCGACTCCCCCAGAATCATACTCAAGGTGTACCGGATGAGTGAATGAACATTAGTAAGTTGTCCATTGGTAAAATAATGGAAGCCTTCATCTTTTAAGCCCCTGGATGATAATGTCACCTGCTCTAAGAATAAAGTCTCTCTTTGAGTCAAGATTCTCTTTAAGGATCTCTGAATGTTTAATAAGAGCCCATCATAAATTAATAAAAATCCGGGTATTTTCCAACCATGGTGAGAAAAAGGCATTCTAACCTAGAAAGCCCTTGTGGGTTCTGTGCATCCTGGCAACCAAAGATCAATGTACATGAATTTCTAATGCACTTGGAAGAGCATGAAGGTAGTGGCAATTCTGTGAGTGCCAACGAAGGTACCTGTTACTTAAATGGTTTTGTCCCTACGTTCGTTCAGCAGACTACCATGCCGTGATAGACACACAACCTAGCAATGTAAAATTCAGGACAAGACCCAACTAATTCCATTTGGTAATCTGACCACGAATCAGGTTTCAAGATCCCTGCTTCTGGAACACTCACAGACGGCGAGGCTGGAACGTACCCGCGGGGTTTCTGATTGGGTCCTCCGAGCCACCATCAGTAACAGCTGTTGTTGGAGCGCACTGACCGCAGGGTCCCCGGAAGAAGGATCTTGACTGTCAGACGTGGTGGTGCTGGAGGAGCTGATCTGTATGTCTCTGAGGAGGGGCAAAAGGAAAGCTCTGGTTACCTGGAGGCGTGGAAGTCATCTGTTCTCGTACACGAACACGAGGACACTAGGAATCCCCCGTGCAGGTAGTGGATAAGCCTTTACAACCTTTACAGACTTATATATGCAGTCACGGGCTAGAATTTTCTTTATGCAGTGATACCTTCAGGCAGAAGGGTAATCATCTTGCACACGTGCAAATTACTCAGCTGTCTAGATCTGCAGTGCACCATGGGGTAGGTAGGCAGATGCCTAGTGTTCTAGAGATGCCAACCTTAATTTTCTACATACTTAATGGATGGGGAGATGATAGCAGTAGTTTCTACCTTCATATTTTGTGAAAACAATAAATAGTGGTCCAGACAGTTCCAAAGACAGCAATCAGGAAGAAGCACGGACTGCCTACCATCTCTGCTACCTCCTCCAGCCCCTAACACGCTCTGCATTCCCACGCCTCCCACCCCAACACAGAGCAGAGAAAGCGCACATTAGCTGCAAGGAATGTCTCCAGTAACTGGAAAAGAGATGCTACTAAAATAGTTGTAATCTACATCTAAAGAGTTTTATTGTCTTTAGTCATGCATAGGTTGATAAGACATAAATGTAAAGTCTTTCGTAAACCTCAAGTCTGGCATCTTTCCTCTGGCTCAGCAAGCACAAACTAGGATATACTTTTCCATCTGCTTTGCTAGCAAGGTGCCGAAAACTGAGGAGACAATGCTGACTGCCCACCCTACAGTCATTTCTAAAAGAATTCCTACTAATACAGCTTCAATTTTATTTACTCATCTAAGACCATGGCTTCAGAAGAGAGACTAGGTTCCCCACACACACACCCCAGTCCCAGGGGTAAATCCTGGTCATTTTACGCTCGTCACTTAAACTTCATTCACCCTGGCCAATACCTGGCTTTGGAAAGAAAGAAGGAAAAACATCCCATTTGTATATATATACATTTTTTTAAGTTTTTTAATTTATTTATTATTTTGAGAGAGAGAGAGAAGGTGAAAGTGCACAGGAACAGCAGAGAGAGAGAGAGAGAGAGAATTTCTCAGTGCAGAGCCTGATGTGGGGCAAACTCAAACTGAGATCACGACCTGAGCTGAAGTCATGAGTCAGATGCTTAACCAACTGAGCCACCCAGGCACCCCAAGAATATATTCTAAGAGGCTACTGTGGAGCAAAGGGGAGACGGCTGAGGGTATCAGGGAGCTCAGGCACAAGTTTTTCTACTTCTTAAAGGGTAACAAGAAACATTCAGGGCTGCAGCAGTCAAAACATCATCATGGGGGATAAGCCTGAGGACAGCAGAGCTGAGAGATGGAAAGAAACTCATTTCTTGATGATGACATCAAATCTCTGAAATAACCAACCTTGCACTGATCAGACCTTTGGACTTCCTGTCTAACCCGCTGTGATCTGGAATCTTATGGGACTTGCAACCCAAACTGCCTCAAGAATGCCAATGCTATGCTAACATGATGCCTTTCAGACTTCTAGCCTCACATTTCATTATAAACTCTCTGACAAGTTTGTGGACCTTTCTTTTTCTTTAGTCCCTACTACTACATTCATAAACAGGTAAATACTTATTCTATCAGAACAGCATTTAAAATAGTTCCACTGGGGGCACCTGGGTGGTTCACTTGGTTAAGCATCTGACTCATGATTTCAACTCAGGTCACCATCTCGCGGTTTGGGAGTTCGAGCCCCACGTCAGGCTCCATGCTGACAGTGAGGAGTCTACCTGGGATTCTCTCTCTCCCTCTCTCTCTGCCCTTCCCCTGTTCATCCTCTCTCTCTCTCTCTCTCTCTCTCAAAATAAATAAATAAACTTAAAGAAACTAAAAACTAAAAAAAAATAAAATAGTTCCACCGTACACACACGCACGTCTCTCTACATTTTTCAGACACCATTTATGACTACTTGATGACGGATTCAGTAAAGGCATTCTTGTAAAGAGCCATTCAGGAAATGTTGTCTGTTAGAGTCAGGAGTGAAGGAGCAAAGCGAGAAGTACATGGAACTGTAAATTTAAAAATCCTATCCTTCCATATTTGGATGACTGTTCCACACACTGTGTTTGTGCTTCCTGTCTGAGGCAGTGGTGTAACATCTTTTAACTAACAGAAAAAAGCAAAAGCAGTTAGATTTGTAAAGGCAACGTTCACTCAAACTTTCTTGCTTCGTACTGAGCCCACTGCGTACAGTAATTGTGTTGTTTCATAGCTAAACTCAATAGGATCAAGACAGCTTCGCTCATACAAATTCGGCGAAATCTAAATCTCAGCAAATGCCAGCAGATTCTGACTGCGCTGTCGATAATGTAAGTGATGACTGTAAGCAGGCGGGAGTGGGATGGAAATGTGTGCTTCTGTGAGAAAAATCTTAGAAAGTGAATAGCGCCCTCTATCGCCAACTGAAATAAACCAAGACTGGCTGTTGGAGCAAGTTTTCCCTTGCTTCTGCTTCCTGCCAGGAAACATGAATCAAAGGAAGTGTTAACACACCTCAGTTTAATATCTGCAGATTACTTAGCATGGTTCTGGCAGTAAAGCAATAATAACGATAAATAACACTTTTTTATTGAAGCCATTTAAAAATCTCATCTTAGAATCTAGGATTTGGGTTTCTTTTCAAAATCTTTTGGGTAAGTTCTAGAATTAAGCGGAACAAGGCTTGGATTATTGCTCAGCTAATTATGATCTGGTCTATGACTACAAGCCTTTGTTGCACTATCTCAAATCCTCGCCTGGAAAATAGGGAAGAAATTTCCTGCACGGGGATCAGACTAGGTATGTAAACCACCAAACGGTGTCTCCTATGTATTAGACACTTAATAACCATACTTTACCATTTTATTTCCTTCTGTTGAAAGGGGACCTGACTTTGTTTACTCTCATATGAAACAGCAACATGACCCCTACGCTTTTCATACAAATATCATTAATTCCAATTGTTTCTCTTAGCATGAATGGGGGAAGAGTGTCTTGACCTCAACTCACATGCCATCCTCTTTATTGTATAAAAACAGACTCAAACATTAAGTTCCCTCTTTATGAACTTCTTTTATGAACATTGAGTATTCTAAACAAAGCATGATGATATTAAAAAACAAAAGCTCCTTGTTCTAGCTTTAGGACTGACATGGCCTCACCAGAAAACCTGTATTCGCATGTGTATATGGGCTTCTGATGCAGCCAGGAGGAGATGATTAAACGTTACAGTCAGCATTTCTCAAATGGAAGAGATTTCTCTCTTACTTAAATGCTGTTCTCTGGGGTCCTGATGTTGTAGTAACGATAGATGTGCACCAGCTTCCCCAATCAAGAACCAAAGAGGCTGTGACATCACAAAAATCACGGAGTGGACAGGAGTCTTCCTACAAATCCTTAAAGAATGCCTGCCTATCTTCTTCTGCTTATAACTCTTCTCAGACTATCTGTTGCTTGTTTGCCCTTGGTTAGCTGTGCACCGTGGGCTGTACGATCATCTAAAAAGTCTCTGTTCTCCTAACTTAAAGCCAGAGATTTTCCCCTCATGTGAATGAACATAATGTGAAAAGGCTGAGCTTTAAGAGATATTTCCTTCTTTGAAACAGCAATATTCCAAACCTGTCATAAAACTACTCTCTGAGCTACCGTAAGATAATGCTTGCAGATCTGGTCTTGATCACCTGCTCTCCAGTGAATCTCTGGCACATGAGTTTGGTTCAGGGTGATGGAGTCGCTAAATTTATTTAAACTAGATTGAGCTCAGGGAAATAGCAGAAATAGTGGCTCGTGACAGAAACTACCAAAGCGGCAGCCTTTGGAGGATATAAAGACGGACCAGGGACCAGGGGCTAGTCTGGGCCAGAAAGGTGACTCTCGTACGGGAAGAGCTGAGCCTCAGATTGATGGGGACAACATTCCAGCATATTATACTCCCCAGTTTTCATTCATTTAGGCTTCTGCAAGCAACAAATAATGAAAATACGCCTGCTGCTTCTACATTTTCCCATTACTGTGGGAAAAAAATGTTCTGAAATTCTTCCTTTTCCCCAGATCTCAAAATTATGGCCCCCCCATCTAGAGAAGGAAGACCTCTTTTCCTGCTCATACTTCTTGTATTCCAGGGGGCGGATATGGGAACAAGCCACCCAGAGGGGCAGCCTGAAAATGGAAGTCACAGCCAAGCAATGTGCTTAGTATGTAGGATATTTAAATAAAGCAACCTTGTTTTAAAAACTATAACCTTTAGTTGGAACTTTAACGGGGATCCTAGATTGAGAGTCTGCAAACAGCTCTCACAGGACAGTAAAATTCATCTGTGCACAGGAGGAAAAGGAAAGAGAGAGACAGAGCCTCAGGCGTGGCGTCTGCTGCCACCGTGTGGCAGTCGCAGCTGCAGCCACCAAAATAGTGCATCAGCCTTTCCCAGGGAGTCAGAGAGGGTGCCATGAAACAGAAGTCTTTCTAGAATCAACCTCATAAACCTTCCATCCTTATGACTCCGTGCGTGGATGAAAACTTCATTTCTCTCTCAAAAATAAACATTTAAAAAAAATTTTAATAAAAAAAAATCCCCCAATAAAAATCCTATAAGCTAGTATATGTTCTAGAATGAGCCTTCCATTCAGCGGGCGACTACGCCTACATTTTGAATAATAGAGACTCAAAATCAAAGTAAACACTATGTCTTTCCATCAGATTTCACCGGCCACCAGACAATATGCATTTTGCATGCATTTTCATCAGATTGCTTCTGACACTGGAAAATCTAGATTAATACTGAAGCACGTTTGTAGATCTTTCACAGAAGAGAGCTGTGCTATGTTACTTGGAAGACAGCATAGACAAAAGAAACGTAAATCTTTGCTGAACAAAGAAAGAACTTATCAGTCTTTAATTGCAAGATCTACAGAGGACATCTGAAAAGTCCAGGCTGCAATGAATCTTCTAGATACAAGACACACTTCAACTTCCTAAGCAGAGAGCCTACCTCAACTCTGATTTTCTGGGCAGTTGACTAACTATATATTTCTAGGGAGTTTGGCTCATTTAGGCTCTGAGCTACTGAGTCAATCCTACGTGCTGGCTAATGAATTTGTCCTCTGAAAGGTTTTTAAGTAGCAATTCCAAATGCTGCAATTCAAGCCGGAGTTCCCTCATTCTAGTATCTGGGGAAAGTAGAGCTATGTTAGAGAGTGTTACCAAAGGTACCTGCTTTACGGACAGCTATTGCACAGCCGGGAAAACGTTGCTTACATTTCTTTGGCAGTTAATGAGAAATACGCTAGTTCCCACATGACAGTGGGGCCAAGGAGGGAAATTTGTTTCCTCTGCCGCTTTCCTCCAGGAATCCCCAAAGAGACATGGAAGTTACACCGCAAACAATTCCCTATTCATGCTTGGGAGTCAGGGATATAAAACTGTCACAGGGCGACTGGACTTAACAATGGCAGAGAGGAACGGCTTTCTTGCCAATACTAAGAATCAGTGGTTTAATGGCCTAGTTGGAGGCAATCCCAGCCACTGAAGTTGCCTTGCAGGGAAAAAGCTGCTTTTCCAATATCTTCCATGGCTGACTGGCTTAGCAACAGCCCTAACTAGGAATCCTTCCAAGTTCAAAATCAAAGTTTATGTTTACTGTAGTGAGAATTCCACATTCAATGGCATTAAAACCCAGGATACAATATTAAAGTACCTACTCTAAAACGTCCACAGAGGCCAAAATGTTGGAACACGGCAGGCTGACAGAGAGTGTGCAAAGTACTTAGCCACCGTAACAATCTCATAAAGTAACTCGTAAAGGGGCTGGAGTGAAGGCCTCCACCTAGGTCAATTCAGGGTGCTCTGCCCTGCCAGGTCACAGTGAACTTGAGCCCCTGGCCCTACGGCTCCAGTTTGTATATAGTAACAATACCCTTGTGGCAAGTACTGTCCTAAGACCTGCATCAGCCTGTTATAGTTCACTTTCAAAGCTGCCCAGTGAATTGATTACTGTATCATTTCCATTTATGGATAAGCAAATGGATACTCAATAGAGTTAAGCAAGTGGCTCAGTGTCAACCAAAAAGTCCCCGTGAGTGTTGGAACTGAAGCCTGGATCAGCCTAAGACTGAGACTCGTGTGCAGGCTACTCAGTACCAAACCTGATGGCCCATCACAGCACCCTTCCATGAGGACACAGAGAACTATGCCCTGGAGAATGAGTGGAATACAAGATGGGAAAATCTAATGTCAGCTGCACTCTCCGATTTCTCTGTACAGTGGTTTAAACAGTCATTCTGCAGGGCTGTATTTCATTTAGTTATTTTCAGTTTGGGGGCTTTTTGGGGTTCATTTCCCCACTTACAAAAAGAAAAAGGTAATGCTCTATAATCAAATGACCAGGCAAACTGCTAGTGTTTCTGGCTCTTTCATCCCAAGCACCACAGGGTGAGGGCGATGTTGTCTTGATGTTCCCACGTTCACCGGATTGTTTCAGTCTATAAAGAGGTTGAATTGCTGCTGCAGGTAGAACACGGCGCACACTCCTCAACCAGGCCTCTTGGTCTCCGGGACTTGACTGCTTCTCCGACTCAGCTTCTCACCTGCTCTCGCTGAATGCTCAGCTGCTCTGTGCACTGTCCAAACTCCATCTGGGCTCGCTCTGTCATTTCCAATGATCCAATGTGACTCAATTCAGTATTTACTGAACATCTATCCACAGAGGGCTAAGTGAGGGCTCTAAAGGCACTGGTCAGAGGCACTTTTCTCTACACAAGTACAGTCTAGGAGGGACGGGAGTCCTACACAAATACATGAGAACCAGGGAGAATGTGGTAAGGCCTCCTCTGTCAGTGACACGGAGCAGCCGATTTATTTTCACAGCAGGGACTGATAAGATAAAGAAGTACAAAGAGGCAGACTGTACTTTGTGCTTCGAGAGATAATTATTCCAAAGGGTAGGACTGAATGGAGAAGGGCAATCAAGGTAAAGAGGAGCAGATGCTTAGAGAGGAGGGGCTGAAGGTCGGCCAGCATGGGCTTCGCAGAGAAGAGGGATGAGGGGCAGGGCGGCGCAGGGGTGCGGAGGGCGAGCTCAGTGCACGCCTGCTGGGTGGTGGGGGCCACAGAAGGGCATCTCTGTGTGTTTGCAGGTAGGGCTGCTCCACAGGAAGTCTCGGGGCGTGGGGTGAAGGCCTGGGCTTCAGAGCAGGACTGGACAGCCAGTAGTCCCCAGGCCACAGTGACCACACACATGTCATCTGTGGCCTGTGGTATTTCAAACCAATTCAAACTGATGACACTAAGCAAATGAGAACTTTACAAATAAATGGGGATTTTTAGCTCCTTGTGGAAAGTACCGGAGAATCCAGTAGGGCCGGGCTTACTGAGCTGGTCTAAGTAGATTAATGCCCTCCAGCGGCCTGCAGGAGCCGCCACTCCCACCACGTGACACCGGCCACTTCCGCCATCCACACTACCTGCCTGGGAGCCACGGGGCTCTGAGTCCGTGGCCCCTGCTGAGGCAGAGGAGCAGGGAGGGAGACCCACATGCCCTGAGCCCACTTGCTAGCCACTGAGGTTGAGCACATTTTAGTCTTATTTCCTTTTCTGTGAAACGGAGCAAATACCACCTGCCTCAGTTGTGTCTTGCAGGTGAAATGGGACAACTGATGACTTGGCAGAGTGCTTCGCACATAATGCCTATTTAACAAGCGGTGGTGGCCACCACCAGAATTATTACAGGGGCCAGGAACCACCATAACGCTGCTTCCCACAGAAAGACCAGAGGTGTGTTGGAGCACAGGAGCAAGGTGTTACCTGACCCTTCCACGTTTACAAAACCCTGACCTGCTGGCCTTGCACTTGATCCTCTGCCTTCTGCTCCAGTGTCATTCTTTTATTTTTTTAATTGTTTTTTTTTTCTAACTTATTTTGAGACAGAGAGAGAGACAGAGTGTGAGCAGAGGAGGGACAGAGATAGAGAGGGAGACACAGAATCCGAAGCAGGCTCCAGGGGCTAAGCTGTCAGCATGAAGCCCGCTGCAGGGCTCGAACCCACAAACTGACCGCGAGATCATGACCTGAGCTGAAGTCGGATGCTTAACCAACTGAGCCACCCAAGCACCCCTGCTCTGGTATCCTTCTTTACATTACAGATAGAGGACGCTCTCCCCCGTGCACACGCCCCACACACAGCGGTCTGTTCATGCAGGGACTAAAATACTTCAGTTGACTTGCTTGCTTTTATCCTATTTACGACAGTTTTCCCTTCATACAACCAAGTCAGAGATGCCCAAATCATCATTACATCACAAACTTCCATGAAAGCCAAGCCTCATTATGAACCCAAAGAAATGAGGCTCCCATGACGGATGGCATAGTTTCCACTGTCCCTAACTCTAGGGAGGACTTTCAGACTGTTGGAATATCCAGCATAAGCTCCTCAGACAGCAGTCGAAATCCAGACCACAGGACTCTGCATAGCACTCAGCTGTTTTTCCTGAACAGGAGTTAACCAGATGGCAGCCCCTTCTCCACTTCTCCAGAAGAGCCAAGGGAGCCTCTTCAATGCTATAACTTTGCTGAGTGAAGCGATGGGAGTTTTGTTCTCACGCATTCAACAGGAAGCACCGCGCATCCCCTAGGCCCAAATGGGCCATTGAGTTGCCACAACACCCCATAACCAAGTCCCCTCTGAACAACTAACTTATTTCAAAGCACAGGCAGTATAGAGAGCATGGATATTCTCAATGGTCTGTACGTGTGAAAGCAAACATGTATATTATTCCATTTTATCTGTGAAGCACAAAGAGAAGATATGCATGGCCATGTGCCATTCTTTCCTGGGGCTCTTAAAACCAATGCCCTGCCCAATTATCTTGGGGACAGGGAAGCTGGTCAAAGACTTAGGACCTGGCATGGGAGGTGGTGGGCCAAGAACCCTCAATCGGCATGTTCACATACAAGAAATGCAATGATGACCAGGGACCTTATATAAAGTTTTTCTTGGAGTGGAAAGCTGCTTCTACAAAACTTGACCATTCTTTTTTTTTTTTTTTAACATTTATTTACTATTGAGAAATAGAAAGAGACAGAGAATGAGCAGGAGAGGAGAAGAGCGAAGGGGAAACACAGAATCCAAAGCAGGCTCCAGGCTCTGAGGTGTCAACACAGAGCCTGATGCAGGGCGTGAACCCACAAACTGCGAGATCATGACCTTAGCTGAAGTCAGACGCTTAACCAACTGAGTCACCCAGGTGCCCCCCATTATTCTTCTTAGAGAAGCTCAGTAATTAATTTAATCGAATGATTTTACCAGAAGCAAAGTCCTCACAGGGTCATCTATTGATTTTTGCTGCCCCACATCCATCCACCCTACTCCAAATTTACCCCTAAAGAGCCACCCCCCTGCTTTCTCAGAGGGAACTTACAATTCCAGTTCTGCACATGAACGTAGATCTCAGCCAAGTACTGGCCTTGGTGCCTAGGCTCAGGGAACGTGGTCCAGCCAGAACCAAATCAGACTCAATGAGATTTATATTGGGATTCATGGGAATAGGCATGTTGTCCTTGCTGGACTTGAATGAGAGAAGACATAAGGCCCGCGGCTACTACAGGCATCTTCTGACTGCCAGAGTGGGGTATTTGGGAGTGGTGTCAAAACACAGGAGCAGGAGAGAGGCAGAGAAGGAAAAACCACACCCTTGAAGACAGTTACAAGATGTCTCCGTTATACGACCCCAAGTTCCCAAGGTAAGGAGGCCTTTTGACTTGGATTCTCTCAGGTGTAGCAGGAAGGGGGTCTAAGGAAGGGTATGTACCATAAAAGGCAGAGCTTGGGAAGGAATAACCTGAGGCTGCCCAAGGGGTTCTCGGCACACACACATTCAGCAGCCCCAGCAACCACCCTGGCCCGAAGCTCTCTCGCTCTGAGTTAATGCCCTGTGGCAAACCGAAGCCCAGGCAGCTGTGGAAACAGAGCACAGGCTACACATAAAAGAGCTCTAATCTGGAAAGGAAATGCAAGGGAGACGAAAGAAAGCATGACTTGTGGGAAATTTAATAAAGGGAGAGCAATGAATGGGGGAAACTCAAGTTAGCAGGTGGCTCTGCATTAGGCGAAACCTAAGGAGGTAGATAGAGCCTGCTAGAAACCTTGCAGGCACTCTCTCTGGTTCTTATTTGCATGCTGTACGTTTTTAACTTTTTAAGGCTCTAAATGCATGCCTTTATTCTCACTGGCATTACCGGCAAAGGCTATTAAAGCATTTACAGAGGGGAAGTAAAGCACGTTTACCCATGAAGATAATAATAGGAAAGTCTTGAAGCTTTATTTTGGGATAAGATAGGGGGCCTGTCATTGTTTTAAATTTAGTTTAAAAACACTACAGCTTGCAACTGAGGATTGCAGGATAATGTGACAGTTTTCCATGCTGCATTCATGTGGAATTAAGTATTTGGCTCGAGAAAGCTGCCATCTTAGATGCTTCAGCCCATCAAGCCCTGTAAGGAATGTCCTGGAGGCTGGGGCTCACGTGAGAGCAGCAAACCCCCCTCTTCTCCTGGGTCTCCATTCACATAGGGACTTTGTGTGTCTTTTGGTTGGAGAGAATTTTGTTTTCTCGGTGATTTTTTTGTTTCGTTTGTTTTGTTTTTGGTATTTGAGAGAGAGAGAGAGCACATGAGTTGTGGGGAGAAAGGCAGAGGGAGAGGGAGAGAGAATCTTCAGCAGACTCCACACTCAGTGCAGAGCTCAATGTGGGGCTCGATCCCACGGCCCTGAGATCATGACCTGAGCCGAAATCAAGTTCAACCGATTGAGCCACCCAGGCGCCCTCTGTCTATTTAGATGGGAACGTGGGCAACCCAGAGACAGAAGAAGAATGGAAGGCTGCAAGTAATGGAGAATAACAAGGGGCATAAGGCAAGGTGACAGGCTGCAAACTCCCCCCCAAATCAGGTAGGACATGCGTGATGTCCCTCAGGCACTCTTGGCTGCCCAAGAACAAAGAAAGGAGGGGGGGGGGGACAAATGGTTAACTGATACAGATCACAGTCCTGCAGGGCCTGAGCCTCCATCGCCCCTCCATGGTGATGTTTACGGCAGGAGGAAATGGCCAATGGAACTCAATTTCCTTGTAACCTGCAGCCCACCGACACACGCTTGAGGCCGGCAGAGTCAAAGCTTCTCCAGGAGCTCCCTACTGACTTCATGCTCGCGCTTTGCTGGGGCAGAAACAACCTTCGCCTGACAGCAGCTAGGCCTCCAGTATCCCGTGAGCCCTTAGCACATGAAAATCTCCCTGGAAACTTCCGCTGGACTTTCCCTCCCCCAGCCCCACAGTACATAACCCATCTCTCCTCACGGTCCCGGGACAGCTCTTTCTGCCCTGGGTCCTGCCCCCTGCTTTCATAACATCCCCTTTGTGCACCAAAGACGTCGTCAAGATTTCTTACTTGGTCGTCGGCTCCGGACACCACGAACCCTACTGTCACCCCCTCCCCCCAGAAAACCTCATCAGAGAATATGCCTGTTTCCCCTGGACACAGCAGGCAGCCTCAGCGCCGGGCCCAGCGGGGCCAGCGGGGCCCGGGAGAGTCACCACCTACAACACAAGGTGACTCCGTGGGAGTGGCTGGCACCAGCGCTCTTACGCAGCAGTGGCAACATCGAGGAAACACCCTAAAAGGCTAGCGCACAACAAAATTCCACGTGGACACCAGACGGCAGGAGACACAGACTTTCTTCTAGGCTCACAGGAGCCTTCCCCTTGGGTCTGCCATGCACACCTGTGCAGGAAACTTGGCCCCAGAGCACTGAACACAGGCTCTGGAATTACGGTTCCCGTACGTCCCTTTGAACTCCCCAGACGTGAAGCCTGAGGCATTCAAATCACACCACAGAGGACTCCCATAAATCTTCATACATACGTGCAATTCTAAAGGAACGTACGTGAAAACTGTGCTTCCACACTAAAGAGCAGGCAACTGAGGTTGTCCATGTGAATTCTCCGCAACGAATCTCAAAGTCCAGGGCGGACAAGGAATTCCGCCAGCCCCTAGTAAGGTTTACAGCTTGCCCATGAATCCAGGTATATTCCAGATGCACAGGCTAACTCAGCATCAGACTGAAGTAACGTAATTTAGAACATGATTTAGTAAGTTATGCAATACATTCTGAAGGAAGGAAAATAGGGAAGATGGTTAGATGATCTATCTACAAAAGAGCTTGCCTTCATTACTGAGGGTGAGAACTAGGTTTCTGGTCCATTCCTCGGGACAATCTAAGACAGGGATCTTGTGCTGTACCATGGTACTACCACAAGGGAGCGCTGTTGCTTGCACAGGACTCCTCTCTCTTCATATTTACACGCTATATTCATTTTTGGACGTGGCTACTACAAAAAATGACTCCGTTTATTTTTTATTTTTCTACGATGTCAGAGTTTCTTTCTCTCACACACAAAACCCACGTGCTTCGACACCTACAAACGGGTTAACACATTCATTCTACACCAGGATCCTCACTTCATTTGCAGTCAGACTAATTTGCATGCTGCCCAGCAACCAGAGTGCTCCCAAACCTGAAACCAGACCTCCACTTACCGAGCTCGAGAGAAGCTGTCATAATTTGATGGCTGATGGTGCAAAGGGCCTTCTTTCTGATTTCCAGACTTTAAATAACAGGATCTAATTTCCCCTAGAAAACCATGAAATTTCAGCAAAGAGTATTTAGGCAATTATTTGTATGTGATCATTTCAGCTTATACATTTTTCAAGTTAGAGGGAACTCATTTTGGACTGTTTTCATAATAAATTGGTAATCTAGGTCCATTCTTTAGATTTTTCCACAGATTTTGTAACTAAAAATTCTTCTTGATGTACCTCTCTAAGAGTATGCTCAGACAAGTTTGCCTCAGTCCTACTAATTAATTGCTTTTGATCAATTAATTTGCACCATTCCTTAATTTACTTTTATATACATTTGGCCCTGGGACAACTCAGGGGTTCGGGGCATGGACCACTCACACACTTGGAAGTTCATGTGTAACTCTGGCTCTCCTGAAAACTCAGCTACTAATTAACAGGGAAAGCCTTACCCATAAACACAAAGTCATTTAACACACATTTTGAATGTTCTATGTTTTATATATTGTCTTCTAATAATAAAGTAAGCCAGAGAAAAGAAAATGTCATGAAGAACACCATAAGGAAAATACATTTATAGCACTGCACTGTATTTATACAAAAAAACAAAAACAAAACAACAGATGTGTGTAAGTGGACCTGTGTAGTTCAAAGCTCTGTTGTTCAAAGGTCAACTGTTTTCAGTTCATTGTCCTGTACATTTTCAATATGTGTCAGTATGACGAAACATACCAGGCCCATGTTTCTTTGTATCATGTGCTAAAAGAGGCTTCTCACGCGCGTGGATTTGACTGGTGGAGCGCATGAGACCTTCCCCACCTCGGAATTCGCAGATGAGCTGTGGCACAGAGCACTGACTAGTGTGTCAGCCTGGTAATGAGGAACAGCAAGAGATGGAATTAACTTGCAGAGTTAAATTAGTCTGCTAAAGAGGTTCCGGGTATTGAGGTGTGAAAATCAGTTCACTTTGTAAATGTAAATGGTCTCTCCCCAGAATAGGCTTGAGGAGTACCTTCTTCAGGTGACATGGGTGCATAATTAACTGTGTTAGCAGAAGCTGGAATGGAGGCTGAAGGACAGGACCTCAACGTGAAGGCTCCTCCCACCAAGAGATACATTAATAAGGAAGACAACACCCCCCTGGAGGCTTTGAAATGTGTTAATGTTGTTCTTTAGAATGTAAAAGACTTCTTATAAGCCTGCCGATGCAAAAACACTTCAGACCACAAAGGACTGATGTATAGGTAGGGTAACCATATCATTTATTATCCAAACCAGGATCCTTTTGAGAGTAAAATAACAAACATTACTTGATGTATAAAAAACATTAATTGATGTTTTGAGCCAAAAACCCATGCTCAAAAAAACAAGGATGTATATCACTTATCTACAGAACTTTGAACTTGACCCTTAATATTCCTTCCTTCCTCCTTCCCTTCCCTTCCTTTCCTTTCTTCCCTCTTTCTTTCTCTCTTTCTTCCTTCCTTCTCTTTATTTTTTTTCTTTCTCTATCTTAAATCCTTTTTATAACAGAGCACTAAAAATATATATCAAGGTCAGATTTTCAACATACATCCAATAAATATTTACTAGGTACTAGGCACTGCTTTCCTAAAGTTTATAGTTGTGAGGGGGGAAATACCATTAACCAAATTATTATAGGTCAATAAATAATTAGACGTTATAATAGTATCAAAGAAGGAAAAAAACATGGTTTTAAGAGCAAAATGCAGAGGAATCTGACTAAGTCTGGGGAGTCCAGAAAAGGTTTTCCCGAAGAGCTTTCTTTAGAATTAAGATATGAACGATAGGGGCGCCTGGGTGGCTCAGTTGGTTAAGCGTCCAACTTTGGCTCAGGTCATGATCTCACAGTTCGTGGGTTCGA
Source organism: Proteles cristata cristata (assembly GCA_017311185.1). Taxonomy (NCBI): domain Eukaryota; kingdom Metazoa; phylum Chordata; class Mammalia; order Carnivora; family Hyaenidae; genus Proteles; species Proteles cristata. Next base: position 452,410 of record JAESUZ010005142.1, on the reverse strand, counting down.
GCCCAGTGTCGGGCTCTGTGCTGACAGCTAGCTCAGAGCCTGGAGCCTGTTTCAGATTCTGTATCTCCCTCTCTCTCTGACCCTCCCCTGTTCATGCTGTCTCTCTCTCTCTCAGAAATAAATAAAACATTAAAAATTAAAAAAAAAAAGATACGAACAATAAACAGCACATTGTGGGCAGAGGCCATGCTATGTGCAAAGGCCCTGAGGCAGGAAGGAGATCACTCTGCTCTGAGAACATTATATGTGAGCAACCATAGGATTAAGTCTTCCTGTTCCAAAGTCTAGTGCTGAGGCTAAGAGACTATGTGGGCCTCAGAAAGCCACCAGCTTTATCCCTTCTTCCCCATCAGTACAGACTTACCATGCTCATCAATGAAGACATGCATGGCATCCACAGACATGTCATCTTGCACAGATGTTTCAGGCCCACTGATGACTTGCAAGACAGAACTATCTTGCTGGGAAGTCACCCTGTAGATTATTTGTCTTTGTCTATTGCCCTGGAAACTTAACATATATAAGAGTTTCAAAAACTGTTCGGAGCTCCTTCTTATCCTTAACAAACCATTAAAAGAAGCAGCCACCAACTGAGGTTGCTTCACACGTTGCACGAACGTGAAGCTAAGTAAGTAAGTTACGCTCACAGGGTCGTGATCTTGGCAGGCTCAGTGAACACGGGGCTGGTGCTAGTGTGGTCTTGACTTTGCACGTCTGGTTTTCCTTGTTTGGAACTGTGCCCATGAGGTTTTTCACTTTCCTGGAGTTCCTCCTTTTTCTCCTGGGAGCAGTTATCTGAAAAACATCATTTTTATGTGTTAACATAACGTTAAACAAGAAATGAATGTGAAAGTCCTTGGAAGTAAGTTACCAAAACTGAAACAAGAATAGACAGAAAGTCTACATAGCTCCTATGAGTTCAGAATGTGCTTAAATACATTGTAATTTTACTAACGATGACAGTACCCAAGTATATTTGAAAAACAGAAGCGTTTATATGTTAGAGACAGGTGATTTAGAGATCTATGGACACTGTGTACTCTAGATTCAGAGATGCCCTTGAAATAACCCCAGTGAACACTGGGTCACTGCTCAGTGGGCAGAAAGTCACCCATTTAGATTACTTGGGCCTGAAAGGTTCATAACTCATAAATGGACAGCATCAGATGAAAAAAAATAATTACATATGCAAACCTGGCTATTTTGGGGCAAGGCCCCTTTTGCCACTTTAAAATCTTATCAATCATTCCTTCTCCCTCATTCTCCACATCTAAGTTTTCAAGGTAAAGGTAGACTTAACCCCTTCATAAAGTGGATATTCGTTAAAGAGCTGACTTTGAACTATATACTTGGCACCGTGGAAGACACAGTGAGATGCAACACCTGCTCCTTGCCCCGGGGAATAATTTAAGGTGAAGAAGAATGCCAAAATCAATAGGTACGGACAGGTTCTTTGAGTTTCTGTAATCCTCTTTAAATAACTGACCACAGCAAGAGTCGTGATACCGTGATGCACAATGGAATCCACCCCTGAGGATCAGCCCTTTCTTGTCTGAGGATACACCCCAACAGCCACTTTTCGGGTTAAAATAACCGCTGTATCCCCAAGACCAAAGACACCAAGAGTTATGTTCTTCAGAGTAAACTGTTGTCTAAGTGAGTGGTTTGAACCCACAGGTCCTTTCAACACATGCCATTTGAAACGGCCACCAAGATCTGCGTGAGCCTGCAAAGAGTCAAATCATGTAAGCTCCCCTGGAGTATGAATCCCACGGGTACGTATATAACAGCGTTTTTCATCCTCAGCCTCCAGGCAATTAGAGACACATCGCTGGCTTCTATGTAAGTCCTGAAGATAAACATTCCCAGCGCATCTGTGAAACTACCATTAGAATTTCTTGGATCCAAAAATGTTTGCCTTTCATTCGACAGCTTGTCAAGACAGAAGTTTTTGGGTTTCAGGACACGCATTTGTGAGAAAGTGCTATCGTAACAAGTAGCGTTAGCCAGTGATCATATCACGTACAAAGTTGCAGAAAGGCGAAGGCAGACAGCTCCACCCCTTCGTGCTACACATATCTGTCTCCTATTTATTCATGTCTCTTTCTCATATTTTAGTCTCTCCTCTTTTTTTAATTTTTTAATGTTTTATTTATTTCTGACAGAGAGAGAGAGAGAGAGAGAGACAGTGTGAGCACAGGAGAGTCAGAGAGAGAGGGTGACACAGAATCTGAAGCAGGCTCCAGGCTCTGAGCTGGCTGTCAGCACAGAGCCCGACACGGGGCTCAAACCCAAGAACCGTGAGATCATGACCTGAGCCGAAGTCAGACACTTAACCAACTGAGCCACCCAGGCGCCCCTAGCCTCTCCTCTTAAATGAGTACACTGCATTAGTCAACATACAGACTACGTGTTTTCCTTTTTCCCCTTTAAAATAACACATTCACGGTAAGTTTCTATTAAAACAGTGCATATTAATTGTATGTAATTAAAACTAGAGGAAAGAAAAAATTTTAAATCACTCTTAACCCTATCATGCTGATACAGGAGCCAGTTTGATACATACACCATACCTGTCTTTTCTGTTAGGCATATATTTTTTTTTACAAAAATTAAGTTCTAATACAGATATGATTTTATAACTTGTGATATTTATGGTAAAGTATCATAAATATTCAATGACATCAGATATTCTTATACCATATAAAAATGGTAGTTCTGTAATATTACACTGATACGCCATAATTCATTGGACTAGAGCCCTATTGTTGCAAATTTAGGTTGTTTCCACTTTTCCATACTTCAGATAATTCTTCAAAAAGCGTCTCTACATACACTCATGATGACTTTCTTAGAAATTCTAGAAGAGACTGAATACAAAATAGCCAGTGGCCACACAAGATATATATATAAATAGAACTCTGACCCACAATCTACAGCAACCAGCTCAGGTCTATAGCAACCAGCTCAGGAAACCAACATACTATGGACAAGTCAGACTTGTAGAAAGTCAGATGATTATTTCTAGCCAACAGTCCTGGAAGCCAGATGATAACCTCTGTAAGAAGCAGCCCCAAATGGCCAGGACTTGATTAATTACTGAGAGCCTTCCTGACTTTTATCCCTGCTTCCAGCCAGAGAGAGCCAAATATGCCCCGGTACCAATCACGCGGGATGCTGTAATTAACCTGTCCCCAGTCTCCCCAGCCTCCCAGCAGAGCACACCTGAAGCCTTCCTTTTCTCCGCTACAAAGCTATCCCACTCTTCCACCTGCCTTTGAGTCTCTGCCCAAACACAGGTAACGGTGGCTGGCTCCCTTGCTGTAGCGAGCTCCGAATAATAGCCTTTGCTTGTCACTTGAGCGGTCTTTGTTAATTTCCACAAAGTTAAATTAAGCAGCACCAAAGCAAAACAAAAACACGGTTTTCAAAGGCTTTTGAGACATGTGCGGTTTTCCGTAGTCTTGAACCTTAGGATATCCCCAAGCCCTGACGATAATCATAAAGCCCTTTGCGGGGAGGGCCTGGGTTGGAAATAAGAGTAACACACAGAGAACTGGAAAATCATGTATCTTTTTGCAGTCATGGAATGCTCAAGCACTGTTCCACTATCAAGCAGGAGAAAGGTGAGGGCGCATCGCCTACGCTGCTGCTATCATTAAACACTGTCGCGTTGTTTCAGAAATACACTCTGAAATTGGGTTTTTGTTTTTTTTTTTAAGATAATTTATTGTCAAGTTGGCTAACATACAGCGTATACAAGAAATCGGGTTTTTAGATAACAGCACATGACAAATTATTATGTAGTGACAGAGGAGCAAGAAGATATTACCGATCTCCAAGACGTAAAAGACTTACCTCCTTCTCTTTTATCCTTCAATTAAAAACCTCTGTCCTTTCCTGGAAGGGGTCAATAATCCACTCTAGCTCCTCCCTCCCTGCCATACAGGCAGACTCCTGAAAACAAGCCTCTTCTTTTCCATAGAAAACTATGTAGCATCATTTCTTTGCACATCCCTAGATTTCCAATTTCATACTGTTCAGATTGAATGTGGTTAGCTGGCAAATTTAGGAACAGAAACTTAAGGAGACAAATCAAATAAACCTAACATGTGACCTGAGGGGAAAATCAGAATAAAAGGCTGAAATTGATTATGGAGGAAGACTTTTTCCCTATTTTCCTAACTGAATCCTCACAGTAAATCTGCAGCATATTGTTACTCCTGCTTTATTGAAGAAACTGTGACTCAGACGGATTTAGTAAAGTGTCCAATCTCACCCAGCTGGTACTGCGGAACCAAAATTTGCCCCTGGACTCTGAGGTCCCAAAGCGAGGGCTCTGTCCACCATACACAAAGCTTCCTGGGAAGACACACACGTACAGACCCACACTATCCAATATGGTAGCCCGTAGCCACATGTGACTATTTCAATAAGGTTATATGAGGAGTAAATGAGTTAAGATGAGAGTAACTATATAATTTATTATTCAAACTAGGAACACTTTTGAGAGTGAAAGGTGGCATTATAGTGGCAAAATAAGTATAAATGAGGACCCTGTGGGGCAGACAACAATATACTGTCATCCTTATTAATACACGTAAAGTGCTGAGGACAGTGCTTGACATAAATTAAGAGCTGTGTGTTTGTTATAATTAGGTTTACAAATTGGGATATGTAAGGCATCCTGCATACAGGATTTTATAACGGAACTCAACAGAAAAGTGAATTCATCTCACAGAAACGTACTTTACAATCAGCTTTCCCAGATACATCTAGTCTATAAAGAGAGAGAAATCTATTGTTCTTGTCACTGTGATAAAATATAATTGCTTATTTCCTTGCAAATCAGTATCGTGGCCTTCTAGGAAAGCCAAACATTCACTCCTATGTCTCAAAGCTCCTGCTGGCGTAAGCCCATGTTAATATGTGCTCAACACAGTTTAGTATTGGCACATTCGGCAATTATCAATGACACCAAGCAGCAATGGCCCAATATCCCACCATCTGCAAGACCAAATCACAGAAGGTAATTAACATACATATTGCCTTCTTTGCATTATCACGACAGAAATTATGTGGAATCATACCTCTAAGAAGCCCTCTGTCTTTGTTCTGCTCCACCGCACCATTCCTTTCGTTGGATGCCGCCAGCTTGGAAGTATTGATTGACTCTAATAGGGAGACAAATTCCAGGAAGTTGGATTCATTTGGCATTTGTCCTTCCTTAGCCTCTAGGTCAGATTTGGAAGTTGGTATTGTTTTTTCTTTATCGCCAATAATTTCTGCAGAACTTTTGCTCAAGAAGACATCTGTCCCGCTGTCCACACTGAGAACCCGGGTGTGTCTCTTTTCATGGCTGGTTTTGCAAGATGATGGGTCAAGGTTAGCCTGGCCTTCCTTTACCCCCTCAGACTCAGGGGCCGCATGAGGTGTGAACGGGGGTGCTGTTTCACAGCGGTCTCCTGTGGGGGACGGACTGCCGTCCTTTGTGGCATTTCCCCCTTCCCCAGACTCATAGCCAGAAAACTGATTGGATGACGCCTCTACCATCAATCTCTCGGGAGTCCTGTCACCTCCACTGCCTTCGGGACACATAGCGCCTCCTGCCCCATCCTCAGAGAGCTCCAGCGTGATGACAGGAATTCTTCTCTGCTCTGTGTGGGGAGGACTGGCCACCCCCGGGGCAGCCGGCTCAGCGTCAGACTTTAAACCGGCTCTCTCGGTGCCCATCACCTTCAGGTGGAGGGAGCTTTCCAGGTCTGTCATGGAGTTCGGAGTACTGCTCATGGTGATGACAATTTTAATGGGTTCATGCAGACTCAGTGGGTCTCCTGGTTGAGAAGTATCAATGAGAGTCACAGCAACCTCGCTATCCGAGTAGTCCACTTCCTGGTTCAAGGGCGGGTCCCCCTGGCGGGAGGCATCCAGTGACGCCCGTGCAGGCACAGGTCTGACTATAACAGTGTTGCACTGAGGGCAGCTACTGCTCAGGCTGTCCGGAGGGGACTTGCTCTGCAGCCCTTCCCGGAGGGAGCCCGGGGCGTAATTCATGGGTTCTGGACTGAGGACTGAATTCTCACTCCCCCAGGGCTGGAAAGAGACTTCGGTTTCTAGTAAGTCGTACTGAGACAAAGACAAGTGTGGCAACTTCCTCAAGGCTTCTTTCTCCACTAAGCCGCCCTCAGATCTGTGGCGGAGGGGGGGCTGCCCCTTCCCTCCCCTCTCCTTCCCCTGATCTCTGGCTCCACTTTCTGCCACAGCCCGTTTCATGGGTATGACCGGCGGGGTCATGGTCTCCTGCGCGCACGCTTTATAGGCAGGCAAGCCATCCGTTCTGATACCAGGTGAGGTAGATGACACTGGTGCTACAGGTTGGTCTTCTGAGAAAATGACACCTGAAATAAACCACAGGCACCTTCTTAGCTCCCGAAACGGGTGACTGATGTCCCTGGGCAAGGCCTCGTAATACAAGGCGAAAAGCAGCACTATCAACCCATGCGACTGGATGCTTATTTTTATGCTTTTATCATTTTTTTTAATATAATCTATTGTCAAGTTGGCTAACATACAGTGTATACAGTGGGCTCTTGGCTTCGGGAGTAGATTCCCATGATTCATCGCTTACATACAACACCCAGTGCTCCCCCCAACATGTGCCCTCCTCAGTGCCCAGCACCCATTTTCCCTTCTCAACCCCTGCCATCAACCTCAGTTTGTTCTCTGTATTTAAGAGTCTCATGGGGCGCCTGGGTGGCTTAGTCGGTTAAGCGTCTGACTTTCGCTTAGGTCATGATCTCGCGGTTCGTGGGTTCGGGCCCCGTGTCAGGCTCTGTGCTGACTGCCAGCTCAGAGCCTGGAGCCTGTTTCAGTCTGTGACTCCCTCTCTCTCTGACCCTCCCCTGCTCATGCTCTCTCCCTCCTAGAAATAAATAAAACATTTAAAAAAAATGTTTAAAAAAAAAAAAAGAGTCTCTTATGATTTGCCTTCCTCCCTCTCTGTTTGAAACTGTTTTTTCCTCTTCCCTTCCCCTAAGGTCTTCTGTTAAGTTTCTCAAATTCCACATATGAGTGAAAACATGGTATCTTGTCTTTTACTGACTGACTCATTTCACTTAGCATAATGCCCTCCAGTTCCATCCACGTTGCTGCAAATGGCAAGTTTTCATTCTTTCTCATTGCCAAGTAGTATTCCGTTGTATAGATAAACCACATCTTCTTGATCCATTTGTCAGTGGATGGGCATTTGGACTCTTTCCATGATTTGGCTATTGTTGAGAGTGCTGCTATGAACACTGGAGTACACTTGCCCCTATGCATCAGCACTCCTGTATCCCTTGGGTAAATTCCTAGCAGTGCTATTGCTGGATGCTTATTTTTAAAATATCACCTCCATTCTGAAATTGTTTTTAAAATCTCTGCATTTAAAAATAATAATTCAGACTTTTAGACTTTGCTGTTTAGTGACCTTAGGAGGCAGACTGATATGTTTGAAACATGTTTGGGACTTATTGTCAGGAAGCTCCTGGCTCTGCTACTTACTAGCTACATTATCTTGGGCAAGGTACTTAATCCTTCTAAACCAAGCTCCTCGGGGCACCTGGGTAGCTTAGTCAGTTGAGCATCCAACTTCAGCTCAGGTCATGAACTCGTGGTTTGTGGGTGCAAGCCCCACCTCAGGCTCTGTGCTAACATTCCAGAGCCTGCAGCCTGCTTCGGATTCTGTGTCTCCCTCTCTATGTCCCTCCCTGCCACCACCACCCCCACACACTCTCAAAAATAAATAACCATTAAAAAAATTTTTTTTAAACCAAGACCCTCCACTGTGCTCTATTGACACTTTGGGCCAGATAAATCTTTGCCGCGGGGGCTGTCCTCTGCATTGTGCGACTGTTAGCACATTCCTGGCCTCTGCCTACTTGATTCCCGCAGCAACTCTACCCTCAATCATGCCAGTGGAAAATGCCTCCAGACACTGTCAGACATTCCCTGGGGAGGACAGTCCCCCAGTTGAGAGCCATGGCTCTAACCTTCAACCTCTTACCTGCAAAACGGGAATAATTATAGCAACCTCTTGAGGCTGCCGTGAGGATCTGGAAGGATAGTACTAGACTGAAGGCCTGGCACTGGGCTTGCTGAGACCTTGTTCTGTGGACAGTAATAACCTCACGCTTCTGATGTGATTCATCGATTTTCACAACATTTCTAAATTGTATCTGCAATACTATGATGGTGACCAAGGGGGCTCTGCCCTCCTAGTTTCCCATATCTGTTAGTGACCCTCCCGTTCCCTAAGCCTCTTAAGCTTGAAACCCTGGGGAAATCCTTTGGTTGCTCTTTCTTGCCAAGTCTTATGGTCAGTCAATCAACCAACACCCAGTTTTCCTTCACTGCTATCACGAAGAGTGTTTTCCGGGGGCACAAGGGGCCTATTGTGAGGGTCTGCAAAGCCACAGGAAAACCAGGATAAGCAACCTGTCATTTACTCAAATATTAAAGGGAAAAAATAAATACAACTCTTGAGGTCATATATTACCTTATTATGGAAACAAATGGTCATGTGATGAAAAAGAAGGAAACATTTTAAGACATAACAGTATTTTTCTAATCCTTGCCATAGGCCGATTCGGCCTATGACCTTCAGGTCTCAGGTGGCCTGGAGCAGGTAGAAATGTACACCCACTCCCCTCCCTCCAAGGACACTTCGGTAGAAAAGATTGAGTCACTACACTGCTGTAGTCAGAAGACCTTCTCTGACTCTAGTACAAATTCTGGGCCTACCTCTCCCACCTGGAATGTTCTTTCTCCTCACCCACTGGAGACCCCATTCAAGGATTGTTTGATATCACTCCTCCAACATGTAACTTCCCATAATCACCTAAACAAGAAATGAGCTCTCTTCTGAAATCCTTAAGTAATTAATGTCTGCAGAACTAAACCTTATGCACCATACACTTTTTAACCGGTAGCTTTGTTCCTGTAGATTTAAACTACCTTCTTAATGGGGCTGCACAGTGTTGTAGAAAAACAACCATAGTTTATACTCAATGAATCCTCCAAATGACCCAACCTAATATCTTATCCACACTCACGAATGTTGGCTGATGATGATAGCAAAAATTATTTGACTTTGTAGCAACACTATGCAGGTTATCCTAGTCTACAGAATAGATATCTTTTCATGGAAATAGAAGAACAGAAGGGTCTAGAAACATGTCCAAGTTCACCACTCTACTGATGGATCTACGACTAGAGCCCAGATCCCCTGAGTCCTGACTTGATGCTCCTCTACTTCCTTGCATGGCCTCTCTATGTGTACAGCTTCTTTGATTGCCATTCAGATCTCAACTTGAAATGGTCTCATCAGAGAGGCTTTGGTGACCCCACAATATCAAGTGTACTGTTGAAAATGAATACAAATATTGCAGGAGAAATCCAAACCACCAGGCAGGGCCTGAGGAATGGGGTCTTGGGCTGGGCCTGTAAAACACATTCATAATGCATTTTTGTTTCGTTGCCTCCCACACCACACAATTGTGGTTGTACAGATTTGTAAGCCAACAGGACCGTTTCCTGACATACCAGATGAGAGGAAAGGGCACTTCAGGTTTTAAAGCAAATAAGGATTTAATGCAGACCCTCTGATGGGCACTTGCTTGGCATATTTGAGGAAGAGAAAGGAAGTCGTGAAGCTGGAGTAGATGAAAGCATAGGGAACATGAGACGAAGAGATCAGCAAGGCTGGCAGGGTCCAAAATATAAGCCAAAGCGTGGCATGTGGGTTTTATGCTAAGAATAATGTGAACCCAGCAGAAGTCTTTCTAAGGGGCACATGACCTGATTCAGGTTTTTAAAAATAACCCTGCCTGCTGCATGGGGGACAGACTCGGTGAAGCATGATAAAATTGCAAGAGAGCCCAGGGAAGAGGCTGTTGCAGTTGAGGAATGACAGTGTTTTGGACTAGGGTGGTAGTGGTGGACATGGAGAGAAAGAGATGAATTTGAAATACGTTTTGGAGTCAAACTGACAGGACTTGGTGATGGATGGATGCTAATGGTAGTGAGGGAAAGAGAAACCAAGGAAAACTCATCGGCTTTAAAGCTTTGATAACAGGATTGGCGGGGGGACTGTTTGCTGATAAAGACCAAAGCAGTGGAGATACAGATGTAGAGACATCAACTGAGAGACTGGGTGGTGATCCATTTAATAGGACTATTAGACCCCTGACCCAGGAGGAAAATAGGTGTAGGCAGCTGGATGCCTGGGACAGAAGTCCAGAGAGAGGTCAAAATTGGAGAAACAGATTTCTTTACTTACCATCATTGCACAGATGGTATTTTGACATGAGATCGCCAAGGCTATCTCATATCTAGCCTGGTATCTAGAGAGGAGAAAGGGGCCCAAGACCAAGGGTACTCCAACAGAGGAAGATCAATCAAAGGACACTGAGAAGGAAGTCAATCAGGAAAATGTGCTATTTTGAGAGTCAAGGGAAGAATTGGTCAACTACAATTGTATTGTATATAAATGAATAAAGCCACACCATGGCCTATAAATGGGTCTTTAGTGAACACATTAGTACATCATACCTCATTGCCTGCTTAACCCTGACAAAAATGACAATAATGAATTTCTTACCCGGAAAATGAAGAAAAATAGTTGGCCTAAAATGACTCCACCAAGACACTGCTTAGCAATGAAATCTAACCCAATACAGTCATTTGTTTTCTATCCTTGACACTTTAATTGTAAAAACATACTATATTTCAAATACAAACACACACACACACACACACGCCAAGAAACAATGGCAAAACTATATGATCATGTCAAGAGATGCAAAAAAAGCTTTTGACAAAAATCCAGTACCCTCTCATGATTAAAAAAACACTAAACAAACATATTAGAAGAGAATTTCCTCAACCTGATACAGGCTGTTTATGAAACACCCAAAACTAACATCATATATAAAGGTGAAAGGCTGAATGGTCTCCCGATAAGATCAGAAACAAGGCAATGATATCTACTCTCATAACACCAAATAAATATTGTACTGGAAATTGCAGACAGGGCAATTCATCAAGAAAAAGAAATAAAAGACAACTAGATTAGAAAAAGAAAAGCAAAGGATCTCTACTCACAGATGATATCATTCTATTTACAAATGATCCTAAGGAATCCACTAAAAAACTATTAGAACTAATAAACATTTAAGAAGTTTGTACAATATAAAATCAATGTGTAAGAATCAATTCTATCCCATACACTAGCAATAAACCAGCTAAAATTAAATTAAGAATATAATTTCAGTTACAAGAGCATTTAAAACATGCTTAGGATACTTAGGAATCAGTGTAACAAGAGTATCAGACTTATACACATACTAAAGACTACAAAACATCATCAAATGAAAGAAGAGCTAAGTAAATGGAAAGACATCCAAGTTCACAGACTGGAAAATGTAATATTGTTAAGATGGCAATTCTCCCCAAATATATCTACAGATTTAATAAAATCCTTATCAATATCCCAGATGCATTATTTGCAGAACTTGATAGTTCACATGGCAATGTAGAAGAACCACGACATCCAAAGGACTCACAATTCCCAGTTTCAAAATGTGTTACACAGCAACTGCAATCAAGGTGGTCTGATAATGCCATAATGATAGCTCAATAGACCACAAGAATAGAATTGAAAGTCCAAAATAAACCCTTATATGTATATGGTCAATTGATTTTTAGCACAGTGCCAGGACAAGTTAATGGGGAGCAATAGTCTGTTCAATAAATGGTCCTAGGACCACTAATAAACATGTGCAAAATAATTCACTTGGATCCCTACCTCACATCATACACAAAAGTTAATTTAAAACAGATCACAGAGCTGATTATAAGAGCTAAAACCATAAAGCTGTTAGAATCAAACAGAAGAATAAATCTTCATGACCCTGGATTCAGCAATGGTTTCTTATATGTGACACCAAAACCACAAGCAATGACAACGACAACAAGACAATAAAGTAGGCTTCATAAATACTAAAAACTTTTGTGTTTTAAAGGAGCCCAGTAAGAAAGTGATAAGACCACTGACAGACTGGGAGAAAATATTTGCAAACATATCTGATCAAGGACTTGTTTCTAAAATACATAAAGAATTCTTACAGTTCACTATAAAAAGACAATCTGAATAGAAACGGGGCAAAGAGGGGAGCCTGGGTAGCTCAGTTGGGTAAGCATTCAATTCTTGGTTTTGGCTCCGGTCATGATCTAACGGTTCGTGAGTTTGAGCCCTGCGTCAGGCTCTGTGAAGCCTGCTTGGGATTCTCTCATTCTCTCTCATTCTCTCTCTCTCTCAAAAACAAATAAATAAACATTAAAAACATTTTTTGAAAACTGGGCAAAGGACCTGAATAGACATTTCTCTAATGATAATGATGGTGACAACATCAATAACACTAGGCATTAGAAAAATAACTAATTTCACATAAGTCAAAGCCACAGTGAGATACCATTCACACCCACTAAAATGGCTATAAACAAACATACAGTGTTTGAAATCACAAGTGCCATGAAAGACATGGGGAAATCGTGACCTTCATGTATTGATGCTGGAAACGTAAAATGATACACCTGTTTTCTAAAACAATCTGGTAGATCCCCAAATGATGAAACATAGAGTAACTACGTGATCCAGTAATGCCACTCTTAGGTATGTATCCAAGAAAATGAAAACACATGGCCACACAAAAACTTGCCCAATGAATGTTCACTGAAGCATTATTTAAAACAACCCCATGGGTGGCGGGGGGTTGGGGGGGGCACCTGGGTAGCTTAGTTGGTTGAGCATCTGACTTCGGCTCAGATCATGATCTCATGGTTCGTGGGTTCGAGCCTTGCGTCGGGCTCTGTGCTGACAGCTAGCTTAGAGCCTGGGGCCTGTTCTCGTATTCTGTGTCTCCCTCTCTCTCTGACCCTCCCCTGCTCATGCTGTCTCTCTCTCTCTCTCTCTCTCTCTCTGAGAAATAAATAAAACATTAAAAAATTAAAAAAAAATAAAACAGCCCCAAAGGGGAATGACCACAAAGTTCATCAACTGATGAGTGGATAAAGAAAATGTCATATAGCACTTAATGGGATATTACTTAGCAATAAAAAGAAACGAAGCACGGATATAAAGTTATGACACAGACAGCCTTGGAAACATTATGCTAAGTGAAAGGAGCCAGTCACAAAAGTCCACATCGTATGAAATGTCCAGAGTGGGCAAATTCATAGAGACAGGAAGTACATTAGTGGTTGCCTGGTCCTGAAGAACACAGGGAGATTGAGGAGTGCAGCTAAGCAGGGCAGGGGTTCTTTTCAAGGTAAGCAAAATATTCTAAAATTAATTGTGATGATGGACATACAACTGTGAGTATACTAAAAGCCGTTAAATTACATACTTTAAATGAGTGAATGTCATGGCATCTGAATTATATCTCAATAGACTTGTTAAAAAAAATCAAACAACGCTACTGCACCTTTTTTTTTAATATTTTTATTTTTTTCTAGGAGAGAGAGAGAGAGAGCATGAGCAGGGGAGTCCATGGAATGCTATGTAACTTCCTCTGTCATTTTTCGATGCAAGTATTACAATAAAAAGCTTGAAAGTCAATGGTGAATTGATCCTGTTTTACATCTGTGGTTGTTCTGAGCCACATGAAATAAACAAACTGGAGAAAGTACAATGACACATGATCGATAAAATATTACAATTTAGACATAGACGTGATGTACAAATTCGGATGAGAAATAATGAAAATTCAGAGTGAAAGAAATGAAGCTGAACTAGCACTACGCCTTCTTAGGTACAGTTCATATTTTGAATTAGCTCACTGGCATTCTGTTTTACAAAAATGCTTTCCCACTTCCCTGAAGCTCATGCTGTGATAAAATATTAAATGGCGGTAATGAACACTCTACCTTTGAGATCTTCCACTGTTTCCTGTGCCGGCAACTCCTGAACAAACAGAAGAACAAAAATCAATACACGACTCGGCTCGGCGCCCGTCTCCGGCAGTCAGCGGACCCGGAGCAGCGGTTACTGTCCTCCCAAATGGCGTGTGGGGAGGAGACGACACAGTGTCCGCTCTGCCCAAGCTTCTAATAAAATGAGGAGCAGAAGCAAATACAAATTACAGGTAAGTGCAGACACCCAGCAAGACCACCGGACTGTGATAAACGGGCATCTGACCATTAAGAATGTGAAAAAGAGAGAGAATAAAGGGCTCCTATTTACTGCCGCGGATAGAGCCCAATAAAGTTCATCTGGAGCAAAGGGGATTTATTGACTTCCCAAGAGACAGACGTGATTTAATGTGGAGATGTGGAGTGGAGCAGATGATTCTAGAAGGAGACACTGCATATGTGGTGATATAGATGAATGACAGACAGGAGCGTTAGGAGAGGGAGGTCAAGGTCTGCCAATAGGTTCTTCTGGCCAGAGCAGCGGAGCCAGCCGGTGGGGCGGCCGGCAGAGGCGGCCAATGGCTGTGTTTCCAGCACAAGACCGGGTGTTTATCTCACGGTCCCAGGGCTCCCCGGGGGTCATTTCCACACTCTGAGATGCAGTAAGCCACAGCACGGGGGAAGCATTGACAACCAGAATTGTACTGAACGTGCAGTACCCCTGCACGTTCCCACCCAGGCAGGATCGACACCATGCAACGACAACAGCATGCAACAGAAAAACACACACTGACCAGTGGCCCAGATGAGTGCTGAGAGGATAGGCTCCGCCCTCTGGAGCTGCAGCGCAGGGGAGGCGTGGAGAGGTTCCCATGAGGCTCTTCCTCTTTGCCATTGTTAATCTGCCTGTTATTGCTAATCCATGCGAGAAACCCAAGAGTGGTGATGTCATCAAACAGAACTATGACGTGGTATTAGTCCCCAAACTATCCTATCCTAGATTCCATTTTGAAATCATCCCCGGATACAAATTTTGTTTTTAAGGGAGAATAAAAAATATTACTTAAAAATAAGACATGCTCTCCTGAGGAATTATCAGAAATAAGGGCGAGGGACGCCTGGGTGGCTCACTAGGTTAAGCGTCTGACTTCGGCTCAGGGCATGATCTCACACTCCGTGAGTTCGAGGCCCCTGTCAGGCTCTGTGATGACAGCTCAGAGCCTGGACCCTGCTTCAGATTCTGTGTCTCCCTCTCTCTCTGACCCTCCCCTGCAAGCACTCTGTCCCTCTCTCAAAAATAAAAGAAAAGCAATTTTTAAAAAATTTTTTAAAGAAAGAAATAAGGGTAAGAACAGTGACAATGACACTCAAGAATCACTTTGAATATTTCAGTTGTATGCGATGTATGACTTCTAGATTAACAAACACCAAAGCCCTTTTTGAAAATACTCTGGCATGCACTAAGCATTTAAATGACAAGATAAAAGTGCTGAAGTAAAATACTTTGCTCTCTTAAGCCTAATGCAAATGAATTGAGGAGCATGGCATAAGGTCATGTTAATAGTTCAACCGTCTTGATTATCAATATCAATTTTAGGCTTAAGTGTATGGTTCAACAGAAGAAAAATATATAGATATCTGTCTGCCTATTCTGGTGTGTTTTCATAAAAACTAATGGATGGAAAACACTTCTAACCAATACTAACACATTTAAATTATGAATTGATACATTAATAGAAATGTTACCTTTGATTTTTGTGATTAGTGATGTGTTCCTTGTTGGCCTCTTTGTTTGGCTTTTCTTTCTTTCCGGAGGGCCTCTGCTGAATTACTTCTCCTTTATCAAACATGAGATGTAGGCGATAACTGACCAATTTGATTATTGTGAAGAATATAGTCACTGAACTACAGTAAAAAACTACAGTGATGGCATTTGGAGGAAAAGCCTAGAGAAGAGAAAAGAAAGGAAAAATGTATTCATTTATAGGATTATCTTTTGTTTTCGATCTGAAAGCACTGTTCAACTACTTATTAAACATAAACTGGGCAAGATTTCAAATTTTATTCATTTTATTAGGAGAAAGAGCTGCTCTCTGCTTACCTTAAAAAAAAATCATTCTTGTTTCTCAGGTGCTGGTACTAGTTGCATTAATGACCAACATTTCATGCAGGTAGGAACCCCACAGGACAAAAGGTGTATTATAGTGAGACTTTCCATGCTCTACTAGTCATTTTCCATGGCCTGATCTGATCTGACTTCTACACATATGCTCATAGCAAAGGCCAGAGAAAGGCCTTTGAGATGCTCTTTCATTTAACAAAGCAAAAAAGCCGTGTTGAGAACAGAAGAAAGAAGGAAGGAGAAAGATTAATATAATGTCCTTTTCCTTCCTTCTTTCCTACCTTCCTTCCTTCCCTGTTCTCATGTTGGGTTAACATCATCAGACCATGGATTTCCCTAGCAGTGTGATCCAGGCAAGGAGTACAAAAGAAGTAAGAGGGGTATTTACATCAGTGTAAAAGGATCTGGGTCTGGAGATCATGGTGAAGATCAGGGCAATTCTGTCCAATCCCCCTCAAGAAACAGAAAGAATCACTGGGATCCACACAGTCTGTAGGATCCCCCACATACCTCCCTAGTTCTCTCCCAGGACCATGGGCCATTGCAGGTTCTCTAGTCCTTGCTAAACTAGGTTCTTATCTTTGAAGATGGAACTAGATCCCAGAGTATCTCAAAGGGGCTACCAAGGACAGCCTCAATAAACAGCAAGATCTTTTTATCCTTGCTGAAGGATCTCAAGAAATCCAGTGATGAGTGCAGCCTCTCCGACCTGGAACTGGCTGGGCCTATAGACAACATGGCCCAGCCCCAGGCTGCTCCAAGCAGCCCCTGCGTAACCCCCCATGGTCCCATGAGAGTCCATCCATCACCTAGGTAAGGCCATTTCGAAGACAGCATAGCCAACAAAAAGAATAAAGGAAAAAGAAAACTATCACTAGCAAAGAAAGCTAAAGTAAAGAATTTTCACCATCACTGACTTGTTTTTATCCATGGGAGGAAAATTCCACAAATAAATATAAATTAATAAATATGTGAAGATTGATTGAAAGAAACAAAGATAGATAGATAGATAGATAGATAGATAGATAGATAGATAGATAGACAGATAGATAAGAGAGAAGGTCAGGTTCCCCACCCAAAAGCAGACAAGTTTCACATTTACACATATATCTCCTGATGAGAAGCTGTGAAGAACCTCAAGCAATAGAGAAATTTAAAAAGAGAGAGAGTGATAGGGGCCACGAATGGTCCTCAGCACTTTTTTATAACACATATTTCAGGTCTAAACAATTTAGGCTGAAGCTAGACAGTGAGTTTAAAGAAACTGATAAAGGAAGAGTAAAACCCAGCAAATGTCCTGAGAACAGATTAGCATACTATCATATACAAATTATATTCAAATTTGTTTAAATTATAAGGTAACTGGGGCTTCACAGTACTCTGATTAGTAATGGGGCACAGAGAGAATTCATGCTCACTAACTCTCCCACGTGGTCCCCTGCATTCCCCAGCCTCCCTTGCAGTCAAGCTAGAGCCCTATGACTACTTTTGGACAGTGGACTACAAGAAATGGCAGGTGTCATTTCTAAGCCTAGACAATTATGAGCGAGGTCCCCCCCTCATCCCACTCTTCTCTTTAGTTGGCAATCTCTGATTCCGTGTTTTCTAGATGGTCCATATGCAAGATGACAGAGCTCCCTTCAAGGTGGGTATCTGGGTGACTCTGGAACAAGGCCCTAGACAGACATGTACTAGAAGTGAGAACTAACCCTTTGAGTCACTAGACCACTGAGATTTGGGGGGTTGCCTGCTGTGGCAGCTAACACTAGGAACCTAATGCTGGGGGATCCATTTCCATGAGAAAGCTTCCATTCAAATTATATTAGAAACAAATGGTGGGAGAGGGGGAACATCAGGCATTGAGAAGGGAATGCTTATAATGGTGAGAGAGAAAAGATTACATATGGATACTGGGAAAATTTATTTGGAAAAAAAATGACTTGCCATTAGATAAGAAGACGTATCACATGGGACACCAGGGTAGCTCAGTCAGTTAAGTGTCTGATTTCGGCTCAGGTCATGATTTCATGGTTCGTGGGTTCAAGTCCTGTGTCAGGCTCTGTGCTGACAGCTCAGAGCCTGGAGCCTGCTTCAGATTCTGTGTCTCCTTCTCTCTCTGCCCCTCCCCCGCTCTCTTCTCTCTCTCTCTCTCTCTCTCTCTCTCTCTCTCTGTCCCACCCCTAATTGTGCTCTGTCTCTATCTCTCAAAAATGAATAAATGTTAAATTAAAAAAAAAGAAGAAAAAGACATATTACTTTTCAGTTGACCTCCATAAATATGGACTGTAGCATTAGCTTCGCAGTGCTGAAATTAAGAGAAGGCAAGAAATTACAGTGAGGTTTAGTATCTAGTTTGCAACCCAGGTGAGAAAAGGCCCCTGTCTCACCCTCTATGAAGGACCACTGGCACTTGGTCACATGCCCAAAAATCCCATAGACCTCACCAGGCTGTAGTGAAAGACCTATATTTTACTGAAAATCTCTAGGGAGAGAGAAAAGGTTTTACAATATGCTTCCTTCCAAAATACCCTACTCTCCTTTAAAACCTCTTTCTTCAGTAGACCCTGCACACAGAATCTAGAATTCTCCCAAATATCCCTTTTTTTTAATGCCATCTAATTACACTCTGTTGGGGCTCCTCCATTTCTACATTCCCAGGGACATCATTGAAAATTACTTTCAAGGACATTTTACTGCTGACATCATTATGCTCAATCAACAAAAGATCCCCAACTCCTAGGATTTTCTGTCCTTATAAGTATGGATGCAAGGAGAGGAGGAGGGCTTAGGAAGAGATTATGTCATGGATGATCAGTTTTAATTGGTTTTTAAGGGGTGCCTGGTGGCTCAGTCGGTTAAGCGTCTGACTTCAGCTCAGGTCATGATCTCATGGTTTATGGGTTCAAGCCCTGCCTCAGGCTCTGTGCTGACAGCTCAGACCCTGGAACCTGCTTCAAATTCTATGACTCTCTCTCTCTCTGTCCCTCTCCTGCTCACATGCTTTCTCTTTCTCTTTCTCTCTCTCTCTCTCTCCAAAAAATAAATAAACATTAAAAAAATTAACTGGCTTTTAATTTTTATCAGATTTTCCCCACCTCCTCTCATATTAGGTATATTCAGATTCTGAATAGAGGTTTACTTGTTCTAGGGGAAACCATAATTTTTTGCTTTGTTTCCATGAACTTATCATTTTAACACATTCTAATTAACAACAGGAGGCAATATTTTTCAAAATGATATCCCTGACCAAAGAAAAGCTGCATGTTACTAACACATTATTAAGATAATTAGTAGTATAATAACTCATTTGACCAAACGGCTTCTGACAAAATTTCATGAAAAACAACATGCTGTTAGCAACTAAACAATCACAAATGTAGTCATGTGCGCTGCTCATAAAACTGGATTTCTTGGAATATGGCATCATCTAGAAGTGTCCGTCTGTGTGAACACCCAGGCCATTTGCAGCTCCTTCAGATGGAAGCCACCTCTGTTCCTTCAGGTTCATAGCTCAGCCTCTCTCACAGGGTGTACCCACCCTTTTTTAAAATTTTATTTTATTGTGGTAAAATATATATAATATAAAATTTACCATCTTAACCACTCTTAAGTGTACAGTTCAGTGGCATTAAGTACATCACATTGTTGTACAACTATCACCACCATCCATCTCTGGGATTTCTCCATCTTTCCAAACCGAAAGTTTATACCTGTTAAATAGTAATTCCCCATTTCTCCCTCCCCCAGGCCTGGCAACCAACTTTCTATTTTTGTCTCTATGAATTTGACTCTTCTAGGTACCTCATCCTTGGAACCACACAGTATTTATCCTTTTGCGACTGGATTATTTCCCTTAGTGTAATGTCCTCAGTTCAGCCATGTTGTACTATGGGTCAGAATGTCTTCCCTTTATAAGGCTGAATAATACCGCATTATCGTTCCTTACACATTTTGTTTATCTATTCATCTTTTGATAGACACTTGGGTTGTTTACCCTTCCATTGTGAATAGTGCTGCTCTAAACATGAGTGTGCAAATATTTCTTCAAGACTCTGCTTTCAATTCTTTTAGACATATACCAGAAGTGGAATTGCTGGATTTTACAGCAATTCTATGTTCAATTTTGGGAGGAACCTCCCTCCATGCTGTTGTCCATAGCAGCTGTATCATTTTATACCACTCTGGTTTTTAACTTTAGGTTCATGGTTTATTGCTTTCCATTTCTTGAGTAGCCGGGAGAGATCAATAATGGCTGAGTGAGGACTAGCTATAAACCATGCTGGTGTCCAGGGAGAATAAGCCACTTCTGAGGGTTTCAGTGTACAGACATAAAGAAGGACCCTCTTGGGGGCTCAGCCTTTTTTATGTATATTTTATAAGGATTCCTCCTCGATCTACTTTCACAAACTAATTTTGAAGAAGGCTTCTGGAAATAATTTTATTTTCATCTGAAACGTGAAGAAGCTGAAGCATAAATGGGTAACACTTCCAAGTTGACCAGTACATATACCTCTTGTCACCTGAAAGGTACTTACCTAGCTACTTCCATGACCTGACAGAGAACCAAGGACTCAGACAGAAAAAAATGTTTTTGTGTTTTTTTTAATGTTTTCTTTATTTCTGAGAGAGAGAGAGAAAGAGAGAGAGAGAGACAATGTGAGCAGGGGAGGGTCAGAGAGAGAGGGAGACACAGAATCTGAAGCAGGCTCCAGGCTCTGAGCTAGCTGTCAGCACAGAGCCTGACGCAGGGCTCGAACCCACGAACCGTGAGATCATGACCTGAGCCGAAGTCAGACGTTTAACCGACTGAGCCACCCAGGTGCCCCATACAGAAAAAAATGTTTAAATGTCTCCTGGGCAATGAAAACACATCACTATTAGAGAGAAACTCCTTTCCACTCCTATGGTTTCCAGGAGAGGAAACACAGTTGACCTCTCTGTGCTGCTAATTCCTTCCCCAGTGATTTCTGAGCAGTATTCAGGGGAACAGGAACTGGACGTGACATCATTCTGTCCCAGGACCCAGCCCTGACCAAGCAGGTGTGTGGTGGGGTGGCTTCTCTCCATATTGCAAGGTCCCAGCATCAGTCCCAAGTCAGAGAGGCCCAACGCTTTCCAGCCACTCCTGGCAGCAAGGGGAGGCTCCATAACTCTGTGGCTCCCAATTAGGAAGTCCAGCTACCTGCAGATACAACACATTTTCAAATAATAGCTTCGTTTGTAATAACTCCATCTCCTTGACTCCTGAACTCCATCTACTTGACTCTTTGTCTCCCTCAAGTGGCTCAGGAAAAAGAAGGTGCTATTTGTTGGGCCACCAAGTCTATGCATAAAGACGACCTTGACTGGAGCATGGGTTGGAAGCTTTGTGCTCTTACTCTAAGCATATTTATGTGGCATATAACAAGGCTAACAAATTTGGTCTCCCAACCCATAACAGAAATTAGAAGGCAGAATAGAAGAAGAAGGAGAAGGAGAAGGAGAAGGAGAAGGAGGAAGAGGAGGGGCAGGAGGAGGCAGAAGGGGGGAGGGGGAGAGAGGAGAGGGTAAGGGGAGAGGGGGGAGTGAGGAGGAGGGACAGAGAGGGAACAGAAGTAACCACAGTAATGTAACAAGACATAACAAATAACAGCATAGTGTTGGAAAAGTATTTTTTAAAAACTATGAAAAGAATATCACTTGTATGGTCATTTTTTGAGACACAAACATGACTCAGTCATCTCTGGGGACATCACTACAGAAACATAATAAGATATCCAGGAGTACAAAGAAAATGTTCAACGATATTCAATATACTATCAGAGAAGGCAGGGGAATGTAAAACTATCAATGTAGTTAATGAGTTTTCCTGCTTTGAGGTTAAGCTTCAAGTCATTTAGAAAATGTTTTTGCTCAGCATACATGGCCCCACAAATAAGGCGTTTATCTCCCAACCATAACATTCACATTGGTTTTTGCCATTTATGGATCATCAAGCTCTCCTCGACGGACACTTGTGTGTCCAGCGTCTTCCCTCTGGCTGCAAGGGACTGCCCAGTGTGGGTATTCACACTGTCCAGGGCAGACACGGGTTTCGGAATCCCCTCGTTCATGTTTCTGGAAGCCTAACCAGTGCTCAACTATTAGAAGATCCTAAGTTATTCCCAAAAGACAGGGTGCAGACTGAGTTGTCTTATCTGCTTCAGAGATCAGAGAGATCCCGTCTTGCTCATCCGTTTTGTCAAATTGGAAGAGCTTTGTCTATCGGCCATCCATTCCTCATTCAGTCATTCATTCAGTACACAAATGCAGAGTACTGGGCTGAGGCATTAGTTCCAATGACTACAATGACTCCAAGGAGGTAGGACTTTGGGGTCCTCTCTAAGGAAACCATACTCCTTTGGAGGAGAAAATCAGGCCACAAGATGGAGAAGTACAGTCATTTCCCTGCATTTAAATACGTGAAGGGATTTACAGGGTTTCACCTCCTGAATCACTGTTCTTTACCTATTTTGTGAATTCCCAATATGAAAAAAAAACAAAAACCCCATTTAATACTTTCTCAGAAAAACCGGGAACCCTGGATTTTGCACAGAAACTGGAAGGACCTCAGCAGTCCCATGGATCCCGGGCCTGTGATCAAGAAGGCCGGAGGCAGAAGTGTGAGAACGGCAAGCGGGCGTGTAGAACTCCTGACCGAACAGGGAGGGAGCCCAACGTGTGGTGGCCTCAGAAGTAGGCCGGCCTCGGGAATATTTTTAAACGATGAGGTGAGTGGAGTTGAGACATCTGACTGGTTCTCCAAAGACAGCCTTACTCATGTCTCTATCCTTCGGAGGAAGATGAACGAAACATATTCCCTTGGGCCTGCTACGTGACTGCTTTCGGGTCTGCTGTTCTGTCGCTCGGATCAGCTCTGATTTCTTTGAGCTCCAAGGCCTCTTTCTTTGTGTGCAGCTCTCCTAGGAGCAATGCTGGAGAGAGAACTGGAGAATGTTTGGATTGTCAAGGCCGTGCTACAAGGCACAAGACAGAAAAACAGCCAAAGGTTGAGTAGGTAGATCTGAGGCAGCGCGTGAAAATGAGAATCTGTGTGGGCTCTGAAAACCATTTAGAAAGCTGGCACCTGTAATTACCTAATCCTCAGTCTGTCTCCTCTTCTCTTAAAGAATATTCATGGTGGACAGCTTAATCAATGAATGCCTAGTACAGTCAAGAAATCTAGATGCGTGCTGTCCTTTCCATTTCAGATGGTCACGGTAAGAGGTAACATTTCATTTACATGTTTAACGTACACTGACCTAAATAGGATGAACCAATCAGTAAACTCATTGAAGGCAAAGTGATGTCAATTTTGATACAATAATAAGCTCAAGCAGGAGTCTGTACTGAGTGTGAGTGTCACTGAATACCAGTGTCATATGTTTCCTAACAGGAAGAAATGTGTGATTTTGAATTTAAAATGAGAATTTAGGGTGCCTGGGTGGTTCAGCCGGTTAAGCGTCCAATTCTTGATTTTGGTTCAGGTCCTGATCTCACAGTTTGTGGGACTGGGCACTGCGTCGGGCTCTGCGATGTCAGCGTGGATTGGGATTCTCTCTCCCCCTTCCTCTCTGCTCCTTTTCCACTGCTGCAAATGCACTCTCTCTCTCGCAAAAGAAATAAGTAAACATTTAAAAATAAAATAAGAATAATGTGAATGTTTACAAGATAGAAACTACAACTGATCGATTCTATATATTTGATACATAAATCCAAACTTGCACATTCATTTTCCATTAAGCAATTTTAGCTCTGAGTTCTTAAGTGCCCTCAAAACCCAAATGATAGAGAAAATGTTTACTGTCATGAAATTTCAAGAGTGTTTCTGTTAACATTTAAATTTAATGAATCAGAATATTGCATTTCTTAATTCTTAAGCAATATTCTTCAAAATCAACTATATGAAAAGATTACAATCGGTAATACTGCTGTGAGACAAAAAGGAATTGAATTGATAAACTTTTTCTCTACACACCATGCCTCACACACAAGCAGAGGCTGCAATGTTCTCTAAGTCAAGGAAGGAGGGTGCTCACAGCTTACGGTGAGAGGCCAAGCTACAGGGGCTCCTTGTCCCTCTCCAAGTCTGCCTGCAGATTCTGTAATACCTTCCCTTGCTCCGCCTGCTTTCTGGCACGCGAGGAAGAAACTGGGCATGATATGTCTCAGGATCCTTCTTTCCTTCTACCCAATGGCAGGCGTCTTTAGTTGGAGTCTTCCACACGCGATAGCTTCCAAGGACAGCCCAGTGGGTTTCTGCCGCTTCCTCTTCAGTGGTGCTTTTCAATAGAATTTAAGTTCTACTGGCATTTGAAGGCCAGCAATTTCTCATTGCACAGTATGTTCAGCATGTCTGGCCCCCACTCTTTAAATGCTACTGTGACATTTAATTGAAATGCCGTGATAAAGTCATTGCGATGCACCTCAAAATGCTCCTTGCAAAAACGGCCAATGCTTCTTGGGGGCAGGTATCTCTCCCAGTCTAGAAGAATTGGACCTACTTATCATATAAGGACTAGACAATTGTCACACTGCAGTGAAGGCCACTAGAGTCATGGACATCACCCACTGATATTATATAATGATCTACCTCCTTCTTTTAGCCTAGAGTTTCTCAACCCCAGTGCTATTGACACCGTGGGCTGAGTAATTCCCTGTCGTGGAAGCTGCCCTGTGCACTGTAGGAAGGAGAGGCACCCCTGACCTCTAGACACTAGATGCCAGTAGCAAACCCTCCAGTGTGAAAACCATAATTGTCTCCAGACATTGCCAAACATCCCAGGAGGGGCTGCAGACCTGATCTCCTAAAAACCACCACGTAGCCCCATAAATGTATATGTGTTTACCTCACACCAAACACAGAGATAGAAAACATCGTCCCTATACTCAATGGAGTTCAAAGTCGAGATAGATGAGGAGACAGTTACAGGGTGGAGCGCCAAGTGCTGTAACTCCAGCCCACTGAAGCACACCCTGCCTGAGAGGTGGGGGTGAGGAGCCGAGGACATGTTTCAGGGCAAGCAGCTCTCTGTGGGAACCGGGAAGGAAACTGAGGAAGGGCAGGCACAAGGCACCTCCCATGAAAGCCCAGAGCCTTCCAGGGAGAGACACATGGCACACCCCATTGGGGGCACACAACAGGATGGCGGGAAGCGCCTCACACACCACAGGCTTAGGAACCCGGTCTGCTGCTCCACAGCTGAAGGCTGTGTCGGCGTGAAGGGGAAAAGCTGGTGTCTGCATTTCCTCAAGACCATCGGTGTGCACGGCACGCTTGCACAGAGAGGGGAGACGGGCCACGAGGAGGCCGGAAGGGGGCTGACCTACTTCAGGACCATCGTAGAGCTTAACGAAACCATTCGTGCGGATGCCCGCTGTACCTCATAAACTGATTTTCCACAAAATCCCCTCAAAACACTGTAAAGTATGATATAAAGTATAACCGATGGCCCCTGCTCTCCTCCATCAGCATCAGAAACTCCAAAGACCCCTTTCAAAGAAACACCAGAGACGGCCAGCATTAGTGGCAGGATTGTTGCCAGGGAATGACTACCGGGAAGGAGCTACCATATGGTAAGTTGCCACTTTTTTTTTTAAGTTATTATTTATGGAAAACAGTATGGCAGTCCCTCCGAAAATTAAAAATAGAATAAGCATATGATCCAGCAATTCTATTTCAACCCCAAAGAAGTGAAAGCAAGGTCTCAAGGAGACATGTGTGCATCCACGTTCCCAGCAGCATTACCCACAATAGCAAGAGGCGGAAGGAACCCACGTGCCTGTGGAAAGATGAATAAACAAAATGTGGCACATCAATACAGTGAAATACTATTCCACCTTGAAGATGGAAGGAAAGTTCGATACATGCTGCAACCCAGAAGAATCTAGTGGACCTTATGGTAAGGGAAATAAGCAACCACACACACACACAAGTACTGTGTGAGTATGCTTACATGACACAAGAATCAAATTCATAAAAAGAACATGGTGCTTACCTGGCACTCAAGAGAGGGGGAGCCTGAGCGTTGTTGTTCAATGAATACAGAGTTTCAGTTTTGCGAGATGAAAACTGCTCTGAAGAGTGATTGCACAACCACCATGAACATACTTAACCCCACTGAAACCCCAACTCTCAAAAATGATTACGATGGTAAAGATTTTAAGTTTTGTGCGTTTCACCCCAACTTTTAAAAGTAATTATTATTTTATAGCAGTTGAGATTACTCATGGCATTTTCCACCTGGGAAATAGGAACACATTAGCTCCCTCTGCCAGAAAACAGAGGCTTAGCAGGACCAGTCCCTCAGAATGCTCGCTGATTCTTCCAGATTTCCTCAAGACCAAACTGCATCCACTCAGGTGCCTGCTGCCCAGAGTAAGCTACAGCTCAAAGTCCCGCAGAGCTGGCTGGACCAGAGAAGCGATGAAGCTGCCTACCGATTATTCACTTAGCTTCACACAAGTATGCACTGAAGACATGCACTGTGCGAGTGCTGCACTTGACGCCGGGGACGGAGCTGTGAACAAAACATGCAAACGTCTGTCTGTCTTCAAGGAGCTTCTGTTCTAACACAGACTAATGACAACTAGTTACAAAATTTATTAATTTATTTATTTTTGGCCAAAAAGGGGACCTAATATAGCCTGGAGTGGCAGGGAATAATCTTGTATGAAACTGGCATTTCACTTGAGCCCTGAAGAATGAACTAGAGGTACCTTGCAGAGGTGAATGGGGAGATAGCAGGTCATGGCAACAGGTGCAAAAGCTACAAAGCAGCCTCAGAGGTGCGAAGAAGCCAGCGCATCTGGTGGCCCTGGGGAGGGGCGGGTGGGGAAAGGATTGACATGAATGTGGAAATATGGAAAGAGCCGAGGAACGCTGCTTGCTGCAGGGCCCCTTCAGACCTGCCTCATCCCTGCTGGGAGGCCCCTGGGGGCTGGCGTGCTCAGCCCCCTCCTGTACTCCCAGCTTCCCTTCCCAATCTCCATTTTTATCATATCACTGCCCCGTGCAGCTCTTTCCAACACTTCGTAAATTCGTTCCAAACCTTTTCACATCAGGGCCCTCTTGAGCCTGTGGGTTCTCCATCACTGCATAACAAGGGTGTGGTGTGGGGTCCTCCACCGAAGGTAAAACCCCAAACTGACCTGGCCTCAAAAAGTAAATTGTCTCGGCGGTAAGATGAGATGATCACACCAGGGTGGTGTACAAATAATACAGAATGGCGCTCAGCCTAACGGCTCGCTCAAACAAACTGTCCTACCTGAGCATGAGGCTGTTTGGTTAGAGAAGGTGGAGAAATCACAGAGAATGGGAGCTGCTGTCGGGAGGCCTCACAGGGAAGCTGGGCTCCACCCATGATGCCAGAAATAGATCACAGAGGTCACAGAGCGGGACTCTAGGGAAGGGTGGGTACCAGGCACATGCCATTAGCACAGATGCAACAGGCAAAGCCATCAGGGTAGCTTGACTCTCAAGGGAAAGAGAAGACAGTGCAATGCAGAGACAGACTAACAAGAAGGCCCATGCCACAGAAGGGAAAAATGAAGCGAACCGGAAAACACGGAGAAGCAATGAATGACAAATGTAGGATGAGGAAAGCCAGAATGCACCTTTCTCTGCAACATCACTGGTTATGTTTACCATTCTTTATCGATCAGTTGACGAATAAATGGTTTAGCATACACCGTGTGTTAAGCACTACGATTTCCAAATCATTTCCGAATTATTTGCCAGTCATAGAAGGTTACCTCACGTTTATGGACTCTCCTTTCCGATAGTTATAAACTCCTTGACTGCAAGGGATGAGTCCACTCTGTGCACATCCTGCACTCCCTGACCCACAGTCAGCATGTGCGCTTTCTCGGCAGTTACGTCAGGCCCTGGTCTCCCTCATTCTCAAGGTTCCCAAACAATGGCAAGGACAAACTGTGCTTTCCTCAGGAGCTGACAAAGCCAAGTGCGGGGAGAAGTCACAAGAAGTACCTGACTCATGGCAAGGTGTTGGGGCTTCCACCCTGGGCTGCTTGATAAGTTATTCCTGAGATGACAAGTATGGGAAGTGTGGAGGGAGAAAGAGTCCCGTGGCACCTCAAGGAGACGAGCACCTCAACAGGCAGTTTGCTAATGATGGGAAGGGGCACATGGGCCCCCATCTCATGAGTAAGCGAGGAAATGTCTTCAAGAATTGTGCCTGGCAGTGGGAATACAGGGTGCACTTCTATGAGAGGGAGTGGAGATTTCTAAGAAGTAAAGGTTTTCTGACAACCAAGAAGTAGCATGATGAGTAGGCATTCATCTCTTCTTTGGCATCAGCTCTGCTTCTCCGGTCCTTTGCAGCCGGGCACACGAACGCCCTCCACTCTGTTCCATTCTAGAGCCAACCACAGTCCACTTGCAGGTATGGGAGCAAGTCTTGGTAACACAGCAGCTACTTCAGGTATTTAAGATGAGCCCTTTCGGCATCCAAGATAGCTTCCGTATTCCAGCATTAACGTCTGGTCCTCCTATACGTTGCATCCTACTCCTGAATGCATATCAATATATTGTGGTCTATCTCATGGGTGCTGAAGTTGGCCCATCTCTGACCAGCACCTACAAGTTTGTCCCCATATGCTTTTAACAAAACTAGCATTCTTCAATAGCTTCTTTGACTTTAGACTCCTCTTCTACATTTTCTGGCCCAGACCTGGGATGTATTAATTCTCCGAAGAGCCCTTGTTCCCTTTAGAAGGAAATGGGAGTTAGAGACCAGACTGTGAATGTGAGATTTGCACATCCTTCTTGGGTTATCATTGTTTCTCGGTGTTTTAATAGAGCTAAAAAATATGTATTTTTTAAGAAAAACATAGGGGCGCTTGGGTGGCTCAGTCGGTTGAGCGTCCGACTTCAACTCAGGTCATGATCTCACGGTTTGTGGGTTTGAGCCCCGCGTCGGGCTCTGTGCTGGTGGCCCAGAGCCTGGAGCTGCTTCGAATTCTGTGTGTGTCTCTCTCTGCCCCTTCCCTGCTCATGCTTTGTCACTGTTTCTCAAAAATAAATAAACATTAAAAAAATTGTTTTAAGGAAAAAAATAAATCATGACTTCAGATGGGTATTTACAATTCATCTGAAAGATTACAAGGTTCTATGTAACTTTTGTATTTGGTTTATATGTTTTCTCTTATTGTCAAAATCTTGAGCTCTAAAATATTAACATAATCTCTTATTTCCTTTACCCATATAATTATAAAATTTCAAAATAATGATATAACATTTTATTGAGGGCAATAAGATAACTAAATTCAATTTAAGATTTCTTTGTGGTTCCTTTACCTCTAGGCTATACCCCAAGATGCCTAGAAGCTCTGTTTAAAGTCCTTAGAAATATTTTTTAGCATGCTATCGAACTATGAAACAAGTTCATTACTTATTTCCAGTTCTTTGCCTTCTCCCATTCTTTACTTCTCTCTATATTTTTATTACTTTTTAAAAACTTACCCTTTCATTGTGTCTTCTTGAAATATAAACAACTGGATATATGCTTTAGTTTTCTCTCCTCCTTTTCTGTCTATACATAGATTCTGCTTTTTTCCCATAACAGTAGGTCCTCAAGATTATTCTTTTGGCAGCCTACTTCCTCATCCGCTTATTTATAAGTGCACGGCACTCTGCTATGTGGATGACCATTATTCCATCAACCGGCTCCATATCAATGGATATTTCTAGTCTTTTGCTGTAGCAAATAGTGCTTCAGTGACTCACTTTGCTCATACATGCCTCCAAATTTTTGAGAATGGCTACTTATTTAAAGTACATTAGGTGTTATCTTTTAAATCTCTGCTACCTAGATATGCCAAAGTCACATTATTTTAATATGCACTTCTTAGATTCTTAATAATATAATCATTCACATGTTTATTGCATATATGTGTGGATGCATGTACATTTCTCTGTGTCAGCTTTCTATTTATGTCACTTGTCAAGGAGTTTATATTTTTAAATTTATTCTAACTTAGTCATAAGAGCCATGTAAAGATGATAAGCTCTATGAGGACAGGAGCCAGGTCTGACTTGTTCTCCATTATATTCTCAACACCCAGCCTGGTATCCAGCAAATACTCAAAAATATCAGCAAATAAATGAACATTTACGATAGTAATATATGTTTATATGTTTTAAATTTTTCTCAGTTTCACAATTTTGCAACTTGGGGAAGTTACTTAGCCTTTGTAAATCTCTGTTTCTTCTGTGAAATGGGAATCATAGTTCCTAATAGGATTGTCAACTTTTATTGGTACATTTTCTGAAATGTAACAAGCACTCAAATGTTAGTGTCAATTATCATTGCCATCACCATCATCCTCATCTATGTATCGTTTATCAAACCATGACATAAACGTTCAGATTCGGTGTTTTGAGATGGAGCAAAGGGCAACAGAACAAATGTTTGATCGTTTGCATCGATAGGAGTGTTCATAATAACACATAGTAAGAACAAATAATTAGGAAATAAGCCAAGACAGTTGTTTCCTTGGAAAAATATCTGTGTTAGGGACTGCTCAGGGATATTTCTTATATTCAGGTGTTTTTATTCTTCCCTGATTATTTAGTGTCTAGTTGTAGTCTTAAAAGGAAAAAGATGTTCTCAAAAGATGAGGAAGACCAATAGCAAAGCGGCACTGGTTCTCTTGATTCTCTTTTGAGATGGTAAAGATCTGGAGGATGAAATTAAAACATACACATGATCCGATATAAAAAAATTACTCAGGTCACTCAGTCCAAAGCTTCTATATTTGCTTTCTATACTTAAGATCGCTCAATATCAATAAATGAGGTAAAATCTTTTTCATTTGATCCAATGGTCTGTTTAAAGTGCAAGTAACCCATGATGCAGAAAAAGTTTGTAATTATTACACAAATGCCACAAAAAATACATAATTGCCACATAAATAATAAAAGAAAAGTTATCTCGGAAACAACAGCAATTTGAACTTTAAGGAAAGCCAATACAAAGAGTGACACCTCGGTTTTCAAACTCCATTTTTAATGATCTGGAACCCGGCCACAACACTGCGGTGAGTTTATTGAGCTGGGCCTGGCCGCAAACTGCAAAAGCACTACCAAAACTGTGTCTTTTCTTACCAAGTTGGATTCCATTAGGGGAAAGAGCAGTCTGATCCTCCCCTGTGCATGATGCACCACACCAGGGACCACGGGAAATTCAGATCACATCCACGCCCTCAAGATTCCTGCAAAGTTGGTGGGGGGATAAGCCTCTCCTGAATCCAAACCTGTCTCCAGATATTGTGCCACTTCTCTGCTCCCTGGGTGGAAGAGCCATTTTTACCAGCTGTCTCCATTCCTTCGCCTCCCAGGGCCTCTTAAACCCACAGCAATCTGCCTTCGATGCTCCAGCGCTCGGCTGGAAATGGTCTTGTCAGTATCCCTAAAGGGAAACATTTAACGCAAGATGCCACGCTCTCCAGCTTGTTCCTTGCCTCACTCATACTACCGCTTTGCCTTATGTCCGTGTGCAGAGCTCCTTGGACCTCGCCTTCTGATACGTAATAAGCACTCAAATGTTAGTGTCACTTATCATCACCATCACCGTCAGCATCCTCTATGCATCATCCACCAAGACCACGGAATAATAAATTCAGATATGGTGTTGTGTGAAGAAGCAAAGAACAACAAAGCAAATGTTTTCATTGCCTGCATAGACAGGTAAAGATTTAGAGATCAATTCTTTGCTCTGTCTACACATTCGCTCTTGGAGTTCTCACTCAGTCCCTTGACAGTGAATATAATCTCTGCAGGGAGGATTTTCAAACTCTTATCTCTAGCCACTATTGATCCCTTAAACTCCCCACACCCACCTCCAACTATCAATTCAACATCTCTGCTTTTAACATCTGAAAGGAAACTCCAAATTCACATGTCTGAGCCTAGATGTGTGGTTTCCCAGCCCTTTCCACCACCTGTACTCTCCTACCTTTCCCGTCTTGGCCAAAGGTACCTCATACACCTGGCTCAACCTAGATAACCAGGTGCCATGCTTGACTCCTCCCTCATCCTCACTCCTCCACCCCCCAAACCAGCTTATCACTAAATCTTATCAAAATACATTCACATTTTTCCATCTTAATGCCACCACCCTCTCTTGGCCCAGACTACTAAAAGAGCCTCAGAACTTCCCTTTCCATTCCTGCCCTTTCTCTAATGCACTTCCTGCTCAGCAGCCACGGAAAAATTTTAATAAACGAAAACAACGTATCTTTTACATGTGTTTTCTGAATGATGTTAACGTTTTATACTTCCAAAAATTATTAATTCAACAAAGATAAAGGGAAAAAACTAGAATTATGTACCCACAGATGGACCAAAATGTATATTGAACGGCATAACCACAAAAACAAATAAAAAAATAAAAACAAAGAATGAATGCTATACAAATATTGAATCATTATGTTGTACACCTAAAACTAATATAATTTTAAACCTCAATTAAAACATTTTTTTCAGGGACGCCTGGGTGGCTTAGTCAGTTAAGCGTCCGACTTTCGCTTGGGTCACGATCTCGCGGTTCGTGGGTTCGAGCCCCGCGTCAGGCTCTGTGCTGTCAGCCAGCTCAGAGCCTGGAGCCTGTTTCAGTCTGTGACTCCCTCTCTCTCTGACCCTCCCCTGCTCACGCTTCTCTCTCTCTCCTAGAAATAAATAAAAATATTTTTAAAAAAAAACAATTTTTTCAAAGAATTAATCCAAGTAACTTTAGAAAACAATACTTACAGCACACTATTAGTGTATTCTTTAAAAAATAATAATAAAAACTAAAAGCAATCTTGAACTTTACTAAAAGATTTGTTTGGGTGATGGTATAGGAGTAGTACTTCCTGTGTATATTTCAAGACTGAATAAATTATATTTTTGGCAACCAGAATTCTCCTTGTGGGAAAAAGTAGATACAAACATGGAAGGAGTAAGGAGTTAGAATCCTTTGATTTGGGTCAAATTAAAGGTTTCAGAATAAACTCTCAACAGATGAATGGACAGATAGATGGACAGATGGATGGATGGATGGATGGACACAGAGACATAAATAAGCTCTCTCAGCTCTGTCTACTGAAAGGGCCCAGAGCAAAGACAATCTAGTAGCAATGAGCACAACTACTATTGCCTTAAATTTTGATTTCCGAAGCCATTCCCCACTAAAAAGGATCCAGGGTCCTTAGAAGAATGGCTGCTTTTTCCAGATCTGGGCTGGGGAAAGTTTAAGCTAAGCCTGACTATCCTGGTGCTCCAGAGAGCAAAAAGTACTAAAAACCTGCTGGGGGCATATACGAAGGATGAGAGAACTACTCAAAGAGGGTCCCACTTGCCAAATTTTGTGTAATTTGAGTATTAAAAAGAATGACCATAGGAATAGATTTTAACCCATCGAATTAAAAACATGAATCTAGGAGCACTAACAAGCACAACAAAACTACAGGGCAGAGGAAACGGGAAAGGTTTTCTTTACAGAAGAATATCAATAAATAGAAAATCACTGTTGCAACCACCATGGCAATAATTATTTTAGGCAACAAATGTTACTACCATTGAGTGAAAGTTTTGAGGGAATACAATACTATATGCAGGCTCTAGATTTCCCCTCAAAGATAACTTATTAAATACAAAGGGGAAAATAGGTACCTTTATAATAGAGAAAGGTAGTCAACACCACCTTAACCAGGGACAACACTCAACAGCCTTAACATTGGGGGGGTGAGGGGGATGACATCACATGTCTACAATGTTACCTATCCTACAAGGATACATTACTTATGCAGATTTCGTGCCAAAAGAAGCACAATCACACATCTAATCTCAAGGAAATGATCCAAAATATCTAAATTAAGGAATATTCTGCAAAACAACTTTCAATGCCACCAGAGAAAACAAAAGGGCTGGAAGAACTCCTTCTAGAACACAGTGTAATTACGAAACATGAAAACTAGAAGCAATGCTCATATGATCCTTGATGAAATCCTGGATCCAGAAAAACAAAACAGAAAGCCCCAGCTGTGGAGGGCATCACTGGGAACACAGAAACTGGATGGAAATTATACATTAGACAAGAGCACTACAGCAATAAAACTTGTTTTGCACGTGATAACTATGTGGGAGAATGTCCTTTTCCCTAAGACATACCAGCTGATGTTTTTAAGAAGCAAGGTCTTGATGGCTGCAACTTATTCTGAAATGATACAGCAGAATCAAAATGATATAAATATATAAAGAGAACAGTGAAGCAAGTGTGGCAAAGTATTAAGAATGGGTGAATCTAAGTGAAGGGTATACAGTATTCATTCACTATTTCTGCAACTTTTTTATGCACAAGAAATTTTTCCAAAGTAAAAATTGGGTAATAAAAAAAGAATATCCTATTTCAAATTGGACCCAACACACACACACACACACACACACACACACCCCAAACCAAATCAAACCAAACCAAAACAAAACAGCAACAACAAAACACCAGCATCGGTGTGTTTCACTGTACTTAGAATTATATTCAAACGCCTCATGGTCTACCCATTTTTGCTTGGTTAACTCTTTAGGCACTTGTCAAATCTCAGATCAGAAGTCATTTCCTCTGGGAAGCCCTCCCTCAATACCAAAGTCAGGATAGGCTCTCCCGTCTTTACTATATACAACACCTTGTACTTCCCATATGGTAACAATTACCATTGTTTTATTTACGTCTATTTGCCTTTATCTGCTAACTTCATGAGGAGAGATACCAACCTATCTTCTGCCTGCTGTTTCCCCCAAACCCATCAGAACTCCTGGTACTTAGTTTGCCATCACAGGCATCGGTGCTTCCCAACAAATAGGTCCAACTCTTCCTGAACACACGATACAACTGCTCTTTCCTCTCCCTCTGGAGGTGTGTGTGGCCATGCAACTTGCCCTCGCCAAGAAATCTGAGTGTACAGGTATTTGCCATTTCCAGGCAGGAGCTTCAAAAGCTACTGCATGACCCTCACTCTCTCTCCTTCCATCATGATGACTGGCAATGATCAGCCAGGGTGAGCCAACCCAAAACGGAGGCTCTATTAGCCTATTAGCCTAAGTGCCTACATGCCTACAACAAGCAGGACCCCCGGCTAACCATGTCCCCCACCCCCTACTGGTCATGTTGGACATATAATGTGACTAAAAAGCTAACTTGGTAAAGCCAAAGAGATTTTATATTTGTTACAATGGCACAAACTAGCACATCCTGATGGATGCATACATGTTCAAATACTCAATGAAACTTAACACACATAGCCAAACATTCGCATTATGTTAAAGATCGTGTGAAAATCTAAGTATGCTTTATAGGGGACAGGTCAAATAAACTACCCTTTACTCAAACTGTGTAAACATTAAAAATAATGATGTAGCTCTCTATGTATTCATCTCCAAGATATTCCAGAAAGTGGAAAAACAAGAATTCGTACACACAAATGACTGCATTATGTATATAACAAAATAGTCATTTGAAGTGTTGACCAAAACGCCAAGAGAGAACAGAAGCTAGATCCAACCAACTTCTGAGTCAAACCACATCTAGAAACTTCTAAATGGGTCATGAAAATGAATCAGAGGACTCCAAAATCTCTCACTCAAAATGAGGATGCAATACAATCCAGAATGAAAGGATTTGTGAAGATATTTGGAGGGACCATTGGTATTCACTGAGTCCTACATTGCTGCCTGCCACAATCAAAACAGAAAGGCTTCAGTGGGGCCACTCAGAGACTTAGTGTGGGTCCTCACAATCTGCGTGGGGAGTGGGAAGCACAGAAGGCTGGTGTCCTTCCCAGAAGAGCTAAAAGATGAGAGACGAGCTGGCTCGCTGCTCTGATCAGAGACAAAGGGGAAGCTGCTATGTTTGAGGTTGGCCTCCCTCCCAGGCTCAGTTGGGAGGGGGCATAGGAGTGTTCATGTGGGCTGTGTTCGAGTCTTCGAGAGTTTGCTTTAGATAATGAAGGGCTGCCAGTGTGGAAAGGCCCTGCAGAAGTCGCTGGGGTGGATGGCCCATTCCGAGAAACTGGGGAGGGGTAAGCAACCAGGTGGGACAGAGACGAGACGGCCCTCCTGAAGGAACTGCAAGGGACAGAGCACTGGCAAGGAGCACAGGGTCTCAGAAGGACATGGGGAAGGGCCTTGCCAGAGAGGTTCAGCCTGGGACACGTGCATACTTCCCTCAGGGTCAGCTTAGCACTGTGCCACTCAACAAAGAACTTTCCTGCTCATCGAGACTAAAGACGTCAGAAACATCAACCACCACATGAGGGAGCAGGAGTGGGAATCAGCATGGCTTCCTTGTACCCACTCCTACCTGTAGAAATGACTGAGTGATTGAAGCTTTGATTGTCAGAAGAACTGGACACTTTGAAATCTCAGTCAAGTCCGTGTTAAACAACCATAGGATTTTTATTACTCGGGAGCTGAAATCCCGGGAATTGCAACTGCTTTTATCTAGGTGTAGAGAACAAACCCTCT
Source organism: Proteles cristata cristata (assembly GCA_017311185.1). Lineage (NCBI taxonomy): Eukaryota > Metazoa > Chordata > Mammalia > Carnivora > Hyaenidae > Proteles > Proteles cristata. The sequence goes on along the minus strand of JAESUZ010005142.1, from coordinate 415,799 downwards.
GGAGAACAAATCAAATGGGCAACAGAGGACAAAGAAGGCTGCTTTATGGTTCAGCCCAGGATCCCTCACACCAAATCTCCACTCACCTGCGTATAAAATACCCTCAGAACAACACACAAGAGACTGTGTGCGGTGGTAGCCAAATGAGAGAGTAGAGACAACAGTCAAGGGCAGTTAACTTCTCATTAGATGGTCTTTTGCACATTTTCAGTGTTTGTGTCTCGTCATGCCAACATGCAGGACATAGATGCCTATGTTGTGAAACGACCCTCATTAGGTAGCACAGCTGGATGGTAAGAGAATCGACTGCTGGGACTCTCACTCTGGTTAGGTCACAACTGGCCATGCAGTCTCATGCACATTAACCACCTTCTCTGTGCCAATGTCATCGACCATAACATGAGAGTAACGGCAGCGCATCTCTGGATTGTGAGGACCAGATGGAGGAGTGCACACAAAGCTCTCACAAGAGAGCCCGCCTTAAATGTGTGTGGTGAGCACTGGCTATTTCTACTGCCTATTCCAATAGTATATAGTAATAATATAATAAATGTTACAGGGAAAAGATTCCTAAGAACACAAGGGAGGGGCACCAGGGTGGCTCAGTTGGTTTGGCGTCCAACTTCGGCACAAGTCATGATCTCGCAGTTCATGGGTTCAAGCCCTGCATTGGGCTCTGTGCTGACAGTTCAGAGCCTGGAGCCTGTTTTGGATTCTGTGTCTCCCTCTCTGCTCCTCCCCTGCTTATGCTCACTTGCTCTCTCTCTCTCTCTCTTTCTCCCAAAAATAAATAAATATTGAAAAAAAGAAAACAAAGGGAAAATCTGAGTACCACTAAGAACTAGTCCATTCTTTTTTTCATAGGATGTGGGAAAGAGATTCAGACAAGATGAAATGGGAACATGGCTGGGTAACACTTAAAAGTAACCGTCCGAGGGACTAAGAGGTCAAAATCAGGAGAACAGTCACTTGACAAGAATAAACTGCTTTAAAAAAATAAATAAACAAATAACACCAAGGGCATGAAAGTATTAGACATTACAATTGGAAAAAAATATCTGAGGAGAGCAGCATCCAAATATAACAAGTAACCAATTGGGAGAAATCTCAAAAAGCTCTCAAGGAAGTGGGGGCGGGCTGGGAGACATAAATACAACCACCAGAAAATTAGTCATGAACTTGAAATACTAGAACAGAAAGAAAGGGGGAAAGAGTGTTATTTTTGGAGGCTGCTCCAGAGGCCGGCATCCCAGGACAGGGAAGGTGCTGGTTCTTTTGCCAAAGACACAAAACACAACCTGCCTGCAACGCCCATGTGTCTGAGTGGCAGGAGGCCAGGACAAGCAGGAGGAATTTGGAGAAGGGTGTCAATCATCACTCAGGAGAAACTGAAGATGATTGTCCTGAGCGACTCCATGGATGGAGGGGCGTCCCTAGTCCAGGGGCTGACACCAGGCAACAAAGCCCTCAAGGAGCCAAGAAGCCAAGACCTTTGCACACATAGTCCAAGCAGCTATCTGGAGTGGCACAATTTTATTTTATTTTTAATTGTTTTTAACATTTTTATTTCGAGAGACAGCGTGAGCAGGGGAGGGGCAGAGAGAGAGGGAGACACAGAATGTGAAGCAGCTCCAGGCTCTGAGCTGTCAGCACAGAGCCCGACGCGGGGCTCAAACTCTCGAACTGTGAGATCATGACCTGAGCCGAAGTCAGGCGCTCAGCCGACTGAGGTCCCCAGGCGCCTCCAGAGCAGTACAATTTTAAAGACAACTGCATGGGATGGCTTTGAGCCCAATTCTAGAAGGCTTGGGTCTGCACTTCTTTGGAGGCCCACGGCCAGGAAAGAATGCCTTTAAGCATCCGCAAGATTCAGCTGCTTCACCTCAAACCCCGGTCTGTTTCGGGCAGAGGAGGGCAGAAGGAAGGAAGTTCAGACACGCACGTAAGTTATGGGAACACACAGAGGTTCCTGCATCTCAATGTGTGAATAAATATCCCTGAGAAGTAGAAACACCAAAAGAGAAAGTATGGTCCATGTGATCCACTAGCGAAGAAAGCCTTTCTTACGGGGAAATCTAATATAAACGCTAGGACTGACCAGGGTGAGAGGTAACCTCTGAGAACAGCAGCACGTGAAGCAGTCCAACAAAGCCTCCAGCTGACAGGATCCCATGGTGGCTGAAGTCTGGTCCCCAGGTCCTGAGCCAGGAAAGGGTGGCTTTTAGAAGACGCCATCTTCCCATAATTCATGCAAAGGGGTCTTCTATGTTAGAAGTGGGAGCGGAAGGAGGGATACAAAGAAATAGAAAGCCCAAGGAAAACTAATTATGTATCCGGGGCTGGGGGTGGGGGGGTGGGGAGGAGTGGCTAGAGACTCTAATATGGGAGTCGCTCCTAATAGTACCTAATAATACCAGCTAGCGGGGGTCATGGGGTGCTTACTTGGTGTCTAGCACTGTACTAGCGCATGTCAGGTAATCCCATTTGAGAATCATGGCAAAGGAAACATAAAGCTATAGTCATAAAATAAAAGACAAGCTTTCTATGTGAAAATCATATATAATGTTACCCTCCAATGGATCTTAAAGAATATAGTTTCCACCCCATTTTTTTTACTCTTCAACTTTTGCCCTACTCAAGTGGGCCCTCCCGCCACCACGATAACCAGAATGCCACTTGATGAGGGCCCACTGCTTCAGGGAGTTCAGTGCTGTGGAAAGGCCAAGGACTTGGGTACAAAGGGACCTCAGCGAAAATTCTGAATTTTACCACCTATTGTCTAGATGGCCTTAGGCAAATAGCCTACAGGATGTCAGTTACTGAATCTATAAAATGAAACCCATACTCTCCTGTTTACAGATGCTGAAACTGAGGCTTGGAGAAGTGAGGTGACTTGCAAGGTCACACAACTGATAGGCAGTAGACCAGTTCTGCCTAGTGCCAGCAGAACTTACCCAGGGTCAGCATCACACCCGTGGTATTCCTGTTCTATATGCTTCACCTAAATCTCTGTCCGTTATCCCAAAAGAATAAGTACAAGAATGTGTGTAGTAAAGGAAAGTTTAAATCTCTCTAATGACAAATGCACCTTTCAGTTTGTCCGAAAGAAAATCAGATTGGTAATAAATCAAAGTAAAACTCTTTCCAAATTATCCAAATTGGCTTCATGTTTTTAGTTGTGCATTTTTTAGCATTTCTCAAAAATATGTGAATAGCTTATAAATGTTAATAAATAACCTAGATTCCACCTGATCAACCAGGTCTAAGGAAACTCTAGGGCTCAGAGATCAGTTTGCCTCAATAATTAATGATAAAGCTTTAGTTTACATACTCAAACCCCCAATTAAAGTGAACGGTATGGATTCTCCCTACAGTAAAACTATCTTGGTTAAACAAGTTTAAACTCAAACTGTGCAAAAATCAGGGAAGTTCAGGGCTCCTTAAATAACAGCACTTCAAATAAGCCCCTACTATCAGTGAGCAGCCAGGTAGCTTTTTTAGACTAAGTTCCTGTAAGCGGAGAAAATGGGAAAAGATGTTAACAATCACACGCAATATTTAAACCTCAAGACCTACAGCACAGAACCCTCAGCTGAGGAAGGAGGGTCTCTTATTGCTAAGGTCATGTTCGGAGACCAGAAGACCAGAGAAATCAAGGGATAACCTGCTTTTTTTCCCCTTTAAGATGGAATATATACTTAAAAGTAGCAGAAAAACAAATGCATTCACATAAAATTATTCTATAATAGTTCAAAGCACACTGGCAAAAAGATGCAAAAATTTTGGTATAACTGGTTTGATCCAAAAAATCTAACATAAGAATAACATGATTTAAGGTATAAGTTTTTTACTTTCTAAAGTCTTGAGAGCTAACCAAAAAATTATTTTAAAATACCATTAAAGAGGAACTTAACTGAAGACAATTTCCTATTTACAAATACAAGTTAGAATCAAGCTACTCAATAAAGCATAATCAGGTAGAAATGAAGGGTTCTGATCATATGCACACATCAAATCTTATAAGTAGTTATGTAAAAATGAGCCTACATATCTAAAAAATATCTGTAGAAATATACATTGAATGTGAATGTGGTTGTTGCTGAGGAGTGAGATTTGAAGTGGAATATATATTGCTTTCATTATCAGAAATACTCAAAATATACAGTGAGGTAGACAACATAGTGCTGGATGGAACAGAAAGAGATACAGGTTGATTTTATTTCCACCAGTTTATGGTGTATGAGATCACCATTAACCAAATGCAGGACACTTTGCTAGGTACAACATGAAAAGCCAAGATGAATCAACAAAATCAAAACCCATAATCTAGAAGTCGAGGTACATGTTCCAACAACGAAGTACAAAGCGGAATTCAAAATGTGCTATTGTATTAACAGTAAATACAGGTATTTAATTTAAATTTAAATGCTGGTATAACGGCAAGAGAGACAAGAAATTAATTCTAGCTGAATGGGAAGCAGGGAAGTTGAGACAGAGAAGGATGGGAGATTATGGCAAATAAATGATGAGAAAAAAGGCGAGCGGAGGGGAGAGAAGCCCAGCTCATACTGAATAGTCATTATGTGCCAGGTACTGAGAGGTACATTCATTCATTCATTCAATCAACCATTCATTCATTCAATCAACACTCATATTTGCCCTATAAAGGACGTACTTATTATCTTCGCTTTACAAACCAGAAAGCTGAAGCTTGCTCAAGCTTGCTCAAGCTCACAGAACTTGTAAGCACAAGAACCAAGCACGAACCCAAGTTTGTGTTCCTCACTGCTCAGCTACAATGCCTGTCCAAGCAAAGAGAAAATATCAAGACCTATAGGCTAGGGGAAAATGATGAACAAGGTCACAGAAGAAGAAAGAAACTTACATTTGTTGAAAGACACCCACGGATCAGCTTCTGCATCTTAATGCCTTTTATAAGAAAATGCATTTGCTTTTCCTGAGACATGATCATTATCACATCCATTTTAAGGCTGAGAAAACTAAGGCTTAGGTGGGGTAAATATCAGGCCAAGCAGCTACTATGCAGCAAAACACAAATTTAAAATAGGTCTGTGTCCAATCCTGACTCAAGCCAGACAGATTGGATGGCCGTATGGGCAGGGTCTCATTTAAGCCCCAAAACACCACCATACATCTAGTAGTGTTATTTTTCTCATTTTACAGCCAAGAAATGAAAAATAAGACAAGGTAAGGATGTTTCCCAAGGTCATAGTAGTGGTAAGAGGTGGACCCAAAATTTAACTCAGGCAGCCTGACTTTAGAGCTAGAATTCTGACCCTCTGGATAAACTGCCAGAAAGAGTAAACAGAGGCCAAATCACAGACAGTCTCTAATGTTAAACTTGGAATCCATCAGCTGTGCAAACTCACTGAAGATTTTTGCTCGGAAGAGCATGATTAAATTACATTTTAGAAATAAAGTCTTTCAACAGACGTATCAAAATTCGAATCTTGGCAGAGAACATTTAATAAGACATGGAACCCCTTATCTGTACCGCTTCTCTTCAAGTTGAAACAGTGTTTCAATCAGGGATATTTAATTTACCCAAGAAGGTCATCGATGTAGTTATTCCGCAAGCACTCAATTATGGTAACCCTATTAAGGTGTCAAGCCCCAACTAGGTACTGTAATATTTAGCAGAAACTACCTTAGATTTACCCATTATTATATCTTCCTATAGATTTTTTTACATAGTGGTGTGGAAATTGAAAGTTGAGTAATTGATCATTGAACCTGCCTTCTCAAAGCAAAACAGGGAGGGGGGGAGGGGGAAGGAGATAAACAACTGAAATAGGTTTGTTTTTAACACTTCATTTTGCATTTTGGCTATCATGCCCAGCTGGCCAGCCAGGAGGCCGAGGATTTTCCATCCACAAAACAGGTTCAACATCCCCCAGCCACAAGCAGAGTCTGACTCATCCTGACAGTCAGCATCAATTCTTAATGAATCCCAGAGCCCCCAGAGTCCTTTCTACTTCTTTTCCTGCTTGTGAGTCCCTGTCCCCCTTTCCCTGTACTCCCTCTGTCCCCAGATCCCGAGGACCTGCCTCATTCCACCTTGTTTCTTCTAAATTCAGGTATGACTGACAATGCTATATTAGTTGGTGGTGTATAACAGTGATCCGACATTTGTATACCTTGCGAAATGGTCACCGCGGTAAGTCCATTTACCGTCTGTCACCTCCCAAAGTTAATACAATATTACTGACTGTATTTCCCATGCTGTGCATCAAAACCCCATGACTTATTTACCTCAACACGGTCCGTTTATACTTCTTCATCGCATCCCTTAAGAATCATTGCCAACCCTCTCCATCATGAGGCAAACACGCAGGTTGGGGTGTCTGTCTCCCCGGCTCGAACCTCCCCACTCACCAGGTGCAAGGCCAGGGGCAGCAGCAGCAGGAACAGCCACAGGTAGAGGTGGCAGCTGTTGGTGAACTTGCTCTGCTCCGGGTCGTGGTACCAGCCGCCGGTGAGCGCGGCCCACACGCCCTGCCGGAGCAGCTGCAGCGCCTGGGACACCATGCCTGCTGCGCCCCGGGGCCGGCGGCGCCCCGCGCACTCCGCCCGCCGGGCCCCGGGCGCCCTCGGCCCTAACACCCGGGCCCGCGGGCGGCGCCCCCGCCGCCCCGCCGCCCTCCCCCGTCTTCCGCCCCGCGGCTGAAGCTCGAGCTGCTCTTCTGCCCGGACCCGCGAACCGCGGCGCCGGAGCCGGCTCCTGCCGCGGGGCAGGTGGGCGCCATGTCCGAGGGAGGAAGGATTTTCCCATCGTGCTCAGAGGCGGCCGCTCAGAGGATGCTCCAGAGGCTCCGCCCAGCGCCCGCCCAGAGCCGCTGCACAGGCCGCCCGCGGGGCGGAAGGGTGTCTGAGCCCCCTCCCCAGCCTCTGTGTCTTGGCCCTCCGCCCCCTCCCCATCCTCTTATCACCGGTGAGAAGGGCTGAAACATCACAAATGTTCTCATGCAGAAGAGACCAGCCAAAGCATGTTCTTTCGCCCTTCTCATTTTGCTGCCTGCACCAAAATATTTATGTAACACAAGATCCCGTCGTACGCCACCGCTTGTAACTTCTCCCCCTGAGCATTGCCGGCACATTTCATCCTCCTGAACTAGCTGCTGGACGCGGACGTTCTAGGAGGCAGCCCCGGCACTGCCAGTGGCTTTGGCATTGACCTTTTTGCTTCCCTGACCTTTTCCCTTCCTCCCCTCTGTCGTCCAACTTGGCACTTAAAGAAGATGAACATCTTCTCGGAATCATCCCAGGAGCCTCGGTTAGAACTGTCTTTTTATATTTTGCCTAGAACATAATCCAAGTCATCAATCGACTATTCAGAACGTTAGTCTAAGTTTTTCTATACTGTTCAGATAGGAAGACCCACTAGAAGGTATCAGTGAACTAATAATCTTTAAGTTTTTTTTTTCTAAGAGAGAGAGAGAGAGAGACAGCGTGAGCAGGGGAGGGTCAGAGAGAGAGGGAGTCACAGACTGAAACAGGCTCCAGGCTCTGAGCTGGCTGTCAGCACAGAGCCCGACGCGGGGCTCGAACCCACAAATCGCGAGATCATGACCTAAGCGAAAGTCGGACACTTAACCGACTAAGCCACCCAGGCGCCCCTTTAAGTTTTTATACTGGCTTATGATTTATAGAAGATAAATTTCAAATTGTGCTCTGAAAGCAAGCTTTGGACAAGAGAGAGATAATAGAGGAACTCCTTATTAGTAATTGGTAACTTCAAGTAAAAGAGTTTCAGACTCTTGAAGAGAGCAGGCTTTGGAAAAGGAGAGGTAGAGGGAAACTTGTCTTGCTTAGGAATAAGCAGAGGAAGCCCTGTGTAAGTTAGGGCCTTTGGGAAAGAAGAAGGATTAGAAGGTTCCGTGGTCCTCAAATATGCCTTTCCTGTGTCACCAGTCCCAAACATGTCACATCTTGTCTCTGATATGGGCACCTGTGTGTGCCCTGGCCACGTTCTGGTCTTAGGAGCATTGCTCCTGGCTGCCTTAGCCAGGTCCAGTAAAGGCATGCCAGCCTTCCCATGCTGAAATGAAATAAGAGGAGGTCTGTCCTAAGGAGCAAGACCAGAACACGAAAGTCTCACTGGGTTACAGCAAAAGTCTCACGCAGGTGTGTATGCCATCAGCCTTCACCACCTTTTAATCTCCTCTGCATTCATCTGCAGGAATGACTAACCAAAATGGAATAATTCTGCTTTCTGTATTGGAATAATAATTTTCTCAAAGCCGAGAGGATGCTTGTTATACGGCCCCATGCTGGGAACCTACCAGGTGCTCTATAAATATTTAATGAATGAATCAATCAGTCAGCTCCACAGGAAGACCCACATTAAAGGATCACTTTCATGTGCTTGGGTCCAGGAGGACAGCAACAGGTCCGTTCCTGCACTCAGGGAGTGCCCTTAGTCATTTGTGTCTGATTCATCAAATATTTATTGAGCACCTTCTATGTGCCAGGCATTTTGCAGAAGACTGAGAAAGCAAATATCAATAAAATATAATAATTCTTACCAGGAAGGAGTTCACAGACTACAAGAGGAGTCGGGCAAAGAAACAAAGACTTGCAACAAAATGTTCAATGCACTATAACATATACAATTATACATATGTATCCTGTTGTCGGGAGTCACCAAAAGGACGTGATCCCTGATTGACCTGAGATCTGGGTAGGGTTATCTGAGGTTCCTAACTCGTCCCAGTCCCACACTTACCCCAGCCCCACCCCCATACTTGGAATGTATGTTTCATTCACCATTTTCCTGCTAGGAGCCATATCAAGGACATAGACCCAAGAGAGCAGTGTGTCCTGAGACCATCTGGACTGTGTACACAACTGAACCAGATTAAGGCCTCTGTATAAACTCTTAAGATTCTGGTGGGCAGGTGCAGATATTTACTCATCTCGGAGCCACCAAAACAAGCCACCTGTACAAGTTCCCTTGCTTATTAAAACTGCCACTGAGGGGCTCCTGGGTGGCTCAGTTGGTTAGGCCTTCAACTTGGGCTCAGGTCATGATCTCACGGTTTGTGTGTTTGAGCCCCACATTGGGCTCTGTGCTGACAGCTCAGAGCCTGGAGCCTGTTTCAGATTCTGTATTTCCCTTTCTCGCTGGCCCTCCCCTGCTTACGCTGTCTCTCTCTCTCTCAGAAATAAATTTTAAAAATATATATTAAAAAAAAAACAAACCTGCCCCCTACCAAGCTAGAATGGTCTACCTCTTTCTTTGGTCTCTCCTTGCCAGTTTCAGATTTCCCCCTAGAAGCCCCAAGGGTGCAAGGTCAGTTTCGTGGATCATATGAAGTTCTTCAGAATTTATTCTTGGTGGGATGCCTGGGAGGCTCAGTCGGTTATGTGTCCGACTTCGGCTCAGGTCATGATCTCACAGTTGGTGAGTTTGAGCCCCGCATCGGGCTCTGTGCTGACAGCTCATAGCCTGGAGCCTGCTTCAGATTCTGTGTCTCCCCCTCTCTCTCTCTGCCCCTCCCCTGCTCACACACTGTCTCTCTCTCTCTCTCTGTGTCTCTCTTTCAAAAATAAATAAAAGATTTTAAAAATTAAAAAATAAATAAACATTTAAAAAATACAGGGGAAAAAATCAGCATGTCTCTTCTCCACCACTTTGATTTTCTGGGATAGCCTTAATCTACTGTCCTGGCTTTAATGATTATGCATGTGTTGGAGATCTGAAGTCTTTATATCCAGCCCTGACCTCTTTTCAGAACTTCAGATTTATACCCACTTGGAGGCCCCCGACCTCAGCATGTTCACACAGGTACTCACTGGCTTCTGCCTCACTGGTATTTCTCCTATTGCACCTTCTGTATTTTGGTTTGTTTGTTTGTTTGTTTGTTTTAAACCTCACATATTTATTGCTGAACCAACCTACTTGTCCAGAAGCATAGCAATAGAGGAAAATCATTTCCCCAATAAAACACGTCTACTGTTCAGGTAGGAGTGGTGTTTACAGTGTGACAGTATACAAGCATGTGACCCTCAGGCAGCATGAATACGTGTGCCATCTTATGTGCGATCTCTCAGAGACCCAGCTGGGTTCTTCTCCAGTGCTTCCTCTTGGAGTTGTACCTGATTTTATGACCAGTTCTCATCCAAATCCCTGGGCAATGGGACCATTCTGCTTTTGTTTCTTGGCCAGGAATTGCTTGCTTGATCCTGAAAGTCCTGTGAGAAGACGGGACCAGAAACAATCAACCACACATACCATGATGCCGGAGAAACATGTACCTTCTGTATTTTGGATCTCAATTGATACAGCTACCATCTACATAATCACTTAGAACGGGGGGTGTAGGGGCGTTGGGGTAGTTCAGCCTGTTGGGTGTCCAACTCTCGATTTCGCCTCAGATCATGATCTCACAGTTTGTGGGATGGAGGCTTGCATCAGGCTCTGTGTTGACATGGCAAAGATTGCTTGGGATTCTCTCTCTCCCTCTCTCTCTCTCTCTCTCTCTCTCTCTCTCCCCTTTCCTCTCTCTCTCAAAATAAATTAATATTTTTTAAAAGAACCAGGAATCTACCCTAGATTCCCCTTCCCTCCCATCCCTCTCTCTCTTAGCACCTCATCCAGTCAATCATCAAGTCTTATCAATTTTATCTCCAAGAGACTATTAACTAGATATGCTTTGCTCTGTCCCTACTACCACTGCTTCAGGTGAGGTCCTCAGGACTTCTCACTTGAACTATCTCAGTGGCTAATAGAAATATGTAATAGAAATAGAAAGTCTAATAGACTTTCATATCTCCAATTCAACTCCCTAGGTCAACTAATGTCCATCCAGGAAAAAAAGGAAATACCAACTCTTGGCTTTTAAGCAGAGATAATTTGACATGGCAAAGGGAAAAGCAGGGAAAGTAAATGATGGATAATGAAGACCCTGGTGATGAGCAAAAGCCGAAGGACTCTAGGACTGGAGGTGGTACAGTGAGAACCGAGAAGCCAAGCATTGGCAGCAGGAGATAGAGCCATGGCAGTGCAGGTTGGAGAGAGTTGGAGCCTGGAGGATGTACAGCTTCCTCAACAAATCCCTCAACAGGCAGTAGCGGGGGAGGTACACACGAATCCTGACTTCCCTTCTCCAGACTTCCAATCTCCTACCTCTCCCTGCCGTTGATCAAACCTAGGTGGAACTCATAGTGCGTGGAACCTTGGGGAATGTGTTTACCTGCAATAAGATTAGAGCAGGTGAAGGGGAAGCCAGAGTAATTTATATAAACCATAAATCCGACCTGGTTAGTCTTTCTTAAAATTTTTTCCATCACACACCCAAACAAACAAACAAACAGTTAAGAGTCCTCCAAGCCTTGTCCTCACCAAATCCCCACAAGCTCATTTCTGGGAAATCCAAACTACTAATATATCTTTACACACACCATTTTGCTTCATGCCTTTCTACTTTTGTTGATACTGTTCCCTCAGCAAGTCAACATGTGTCAACGTATTTCTCTCCCCCGCACACACACACACACGTACATGAGACTTTTATTGGGATTACAATTGAATGCAGTAGTCAATTTTCAGAGAATTGACATCTTCTTAAATACTTTTTATTACTTATTTTTGAGAGAGAAAGGGAGAGAGAGAGAGGAAGACAAAGCAAGCACAAGCTGGGATGGGGGTGGGGGGAGGCAGAGAGAGCAGGAGACAAAGAATCTGAATGAGGCTCCAGGCTCTGAGCTGTCAGCACAGAGCTCAAAGCAGGAATTGAACCCACAAACTGTTGAGATGACCTGAGCCAAAGTCAGATGCTTAACCGACTGAGCCACCCAGGTGCCCCTTAACATCTTCTTAATATTGAATGGAATTTTCCAGTGATGAATAAGATGTATCCCCTCATTTGTTAAGCTCTTTCAATAATATTTTACAGTTTTCCACATAGAATTCTTACACGTTATTCATTGGCACTCAGTGTGGGCCACGATCCAATTGGCTAGGGCGGAGGGAAGCAATGTAAAAACTGAAATATTAGGGAACTGAGATTAATTGGAATTGAAATATTAAAGGTTATAGGGGAGCTGGAACACCACCTTTTCATGGCCAGAAACATATCCAGGCTCCTCATTCTGTAGGAATGGCCTTCTAAGTGAAGTGTGTTCATCTAGCAGCCCCTAAGGTGGGCAATATAGCTGGGGAGAGGGCAATGGCTCAGCTGTGCTTGAGTCACCATGACATAAACAGTGGACTTAGGTGCAGTAAGATGGCTTTGCAGAGCAGTAAAATTCCTAATGTCCTTGGCTTCCCGAGGATCTTTCCCACCGCTTCCCCCTGTCAACTACAACTCTAAAAATTTTTTTTCAAAGTTTATTCATTTTTGAGAGACACAGAGAGACAGAGTGTGAGCAGGGGAGGGGTAGAGAGAGAGAGAGAGAGGCAGAGAATCCAAAACAGGCTCCAGGGGCTCGAACTCATGAACCGCGAGATCATGACCTGAGCCTAAGTCAGACGCCTGACCGACTGAGCCACGCAGGCACCCCACAACCGCAGCTCTAAGTGGATATCGGCACCATGAAGATTGCTCCAGAAGAGGATGACAAGATGGTCAGGCCAAAGAGCAGACCCTAGAGAACAAATATGAGCAGTCTAGAGCCCCGGGCAAGGAAAGGCTGACAGAAGTTCCCATGCGAGCCTTTACCTTGGTGTGCCTGCCCACTGAGACAAGTGAAGGGGTCCTTGTGCTGCTCAAGGGTCCATGCTCTTCATCTGTCAGTCTGCTTTCAGTTAATGGGCCCTGGTGAGGCTCATTCTTGCTCACTAACTATTATCGATGGAATACTCTAAAGACTCTGAGAAGGCTCTGAGTGGGGGCAAGTGGAAGAGGTTGTATCTGCCGGAGAAATGAAACAGTGATTAATAGCATTTGTCATAGACTTATGACATTAATCCTCATTAATTTGAAGAGCCTCATTTAAAACTGTGAGCAAAAAATAAAAAAATTTTAATTATCAAAATAATTAAAAATTCAAAAGCTAATCACTCTAAGAAAATGCTCCCCACAAAAATAGGGTTCCTGAAGAAAATAATAAGAGGTCCTTAAAAATTAGAATTCATATTCTCCATGAGATTTGAGGGAATTTTGCATCAATTACAAACAAAATAACAAGACTTTGTTAAAGAGGAGATGTTGGAAAGTAGAAGAGAATTTTGGCTATTAACAGAGCTTGTGATTCTCATATATGAACATTTTTAGAAAGAGAGAAGGATGAATGTTTCTGAACTCATCAAGTATTTTCCTGATTCCAAAACAGATGATGACATGACAAGAAAGGAAACCTCAACTACGTGTTATTCCTGTGTAACAAAAGCAAAATCCTCAACAAAATATTGGCATCCTGAATCCAGTAACATATTAAAAAAAATCTTATATGCCATAATTACATAGGATTCATCCCAGGAATTCAAGGATGGTTTAACATCCCAAAATCAAGCATTTGAGGGTGACCCTAATCTATGTGTTGCAGGGCACCCCACATATCTGCCACACTCTTGGGTATGCATTCTCAGAGCTACTGGAAAATGCACTTCACTAAAATGAGTGACTATACTAGGGCAGAGAAGCTCATGGAACACAGGACAGAAAAGGAAGATAAAAAAGAATTACTATCTAACAGCTCACAAAACAGCCCAGAGAATAACCAATCCAGACAAGGAATTAAGATGTATTCTGAATATAATACCTGTGACAATTCTAGGGATTTTTGAATGTTTCACTTCTTTTGACTTTTTGGCAAATTGAATTTTTAAAAAGTCTGTCCATCTCATCTAAATTTTCTACTTTATCAGCATAAAGTTGTTAATGCCATCCTCTTGTGATTTTTGAAAACTGGCATAAATGCACAGTGATGGGTGCCTTTTTATTCCTAAAATCCATTATTTGTGCCTCCTCCCTCCTTCAAGGTCACTCATCAGGGATTTATCAAGTTAACCAGTCTTGACAAAGAACAAATATTTGACTGTGTTGATCTTCTCTATCAAATTTTTGCTATTTTGTTAATTTACATTCTTAATTTGTTTTCCTGGCTTTTATTGTCTTTGAGCGTAATTTGTTCTTCTTTTCCTAATGTCTTGAGGTAGATGCTTGGCTCATCTGTTTTTTGCCACAGCTCTGAATATATTGTTGAAATATGTAGTTAAATATAGCTAAACCCATACAGTTAAACATATGTAGTTAAACCTATACATTTTCCCTAACCATGATATTAGTTGCACTCTACAGATTATATATATGTTTGCTATATATTTTTGTTATACATATATATATACACACACACATATATTTGTTATGTATATATATGTGTGGACATACATTATATATATATATAATTGTTCAGTTCAAAATATTTTCTTTTATTATTTTTTTTAATGTTTATCCATTTTTGAGACAGAGAGAGAGAGAGAGAAAGTGAGACAGAGTGCAAGCCAGGGAGGAGCAGAGAGAAAGACACACACAGAACCTGAACCAGGCTCCAGGGTCTGAGATGTCAGTACAGGGCTCAGTGTGGGGCTGGAACCCATGAGTCATGAGTCACAACCTGAGTTGAAGTTGGATGCTTAACCAACTGAGCCACCCAGGCGCTCCCAAACTATTTTCTTGTTTCCATTGGGCTTCCCTTAACCCACAGGTTATACAAAAATATATTGCTTTAGAAATATGTATGCATAAATATATATGAAAATTGTATAATAATTCATGATTTCACATTTAATTCCAGAGAACATACTCTAAATGATTTCAGTCATTTGCTGAGACTAGATTTATGACAAAGAATATGGTCAGTTTTGTAAATCACTGTGTGTGCTTTAAAAAAATGATGGATATGCACATTTAAGATTCAGTGTTCTCCAGGGGCGCCTGGGTGGCTCAGTCAGTTAAGTGTCCGACTTCAGCTCAGGTCATGATCTCACGGTTCGTGAGTTTGAGCCCTGCATCAGGCTCTGTGCTGACAGCTAGCTCAGAGCCTGGAGCCTGCTTCAGATTCTGTGTCTCCCTCTCTCTCTGACCCTCCCCTGCTCATGCTATCTCTCTCTCTCTCTCTCTCTCTCTCTCTCTCAGAAATAAATAAAGCATTAAAAAAATTTTTTTAAAAAAGATTCAGTGTTCTCCAAATGTCCGTTGAGTAAATCTGATGATCATGAAATAGGTATTATTCTATTGCTAACGGTGAGGAAGAGGAGGAGGAAGGGAGGGAGAAGGGAAAAATAAGGAAAAAGCGGAGTAGCTTTTACTCCTTTGTGGCACTAGGTGGCACTAGAGCACCGCTGCAGATACAGTATAATACAGTACACTGCCGTTATTATAATGGAGGCAAAGGCTTTAAACAAAGGGTGAGTTCCATACTCCAGTAACGGCACCCCCAAAATGACAGTTCAATTTTTCAACCTGTTTACTTTGTTCATGTCTTGTGAAAGTCAGTTTGTACTGTGTGTGTGTTTTGTCAGTGAATATTACATATTTATTAAGTTATTTTTTTCTTAAACTTCTGTGCAAATTAGTGTCCCTGAAGAACGGAATAGAAACACTGGAATGCCAGGTATATTCTAAATTACTTAAAGAAATTTTCAGAGATAAAAGAGGATTTCTCTTGGACATTAAAATGATACACCGGGCCCCTAGCCCAAAATGACCGAAAACAAAACACCTGACATTAAGAAGGTTCCTAAGGCAGCCGACATCTTGGTGAACTCACTCTCCCACAAAACTGATGCAAACAGAGGCACAATCAAAAGCAATCATTTCAGAACCCTGGAAATTAACCCAAAGCCATGGACTGAAGAGCAAATCCTCCGTCCATGAGAAACTACTCATGAACTTAGGTAAGACAGTGCGGTCTGTGACATTTCAACAGAGGCTCCTGGTCATTGCTCCTTCACCCCAGGCCCAGTGACCTGCAGAAATAGACAAGAGTGCCCTTTAGGCTGACACAGAAGGACACCAGACAATATCTCAAATCCACAGAGACATAAAGGACACCAGCAAAACTAACTACCAAGTAAAGATAAAAATATTAGAAATATGCTTTTGTTTATAAGTCCTTTACGCTCCCATCTATTTGAAAAGGCAACTGAAAACTCTCACATCTATTTGAAAATCCAAGAAATTACAAAACTGTTTTGTAGAGCTTATGATACTATAAAGATGTAATTTATATGAAAAGAATAGCATAAAAGAAGAGGGAAAGAAAGAGCTATACAGGAGCCAAGGTCTTAAATAATACTGTAATTCAATTAATATTAATCAGACTTAGATTGCCTTAGGTGGTGATTTTAATCTCCAGTACAGCCACTAAGAAAATAAAATTTAACATTACCGTACAAGGAAGGAAAAGGGAATTAAAATGGCACACTAGGAAATATCCATTTAGCAATAAAGAAGGCAGTAATAGAGGAATAGAGACCCAAAAGAGACACAGAACATATAAAAACAAATACCCAAACAGCAGATATAAGTCCTACCTTCTCAGTGATTACACTAAACACAAATAGATTAAGCCTGAAATCAAAAGGCAGATTGGCAGAATGGATTAAAAAGAATTAATTAAATGATATGTTGCCACAGAACACTCCTCAGATTCAAAGGTACAAAAAGGTGGTGGGGCACCTGAGTGCTTCAGTTGGTTAACTGTCCAACTCTTGGTTTCAGCTCAGGTTATGATCTCACAGTTCATGATATGGAGACCCATTAACAGTACAGAGCCTGCTTGGCATTCTCTCTGTCCCTCTCTATCTGCCATTCCCCCATTCATGCTTGCACTCTCACTTTCTCTCTCTCTCTCTCTCTCAAAATAAATAAACTTTAACAATGTACAGGGGCATCTGGGTGGCTCAGTTGGTTAAGCATCCAGCTTTGGCTCAGGTCATGATCTCATAGTTTATAAGTTCGAGCCCCATGTCAGGCTCTGTGCTGACAGCTCAGAACCTGGACCCTGCTTCAGATTCTGTGTCTGCCTTCTCTCTCTTTGCCCCTCCCCCCCCAAAAATAAATAAACATTTAAAAAACTATTTTAAGGGGCGCCCGGGTGGCTTAGTCAGTTAAGTGTCCGACTTTCACTTAGGTCGTGATCTCGCGGTTCGTGGGTTCGAGCCCCGCGTCGGGCTCTGTGCTGACTGCCAGCTCAGAGCCTGGAGCCTGGTTCAGTCTGTGACTCCCTCTCTCTCTGACCCTCCCCTGCTCACGCTCTCTCTCTCTCTCTCTCTCTCTCCCAGAAATAAAAATAATAAAATAAATAAAATAAAATAAAAAACTATTTTAAGGTATAAATAGGTGGAAAATAAAAGAGTTGAAAAAGACATAAATGCAAACAAAGAGTGTCACTGATTACATTAATATCAAACAAAATACACTTTGAGACAGCAGTTGTTACTAAGAAAAAAAAGAACATTTGTAATGATAAAGGATTAATTTATTAAGATTAACAAATATAAACATATATGCACCTAAAAACAGAGCCATATAACATAGGAAATAAAGACTAACAGAATTAAAGAGAGAAATAGACAATCTAACAATACGAATTGGAGACTTCAATAATACACTTTCAGTACTGAAAAGAATAACTACACAGAAGAACAATAAGTAAATAGAAGTCTTGAACAACAAGACCTCTGAGTATGTTGTTGATATTCTGTTTAGACAGCACTGACTTCCAGCCAGAATTTGCTTTGGATGTACAGATTCATGATACCTCACAAACACCAAGAGAGTACGAAAATTGTATTACTTCTATAATTAGGTTTTCTGCAGAAAGCAGAGGAAGCCTCCCCAAGCAAATCTGAAAAGGGCTCAAGAGAGTAGAGAAAGGTAAGGTGCCTAGGCGATTAAATCAGTTAAGTGCCCTACTCTAGAGTTCAGCTCAGGTCATGATCCAACGGTTCGTGAGTTCCAAGCCCCACATTGAGCTCTGCCCTGGCAGTGTGGCACCTGCTTGGGATTCTCTCTCTCCCTCTCTCTGTGCCTCCCCTGCTCTCTCTCTCTCTCTCTCTTTCTCTCTCTCTCTCAAAGTAAATAAGTTAAAAAGAGAGGGAGAGTGGATAAAGGAGAATGCTTTTGGGTTTTTTTGTGAGGAGAAAGGAGAACGCTTGTGGTTTTATTTGTGGGACCAGAGTGAGAGGCCCCACATATAGGCAGAGGCTTGTGTGGTTTGAATCTTCTAATGGTGCCAAAGAGAAGACACCTAGCCTTTCTTTGCTGATTACCCAAATGTGGGAAAGAGACAGTGAAAGTAAGGCCTAAAGGCTGTGAGCAGTCAGTAACTACTACTGGCAAGGATGTGGAAGAATTATAACACTCATACACTCCTGGTGGGAATTCAAAATGGTGCAGCCACCTTGGAAAACAGTCTGGCAATTTCTCAATATTAAACATTAAATACCATACAACATCTCTTCCACTCCTAGGCTTATACTGAAGATGAATGAAAACATATATCCATGTAAAAACTTGTCCATGAATGTTCATAGCAGGATTATTTTTAATAACCAACAAAATGGAAACAAACCAAACGCTATCCTGTGAATGGATATACTAAATGTGGTATATCCATACAGTATTATTTGGCAACAAAAAAGAATGAAGTACTGATACATTTCACAACGTCGATGAACTTTGACACAATGCTGTTATACAAAGTGAAAGAAGCCAATCACTGCATGTGGTATGAGCCCAGATCCAATGATATGAAATGTGTTGAATGAGCAAATCTATATAGAGACAGGAAGTGAATCATGGCTGCCGGGGGCTATAGGTATGAGATCAGTTAATGGGAACTGAACATTACTAGGTATGGAGTTTCTTTTCAGGGAGACGGAGTGTTCTAAAATTAGATAGTGGTATCGGCTGCCCAACTTGTGAATATAGTAAACACCTCTGATCTGTGTGCTTTCGATGGGTGAACTGTGTGGTATGTGAGTTATACTCAATAGAACAGTTCAGTTATTTTTTTTATTTTTTTAATGTTTTATTTACTTTTGAGAGACAGAGTGTGAGCAAGGGAGGGGCAGAGAGAGACGGAGACATAGAATCCAAAGCAGGATCCAGGCTTTGAGCTGTCAGCACAGAGCCCAACACAGGGCTTGAACCCACAAACTGTGAGATCATGACCTGGGCTGAAGTCGGACGCTCAACTGACTGAGCCACCCAGGTGCCCCTATACTCAATAAAGTGGTTTGAAAAGAAGCACATAAAACCAGACCAAAATACATGCCACTTTCACAGGATAGTGAAGAGTTAGTTTAGTTTCTGAGGTTTCATTTTCCTTCAGGGTGTTTACCAATTTTGGCAAAAGTAACTTGCATTGAGAAAGTTGTGATGGTAAAGGGCACCCGGAGGGCTTCTGGGATATGGAAATGTTCTGTAACTTTACCTGGGTCATGACTGCAGAAGTGTTTGCTTTACAGTAATTCATTAGGCTGTGCATATAGGTATTATGAATTGCTCTCTCTGAGTGTTCTATCTTAAAACAGTGATTTTTAAGAAGAGGTAGGTTCTAGTAAAATCATCAAACTTCAGAAATGAAGAATCTTTGGGTAGCCTAGCCAAAAAGAAGTCACCTATAAAGGGAAAATATAAGATTACATTGGTCTCAGAATTTTGTTCAGTTATATGATGTGAAAAGTTGATGACATCACAATTACAAAGTTCTTTGGAAAAGATCAGTGTAAGTTCTTGCTACTATTATGGCAGAGCTCAGAATTTTATAACAGATAGTAATGGCTTCCACCCAATAGTCTCCTTGGGCCAGGCACTATTATTAGCATTTTATATGCATTAACTCATTTAGTCCACAAAACAACTCTTCAAGGTAGAAGCTATAATTACCCCCATTTTATAAATGAGAAAACAGGCAAAATAGCATAACTGATATTTACCAACTGTGTACCCCATTTATATAGAATATACCATCATTTCAGACATTCACAGGGCATTTATAAAACCTGGTCATCTATTAATCAAAGAAAGTCTCAGTTAAAAGAACAATGCAAATAATATTTTCTGATTAGAACTTAATAAAAGTAGAAACTAACAACACATCCAGAAAAAAAAAAACAATCCCTGTCACCTAGAAATTTCAAACGTTATTTCTTAAAATCCTTTTGGTTCAAAAAACAGAGGTGAAGTTCACCATAATAGAATACCTAGAAAATAATAAAAACATGGTCTATCAGGACCAATGGTTACAAAAAAAGGTAGTGTTTGGGGAGCCTGGGTGGCTCAGTCAGCTGGGCGTCTGACTCTTGATTTTGGCTCAGGTCATGATCCCAGCGTCATGGGATCGAGCCCTGCATAGAACTCCTTGTTGAGCATGGAGTTTGCTTAAGATTCTATCTCTTCCTCTGCTCCCCCACCCTGAGTGTGTGCACACGTGCCTAAAAGTGTTTATAGGAGCCCACTTGTAGCCTATGGGCCTCCTCCTTCTTCTGAAACAGTCAGTGTTACCCATAGGTTAATTCCACCTGAATTAATTTGTAATTCTCACTTCATATTAAGACACAAAGATAAGTCATCTAACATGCACAGACCTCCTAAAAATCAACACCAAAAGGCCAACCAGAAATGGGTAAGGGTAAAAGAACAGAGTTCACGGGAAAGGGCATTCAAAGCACTCAAACATCTGAAAAGAGAAAAGATGTTCAGTCTCAAGTGCAATAAGAAATACAGTTAAAAACTATGGAAAACAAGCAGTCCCTATCAGCTTTCCTCGCTTTCTGCAAAGAGCAAAGTTCCATTGTGCAATGTGTTGAGAAGCGTGTGGGGAAACCCGCTGCTGGTAGCAATGCAAAGTGGTACAATCTCTAAGGAGGACCATGTAGCCAAATGTACCAAAAGAGCAAGTGCACACCCTTTTGTTATGTAAGCCACTCCTAGAAACGTATCCGATGTGTATGTTGGCACTCGGGCGAATGGCAAATGTTCAAGGAGAGTCCCCACAGCACTTTTCATGACAATAGGAAATTGGAAGCAACCTAAATTTCCATCAAAGGACATCATTAAGATACAGCCCACACAGGGAGCCCTATGTAGAGGCCAGGGAGAATGAAGCAGCTTTCAATGTCCTGTTCGGAAATGATCCCTAAGATATTTTAAGTGCAGGGGTGCCTGGGTGTTTCGGCCTGTTAAGTGGCTGACTTCAGCTCAGGTCACAGTCTCCTGGTTTGTGAGTTCAAATCCCACATCCGGTTCTGTGCTGAAGCCTCAGAGCCTAGAGCCTGTTTTAGACTCAGTGTCTCCCTCTCTCTGCCCCTCCCCCACTCACATTCTGTCTCCTCTCTCTCTCTCTCTCTCTCTCTCAAAAATAAATAAACATTAAAAAATTTTAAGACATATTAAGTGAAAATAGATATAAAATAATGCATAAATTAATGTATATGTGTATGAATCTATCCCTGGAGAGGTACAAATTTAATTCTTAGGCAAAGAAATGGATGGCTGGGGATTGGAGGGCATGTAGGAGAGAAATTTTGCTTTTCAAAGTATCCTTTTGTATACATGACTTTTAAAAAAAATACATATGCAGGGCACCTGGGTGGCTCAGTTGCTTAAGCATTGGACTTTAGCTCAGGTCATGATCTCAGGGCTCTTGAATTTGAGTCCCCCTAGGACTCTGTGGTGACAGCTTGGAGCCTGCTTCAGATTCTGTGTCTCCCTCTCCCTCTCTGCCCCTCCCCTACTCATGTTCTGTCTCCCTCTCTCTCTCAAAAATAAAGAAACATCCAAAAAACTTTTAAAGAACAATAAATATAAAAAATACATATGCAAAAAATAATTAGAACACACACAGTTTCTTCTAAGTTCCTCCTAGATGGATCCTAAATATGGAAAATATGAAAAGTTAGAGGTGTCTAATCAAAAGAACAATAATCTGCTAAAAGAATATTAGTGTCACTTGAAGAAGCAGGCTTGGAATCCATCTAAGAAGGAAAAAAAAACAAACAAACAAGGTTTCTCATACAAAGGTTAATCCTAGGGAGAATCAATATCCAGGACAAGTGGAAGCTGAAACTCAGATTTTACCTGTTGGATAATAACAAAATTTGTCAGTATTTTTTCAAGACGCTTAATTTCAAATCTTTGAAAGGCTGAGTTTTTTTTTTTTAAGGGCATTCTTACTGTTCTTCCAGAAAACCAGTTTGCCCGAGAGCATTAGCAGATAAGAAAACACCCTTGAAAGAGATACTTACTGAAAGGATTCCCTCACTGAACCCTCAACTAGAAGAGATTAGAAAGACTTCAAATAATCCTGTGATTCAGTAGCAACCCAAACAATACTTTACATTGATATGGCCCAAGACCATTTTCAAAGTCTTTCACATTCTATCAGCTCCTTCAGGCTAACGCACCAACCCAATATGGTAACAGTAACACCCATAAAATCAGGAAGTCCACATCATGACGCAGATGCTATAGCTTCAGGCCCTGGAAATGTTTTGCAGAGAATAAAACTAACATTGAGGCATGAGGAAGAACAGCAACAAGAATGGATGAACCAGAGTAGTTACAACTAGTATGATCCACATTTGTGTTTATAGCAAGGGAAGGTCAGCGGGGTTAATTTAAGAGTTTCAAAGAAATTTCTGCAGAGATTTTAAATGACTGAGAATAAGTCTTCACCTCATGAGAGAAACCTGAACTTTGTAGAGCAGCACTGAATTAGCCTGTGCTTAATTAAGCATTTATTAGAAAGAAATGCTTGGAGGGGCGCCTGGGTGGCCCAATCAGTTGAGCGTCTAACCTCGGCTCAGGTCATGATCTCACAGCTCATGAGTTCCAGCCTCCCCGCTGGGCTCTGTGCTGATGATGACTCAGAGCCTAGAACCTGCTTCAGATTCTGTGTCTCCCTCTCTCTCTCTGCCCCTCCCCCATTCACATTCTGTCTCTCTCTCTCAAAAATAAACATAAAAAAATAAAGAAGAAGAAGAAGGGGCGCCTGGGCGGCTTAGTCGGTTAAGCGTCCGACTTTCGCTTAGGTCATGATCTCACGGTTCACGGGTTCGAGCCCCGCGTCGGCCTCTGTGCTAACTGCCAGCTCAGAGCCTGGAGCCTGTTTCAGAGTCTGTGACTCCCTCTCTCTCTGACCCTCCCCTGCTCATGCTGTCTCTCTCTCTCTCTCTCTCTCTCTCTCCTAGAAATAAATAAAACATTATTAAAAAAAAAAAGAAATGCTTGGATTTATTTCATGTTTTTCTTTGAAATTTTTCAAAAGAGCTGTTTAGCTTTGTTACCCTGTTAATTATCATGGTATTCCTCAAACTCATTTTTTAATGTTTATTTATTGGGGGGAGGGGCAGAGAGAGAGGGAGATGCAGAATCTGAAGCAGGATCCAGGCTCTGAGCTGTCAGCACAGAGCCCGATGTGGGGCTCCAACCCACAAACTGTGAGATTATGACCTGAGCCGAGGTCAGACACTTAACCGACTGAGCCACCCAGGCGCCCTGATATTCATTAAACTCTTAAGGGAGCATGTTAATAGTCTTCTAATTTTATATACAGATTTTAAAAATTGGCGAGTGCAAAAACAGCTCAAGGTCACTACCAAGATCAGTAGCATCCGTTGGCTTTTGTTGTGTATCCTGGTCTGGTTTAGAAAGCTTACTCACCAAAAGTAGATCTGATATGCAAGAAACCATCATTTTCATTATGAATAAGATAAAAGAGGGTAAGTTTGTTCAGAGTAGAAAAGTCAACTCACAAAAGCAGACCCGGCAGTCCAAGAATCAGACATTCTGATCAAGAACATGAACTTACTGTATGTTTTGTAATGTAAATAGCAAGGTGCTGCCACTTAATAAAAAGTAAACAGCAAAAATAAACCTATTATTCTATGGTTTTTTTCACTAGGATCTTAGAATGATGACTTGCTCTTTAAAAAAAAAAAATCTCTTCTTTGTGTCCTCTGTTTAATATTTCTAGCAGGTTAGGAAGAATTAGTCATTATATTTGAAAACAGTCCAGTAAGTTATAAATAAAACAAATTTTGATGGGACAAAATGTACAAAGATGGTTACTCAAGCTGGAATGGCAGCCTTCCTATCTTGGGTCCAAGGTCATGAGCTTTGCAGCTTTACCTCTGAAGAGATATCTTCGAGGGTTTAAAAAAGACCTTGGCTTTGTGAAACGACTCAGATTTTTACATTGTTATATTATTCAGTGAAACAGTTCATTGTCCATTTGAGCCGCCCTGACTGTAATCAGTAACTTTGAGCACGGACAGGAGAGGTTCCAGCCTTGCCCAGTGATTAAAGAGCCAGAAATTCTAAAACCTCACAATTACTCTAAAGCTGAAAGCCAGCTGAAACTTCGAGAATGTTTAGTAACCTGACACACAGACGGAATCCAAAGCTTCAACACTTACAATACACACCAATAAATGGTATCTCATTATTGTTTGCTGGGTCATTATCATCACCATATTATTACTCATATAACCCCGCATCTTTAAACTCATGCAAAGGAAGCCAGAGAACCAGACACAAGAGAAAAATACTAATTTACAATCCCAGCACATTCACAAAGTACTTCATGCTACTTTTTACTCACACTACATTCATTTGTAGTTGCTTAACGACAATTTTGAAGTCATGAACTGGGCCTTCCTGAGAGCATGAAAGTCAATGTGTACTGTGAACTCCGTTGTCGTATATTTTCAACTGATCTTTCTTCGATAATTCATGTCCAATTCCTTTATCTCTTTCAAGTTTTGTTCTGATCTTGCCTTCTCAACAACAAGGCCACCCTGTCCACCCTACTGAATACAGCATGCACCTGCTCATTCTGGCTTTGCCCCATTCCTGATCCATCTTTTCCTGTTCTCTTTCTTTATCTTTGTACAGCAGTTACCAAATTCTAATAGACTATGTGATTTATTTATTCTGTTTCCCATCTACTGCTGCTAAAATACAAGCTTCATCATGATGCAGAACTTTGTTTGGTTCACTTTATATCCCGAGTACCTGATTACCGCCTGACACCCAAAAACACAGGGGTTGAATGATGAGGGGTTGAATGATACATTCTCTGTATTCTCTCCTATCTTAACTGAAACTTATTTGTACTTCTATTTGGTTAAATTATAGCATAATTCATGATAAATGAATAAGAAATCCAATGACACTGGAGAAAAGTTATAATAATTTGTCACATGAATACATAATTCAGTTTGCTCAAACAGCATTGTTTTGAGATGTGGTATTCTCAAGAGCCTTGGCAACGACCATTCCAAATTTTAACTCTGAACACCTTGTGAAAAACGTTTAACTTTCGTTGATGGATGAAATTGATTTTTGGCGTAGGAAAATGAGCCAGATGGAACCGAGGTGGCAGGGGGAAGGATAAATATGCGTTCTGTCTGTTCTACTGTGTCCTTTATGAATAGTAACTAATATTAAAATAATAAGAGCTAATATTTAGTAGCCTTAATTAAGTGCCAATGCTTTAATATGCTAGTTCAATGAATTTTCAAAACAAAGCCAGGGCTAAGATATATCGTCCTACCATGTTGCTGAGGAGATAATGGAAGAACCAAGATTCAGTACCATCTAGCAAGTAATGAGAGCCAGGGTTAGAACCCAGAACTGGATTAGCACTTCCTGTTAATCACAGTGGCATCGTTCAGCAGTTGATGACACACTGGTGTCAAATTGTACCACACTGGTGAAGCATCACACAGGAGCGCTCCTAAATGCAATCCAAGTAAAGTGACAAGGGTTGGCGCTGGCAAAATTCCAGGATAGCAATCAAAACGCTTTCTGTGTTTAAAAGACTGGCACACTACCAGACATGAGCAATTACACTGAACTCTTAATCGTCTTCCTGATGTTCTTTAGTTTACATTTAGAAGTATAAAGTTCTGAGAAAAGAGAATAAAAAATTCTGGGAGACATTTTGTTATCCCAAACATTTTTCCATTTTTAAAAGAATTCACACACATAGTTCTTCAGGGATCGTATCTTCCTCACCCCTCCTTCCCGCCTCTCCAGGTGTCTCACCTCTTGTCATGCACAGACACCACAGCCATTCTTTAAAGTTCTTTCTAATCTGTCTTCCATTCTCTGCTCTTCCCCAGAGAACACCCTTTCCTGTGTCTTAAAACCTAGAACAGTCAGTCACCTTGCAAACAACCTCTCTTCTCATGGATCCCCACTATTTTTCAACTGCTCCACCACTCCATACATTCCACAAATATGGTCCTCTCTCAATATGGCTGGTTCCTCATATTTATTAGCTTGACTCTATGTTCCTTGATGGCAAAAGTGAAGCTCTAAATGTACTTTCACCACCATCCTTCAACCCTCAAATTTTTCACCATAGACTACTTCTCAGATCTACTGAAGCTGAAGTTTTCAATGTCAGCAACCTTCTCTACATTGATCCCTCTTGGGTCATGGCTACCCAATGGGTAGATTAGACCCCACCCCCGCCAAGAAAGGGATGATCTTTTCTATTAGCTACTAAAGTTCCTTCAAATAGGAAACTGGAAGTGGAAGCAGGTAGGAGAGTCAACATTACTCTCTCTGCTTTTTGTCTTCAATCTAAGTCAAAGCCTGTGAGAGAAAGCCAGATTTTATGGTTTAACGTGAGGGGGTTTTGTTTGTTTATTTGTTTGTTCTATTTTGTAGACTTCTTGACTTTACTGCCATGTTGCTGAAATGTCCCACCTTTGCCTGTACCAGCCAGTGGTAAACTAGGGTATTGAGCAAAGGGTCTTATACTCCCATTTGAATAAAAGCCTCATCAGCAGAACTGATTTTTTTAAAAATCCTCCCTTTTATATAGGACAATTCTAAACTTTTCAAATCTCAGGACCCCTTTACATGCTTACAAGGTATGAAGGCCTCAAAGAGGTTCTGTGTATCTTTCTGCATATATTTGGTGTATCTGTGTTCTAACTATCAGTAATTTCTATATTGGAATTAAAACTAAGAAAACGGTTAAATGTGTTTATAGCTTTATTTTAAAATAACAATAAACCCATTACAGGGTAACATGTAATATATTTTTATGAAAAAAATATTATTTTTTCCCAAATAAAGCATATACATAAGTTGACTAGGATTGTTTCAGGTTTTTGTAGATCTTTTTTCTACCTGGCTAAATAGGAGTTTGCTGCATTCTCTTATATGCCTCTTCATTCATCTTGTTGCAAAATATTGTACTGGTTGAAATACACAGAGAAATTCCAGTCTCATACAGATGAGTGATTGGAAGAAACAGAAGTATTTTTTAACTTTTGATTTTGAGATAATTATAGATTTGCACACAGTGGTAAGAAATAACACAGAGAACATCTGCGTACCTCTCTCCTGATTTCCCCTAATGGTAGCGTCTTGCATAACTATAGTAAATATCACAAAAAGGACATCAACACTGATACAATCCAGTGAACTTATTTGAGTTTCATGTTTTACGTGCATTCATCTGTGTGTGTGTGTGTGTGCGTGCGCGTTTAGTTCTGTGTCATTTTTTCACATGTACACAATTGTGTGACCAGCACCCCAGTTAAGATACAAAATAGTTCCATCACACACATCTCTCACGTTAATCTCTCTCTCCACTTCTCTAACTCCTAAACACTGCTAATTTCTCCTGAGGCAGAAGTATTTTTCATAGCCTTTACAGGGAAATCATATATATTCTCTAATACTATTCCCAAACTGGACAAGTGGTGGTCTTTTAGGGGCACCTGAGTGGTTCAGTTGGTTGAGTGTCGGAGTTCAGCTCAGGTTATGATCTCACGGTTCATGGGTTCGAGCCCTGCATAGGGCTCTGTGCTGACAGCTCAGAGCCTGGAGCCCGCTTTGGATTCTGGGTCTCCATCTCTCTTTCTCTACCGCTCTGTCTCTCAAAAAATAAATGAACATTTAAAAAAAAAAGTAAAAAAAAAAAAAAGACAAGCTACAATGTAAAATCTGAAATCATTATTGAGTGGTCTTTTTTCCATTTGTGGTTTTGTGATAATCAAAAAGATATTGGGGTAAGATACTGGTTCACTGAGCTAAGCATACCTTTCAAATGATGGCTTATTTAGTGATATAATACCAAGAAGTCACATTTCTTAATATTATTACTAATCCTATTAGAAAATGCTTTAACTGTTTGGGAAGTTATGGAGCTCGTGAAAGCAGCTACAGGTTTTCCAAAATCCTGATTGTTGTTTACAAGCTCAAATTTTATCACTGGCAACACATCCCTTCAGTGGTTTTCCCACGAAATAATGGCCTTGATGTGTTCATTTTCTAGAAAATGTTTTCCAAATATTCAAACGTGAATAACTACAATTTGTTAATCACTCATTCTTTCAAGTAACAATGGTAGTCCATGAAAAAAAAAAGTCACCAAAGGATCACCCAAGTGCTTTTTCTTAAATGGTCATCATATTTGGGCGTACAGCAGAATTGTTCATATGTATTTCCCATTGTGTCATAGAGAATATTAAAGACCTGAACTCAAGAGTGAAGATTTAATACAATTACTAGTTTTAACTATTTTATCAAGGGCATTCCAAAGTGAATCCGGCATTTTTTTTCTTTTACTGCAAGTATGTGACATTGAAGAATATGGTAACTACTTGTGCAATTCGGTGTCACTCCCTCGGTTGCTGCACTAACCACCAGTGCAAATGTCAAGCTGTGAAAAAGGCAAATATTATTTTGGTATAATTATGGAAATAATTTTGACCTTGTGGACCCCCTGAAACAGTCTCCGGGATTCCTTGGGGTCCACAGACCGCACTTTGAGAACAGCTGACCTAATCTAAGAGGGGTAGTGGTAATTAATTAGAGGAAGATTCCCAAAGAGAAGATGATTCTTAAGGATTGATTCTCCTTCCTGAACCAACCCATATTGATACAACTTTTCAAGAGAGCAATTCCATATAGCTATTCCCTGGTTTCCATAACACTAACATGTTGCCCTCTTTGTCTGGTTCCTTTTAATTTTTCCCCTTGATTCTTCTTTTTGCGAGCTTCCATTTAAATGTATTTGTCACCACAGTTCTGTCTTAGCACTCTGCTCTTCTTAAGTTACAACTATCTTCCTGGTAGAATGTGCTGGGCTAGACAGAGGGGGGCATGGTGATAGTACACATCTCCAGGGATTGCTCTTTCCCCAACTGTAGGATTGAGGGGGGGGGGGAGCGCAGTTAAAAAAAAAAAAAAAAAGACAAGAAAGTAACAAATGATGAATTTTAAGATCATACAGTCCAGGGAGACACCGTCAGGACAGTTGGCTGCTCGGAGGTCTGAAATAGGAAAAAGGTCCAAGGGGATCACACCGCTGGAGGTTCAAGGAGGTTTCATAGGAAGAGTCTTTGGATCGTGGTATGGAAAGTTATAATCACTCAGTCCTCCTGCTAGTATGAGGCGTGTGAATCAAGAGAGAGCTACAGTTTAGCCAAGTTACAAGCTTCCCAGACTGATCCGTCTGGCACTGGAGAGGAGGGGTAGTCTTGGCAGGCAGCAGAGTCCCTGAAGGGTCCGAGGAGCCTGCCAGGGTAAATGAAACTGTCACACTGCTCAGACAGGCACACACGGGGTCCCCCTGCTCTCTACATGGCCTAGAATAGTTCCCTACAGTGTGAGACATCACCTTAGAGAATTACTTCCAAAATTCAGCTCCCTGTGTCTCTGGTCTCCTTTCTGAGTTTCCCATTCTCTGACATTCCAACTGTAAAACTAGGTACCCCCACACCATCCCAAATTCAACACATCAGAGAGTAACCATCTCCCTAAAACCATTTCCTGCGTCATTTGACATTGCTTCCACCTACTTTCCTAAGTTAAAATCCTGGGTAGGGTTATCTTGAACACTCCCCACAAGCCCTTATCCACAGTTCTAAAATCGGAGAAGCTCCAAAAACCGAAACCATTTTGGGGCAGAACTATCCATGTGTTTGATTGGGGGTGCTGTCTCATCCCAAGCTGAAAGAGTCATTATTCAAATATGCACTCTATTGTTAAAATCCCCCAAATTCTAAATCCTGGCCCTTACCTGGACTCCTGAATTTGAGATGAGGTCATGGGGGCCTGTAATGGGTGATGAAACCCTGTGACTCTTCTCTGCATATTGTTTCTGGCACTGGTCTGTTTCTTTCCCGATGTGGGGGCCGTGGGCTCCAGCCCCCCTTTAAGTCTCCCTTTTCCTGCCTCAGTGGTCTCTCTTCTGGCTCTCTTGTTTCGCACATCATCCTAGTCAAACCTGTTGCTTCCACATTTGCTAATCTCATCTTCACACAGTTTCCATATCATCGCATCACCAGTGGTCTGTCTTGAAACATCAGGGCTCCCCCGCTTCCCCAGCTCTGTATTCCCAACCTTGGTCATTCCAGGACAACTTTCTTGATATCTGCTATATCCATGTGCCAACCATACTATTTTAATTAGGTTTCCTTTTGAGTTGACTTTTTTTTTTTTGGCTTAACTTGTTTGGGTGTGAATCTTAATTTCAGTGCTGCAAATGGAGAACCCATGATGCTAGTCATACACAGAAGACAACCATAAACTTAAGTACTCAGAAACCGAAACGTTTAGAAACTATGTTTGCCAAAAGGACCAGAAACAGGCTTGCTCTCTTTTTGAAAGGGGATGTTAACAATCAGAGGATCATTACTATTGTTGAGCACTTAATATGTGCTAAGCACCTTCCACCTTTTTACATCTGTTATTTCCTTCAGTCTCCCCGACCACCTGATGAGGTAGGTACTATTTCTAATTATTCTCATTTTACAGAAAAGGAAACTGAGCTGCCGAGAAGTAACTGTGTTCAAGGTCACACAGCCAGTAACAGTATAATTTGAAGGACTGAAAGAAAATTGAAAAGACCGTGACTTTCTCATTATATACATAGCGATATTATTATGCCCTATTCTAAAACCTAAATCATCTCTTCAGTTGCTGGTGGTAAAGGACCCAGACTTCAGGCTGATCTACTACAGGACGCTCCTGTTCCTTCAGAATTTTTATAATTGGGCCATCTTTCTAGTCTCATCGCCTGCCATAGTAACTTCTTGACATCTAGCAGTGTCCTGACCACAGTATTTATTTGTTCTCTCTTGTCGTTGCTGTCATGGCCTGAGACGTCCTTCTTCCTCTCTTCCTCTTTGCTATTAATCCTAGCCAGAGTCACCTCAAATAACACACCGCAAAGCATCCCCTCGTGACTCCTGACAACACGAAGTGCTTCTGCACCCTGAGCCCAGGACAACTGGCTTAGTCTTCTTTTGTGGAACTTTCTCTATTCCCTTATCATTCTCTAGAGAAGGGGCTTTGTAACTTCCAGTGCTTAGCATACGGTCTTAGGCAGAGTAAGTGCTCATTAATCATCAGATGAGAAATATTGACACCTGGAAGGTTTCTTCCCACATCTCCATCAATAGACAGGAGACCCACGTCTGTCTAGGCCTGTCACCATCAGGTCAGAAACTGTAAAAGGGGAGTAGAATGGGAGGCGGGTAATGAGGCAGAGAAAGGAGCCTCTGTGAGTCTGGCTGTCCAGGGAGAGAAGGCGGGCTATGTCTCAGTCCATTTCACGAGAACTCGTCATTTTATTCCTTTCCACAGCCCTTCTCACCCAGTAAACCCTCGGAGGTGATTTTTTTTAAAATGTTTTATTTATTTCTAGGAGAGAGAGAGAGAGAGAGAGAGAGAGACAGCGTGAGCAGGGGAGGGTCAGAGAGAGAGGGAGTCACAGACTGAAACAGGCTCCAGGCTCTGAGCTGGCAGTCAGCACAAGCCCGACGCGGGGCTTGAACCCACGAACCGCGAGATCATGACCTAAGCGAAAGTCGGACGCCTAACCGACTAAGCCACTCAGGCGCCCCATTAAATAATGAAAAAATCAGAGAAGAAAGTATGTTCATACAAGAAAATCCCAAAGTTCCTCCTTATCGCTAGCCTTGACGTGATGTCTGCCCTCAGACATAAAAGCTTCACTTTCTATCTCTTCTGAGCCCATCCTTCCGTGCACAGAGCGAACGGAGAGGGTGGAAGCCCTCCTTCCCAAAATGTTTCTGTCCAGAATTCGTCCCCAGCGCAGCGCAAGCAAACACCTGTAAATGTACAGTCAGCACACCAGTGAGGACTGGAGCTCTGGGCACACTCTTGCTCTAAATCGCCTTTTCTGGGAGTGTGTCTGGCCAACGATTCTAGCACCAAGTCGTGGCCAACGCTTCCTAAACCCGAACCTGGGGGTTCCCTGGGGACCCGCAGTTCTTTCCCACTTGAGGAACCGGTAAAGAAAGACAAACGCGGGGTTATCTGGGGCCTCTACAACCTGCAGCTCACTGCGCGGGGGATCCGTAATCTGCTTAGTTCTGGGCTGGGCGGTGGATTTCCAACGCTCGCAGGCCGGGAACTGGTCTGGAAAGGCTCAGATCTGTTTTGCGACCTGTTCTGAGATGCACAGCGACTATCCCAGAATCGCAACCTAGTCGCTCGCGTCGCGCCTCAGCGCACCGGATCCTCCTCAGCGGGCGCTATGCTCTTTAGAGAACCGTGGCCTTCCCGAAGCCTTACCCTGGGCTTAACTTTTCTAGAAAACCTCGTGCACCCACGTCCGGCTCCGCCTCCCGGGTCGAGTGGGTGCGGCGGCGCACCCAAGGCCCGGAGCGTCAGCGGCCGTGGCTTCCCGGCACCGGGGGGTCAGGGTGGGCTGCGAAGGGGCGTGGCGGGCCAGCGCGGGGGCGGGTCCTGGCGGGGCGGGGCGGGGCGGGGCGGGTCCTCGGGGCTGGCGGGGCGGGGCGGGTCCTGCCGGGGCGGGTGCTCGCGGGGCGGGGCGGGTCCTGGCGGGGCGGGGCGGGTCCTGGCGGGGCGGGGCGGGCCCAGGAGGCGTCTAGGCCCAGCCAGCCACAGGCCCGCCGCAGGCCCAGCGCGCCACCATGGTGCCACAGCGCCCGCCGCCGCGGGCACCGCTGCAGCAGCACAGGCGACCCAGGCGGAACGGGGACCGAGGCCGGGGCCTACGGGTAGTGGGCCCGTGAACCGCCGCGTCCCCAAGTCCCGACTCCCCCTCCTGGCCGGACCATGAGCGCCTCCAGCCGCCCAGGAGGCTGAGCCCCGCCGCCCGGCTCCGCCGTCGT
The DNA here is from genome assembly GCA_017311185.1 of Proteles cristata cristata. Classification (NCBI taxonomy): domain Eukaryota; kingdom Metazoa; phylum Chordata; class Mammalia; order Carnivora; family Hyaenidae; genus Proteles; species Proteles cristata. Next base: position 382,687 of record JAESUZ010005142.1, on the reverse strand, counting down.
CCTCCCGGCCGCGTCCCCATGGCCTTGCCGGGCGCCGAGGGCGCGGCTGACAGGCCGGCGTCCCCGGCCCGGGGCGCCCCCACCGGCTCCGCGTCGTCGTCGTCCGCCTCCTCCGGCGGCTCGGCCTCCACCCCGGCCGCGGCGGGAGCGGGGCTGTGGGCCGCGCTGTACGACTACGAGGCGCGCGGCGAGGACGAGCTGAGCCTGCGGCGCGGCCAGCTGGTGGAGGTGCTGTCCCAGGACGCCGCCGTGTCGGGCGACGAGGGCTGGTGGGCCGGCCAGGTGCAGCGGCGCCTCGGCATCTTCCCCGCCAACTACGTGGCGCCGTGCCGCCCGGCCGCCGGCCCCGCGCCGCCGCCGCCGCCGCCGCCGCGGCCCGGCTCGCCGGTGCACGTCGACTTCGAGCGGCTGGAGCTCAAGGAGCTCATCGGCGCCGGCGGCTTCGGGCAGGTGTACCGCGCCACCTGGCAGGGCCAGGAGGTGGCGGTGAAGGCGGCGCGCCGCGACCCGGAGCAGGACGCGGCGGCGGCGGCCGAGAGCGTGCGGCGGGAGGCGAGGCTCTTCGCCATGCTGCGGCACCCCAACATCATCGAGCTGCGCGGCGTGTGCCTGCAGCAGCCGCACCTCTGCCTGGTGCTGGAGTTCGCCCGCGGCGGAGCGCTCAACCGCGCGCTGGCCGCCGCCAACGCCGCCCCGGACCCGCGCGCGCCCGGTGCGCGCCGCGCGCGCCGCATCCCCCCGCACGTGCTGGTCAACTGGGCTGTGCAGATCGCGCGGGGCATGCTCTACCTGCACGAGGAGGCCGTGGTGTCCATCCTGCACCGGGACCTCAAGTCCAGCAACAGTAAGTGGGTCGGGGGGAGACACAGCCTTGCTCCGCGAGGCCCACCGCGGTGCCAGCCTCCGGCGGCCCCACCCCACCCCCACCCCGGGCACAGAACCAGGTGGAACGAGGCGCAGGTCAGCCTCCCTGCTCCAGGGGCACCTCCCGAGCAGGCCTTCCAGGGCCCAGAGATCCCGCTAGACCTTGGTTACTTGCTTTGGGGCAGGTGACACACTCACCTTGACTCTGCTTTGTTGCTTTTGGGCACCTTTTTAAACAAAGCAGGTCAGTCTTGCTTGCTGACTAAACACTTGTTAAATAGCTAGATCTTCTGGAAACCACACGGTGCCGTTTGACTTTGAGGTACAGTAAGTGGCTCATTTTATGGAACTGCAAACTGGGGCCTCCTAACCTGGGGAACCCATGGCCCTCCTTCTGGGCTTCGTCAAACTCGTTGCCTTCAGCTTTACAAGTGCTGAATTGACGTCGCTCTTTATCACTTTAAATATGGCCTCGTGGCCTTTGACAATTTCCGAAGAGTTTCATCCAGACATCTCCGCACATGAAGTGGAATTTTATCATTGGTTTGGTAGCTTGAATGTTGATGAAGTCTCCAGAAAATAAACACGAGTTTGTGCCATCAGGCGCATTTAGGCTATAGGCAAGCCCCTTGTCATTCCACACGTACCTGAAATCTTGAGGGCCTGGCCTGAGTCCTTTACCTTGTTTCTCAATCAAGATGAATTTTTCTAGCTGTAAATAGAGAACTGACAAATGAGCTCCATCCGAATCCTATGAAATTTCGCCTTATAAAAGAGTGAATGAGATTCCTGTTTAAACTTGGTTTTTCAACATTGAAGATCACTTCATATTCTTAGGATGGGATGAAATTGCATGAAAGATTAAAGATGCAGCCAGACCTGGCCTTGGCCTCCACAGCCCAGTGTCTTTCAACCTGGTTAAACCTGCTGGGACAGGCGCTAACCCAAACGGAAACATTGTCCTTCCCCAAGTCTGCAGAAAAAAATAAGTGACAAGAAGCAATGATGTATTTATATGTGTGTGTATTTTTTCCTATTCAGAATTCTTCGGCACTGAAATTTACTTGAAAATGACTAATGTCCCATTTTCATTATGGAAGTCAGACTGTTTAAGTGGTAACTACATGCAAGCAGTGGATACTTTGTTTGAGATTTTATTTTAGGACTCCCGCTAACCCCGGATATAAATTATAGTCTTCCAATCTAGTTTGTAACCACTCCAGTGTCGAAAGCAAACTCAAACAGGATCTGGCATAGAAAAACGACAGCAGTCGTGTGTGTTCTGAGTTTGGACAGAGGTCGCATGGAGGACTTTAGGACCATTTCCTTTTGGACTTTGTTACCGTAAAGACACAGCACAGTTTTCCATGTACTTATTTTTGTAAATGCTTCAAAGCTGACGGTGTTCACTACCCATTGGTGCTTATCTCCGGGAATATGCTTTCTTTCTTTCTTTTTTTTTTTTTAATATTTTATTTATTTCTGAGAGAGAGAGAGCAGGGGAGGGTCAGAGAGACAAGGAGATACAGAATCTGAAGCAGGCTCCAGGCTCTGAGCTGTCAGCACACAGCCTGACGCGGGGCTTGAACCCCCAACCTTGAACCTCACCAACCGTGAGATCATGACCTGAGCCAAAGTCAGATGCTTAACGGACTGAGCCACCCAGGCACCCCCAGGAATATGCTTTCGTTGAAAGATGTGTGTAACCTGCTGCCACAGAACAAGGTGTGTGTGCACGGTCTATGGGTTCCATAAGCTTTCTCCCCAGTGATGTCCTGCAAGCCCTTATCCGCTGGTTATTTTTTTGTAAAACCGGGTATTTTAAGGACAGAAAAGGACATCATTACTTGCTCTGCCTGGACATTTGCCACAGTATGATACACGTGGAACCTGCCATTCTACAGACTTATTCTGTTATAGGGCATCAATTACCAACACAGGCAAACAGTTTGGGTGTGGTTGATCCTTAGATCAAAAAAGGAGAAGGGCCTGTAACTATTATTTTGCATTATGCTTAGTCTGCCTTGTTGGATGGTGATAATGCTTGCCATCTTTATGAATCTGTTCACAAAGGCAGAGTACGTTTGCTTGTGTTTGTCAAAGTCTAGACGGGGAGAATAATCCATGTTCCAGTCACAAACCTTTTTAAATGAACTAAAATATTTCAGAAAGCTAATACCATTAAGTAGTAAAAAAAAAAAAAAAGAAAGAAAGAAAGAAATAACATGACCCTGGAATAATAACATTGTTAAGTGGTTTTTGTTGACAGCAGGAGACTGGAACAGCGGCACATAGACTCCTGTGCGGGTGGTAGACGTGTCGTTTGAAGGTGGTTTTATGCCGCAACTTAAGTTTCTGAAAGCATTTTCACTCTCAGAATAAACTGCCAAACTTCCTGGAGCATTTTAATGTCTTTAGTGGTGAGGCAAGGTTGTCTTTGCTTTAAATTGTTGTACTTTGGAAAAGATATAATTGGCTTGGTCGCTAGCCTAGCCAATTACTTGTTACAGTAGGGACCGTTGCTACAGTTTTCAAATTGCTATGACATGAATATTTTTAGTAGGTCCTAAAATGTGCAAATGACAGTGCCTAGCATATTGCCTTATCCTCACTCTCTGGCCTTACTTATTCAATGAATAAATGCAGATACTTTGGGAATTCTGTTGTGATCTAGGATGCCATACCTTCTTTTTTGTTAAAGTTTATTTATTTTGAGAGAGAGAGCACGAGCACAAGCAGGGTAGGGGCAGAGAGAGAGATTCCTAAGCAGACCCTGCACTATCAGCGTGGAGCCCAGTGAAGGGCTCAAACTCACAAATCATGAGATCATGACCTGAGCCAAAACCAAGAAATCAAGAGGCCTAACTGACTGAGCCACCCAGCTGCCCCTGAAGCCATAACTTCTTGTTCAGACGTTTGAGACCAGCAGAAATTCTATCACAGTGCGTTTTGTTTGAATTTATTGGTTATTTGCTAATGGTGGTAGTGAGTTAATGATAATGTAAACTAGGTTTAAGAAATCAATATCGGATTTTATCTTCATGCTGGAGCCTACAAAGAGCCAGTGTATAACTACCTGGAGCTAAGTTAGTTGAAATTATTGTTTAAAACAAATGTTTAAATTTGTCATAGGAAGATATGGCTCTTGGTATTTCTTCGTTCCTGTTTTCTCATTGGCCTTCGCAAGTTTTATCATGTTTGAGACAGTGTTTATGTTGAAATAATAGCTGTGTTGTGCTAGAATACACTACTTTGTTCCTTTTCTCACAGTGAAAGATTGAATGTTGAGCCAAATTCACACATTTTAAGCATCATTTTTGTTGGTAAAATATGCTAGGACCTGTCACTCCCGGGATGCAAAGTAGGTAGAAAATACCTGTACGCAACAATTAGAGAGCAGGATGGGGCAACATGGGTTCCTACGAACATGGCCCGTTTTCCACCCCTGCAGAGAAGGGAGAAAAATCACTGTGTGCATTTATTCAATAAACCTTGAGCCCTCCCCCACCCCACCCCCAGTCACTACTGGGCCCTAGGGACACAGCGGCAAACCAGATGGCAATATCCCTGCTGGCATAGGACGTGGTCTAGTAAGAAAGGTAGATGGTAGCTTTGCAATGGCAAATGTGAGTGAGTGCGGTCAGGAGAATTAAGCATGGTGGTTGCAGATAGTGATGGGGCCGAGGGTGAGGGTGTTGGTCAATCAGGGGTAGTCAAGAGGTGCCACTCTGAGGAGTGACACAGAGACGTGGGTGAGGAGGGGGCATGAGTCGAGCAAAGGGCAAAGGGAGAATGAAGCAGAAATGAGCTCGCTTCCCAGGGAGGGGAGGGAAGATGGGGAGGCTGAGGCAGAGGGTGCAGTAGAGGTAGGCATGGCGGGGCTTGTGGCCATGACCCGTTTGCAGGCGAGGTGGGGCAGGGGAGTCCACTCCCTGCGCTGTCTGTCTGGAGCCTGGAATCAATCTGTGCAGAGGAGTGGTGGGATCTGATTGTGCATTTACCAGATGACTCTGGCTGCTGTGGAGAATAGACTTGAAATTGGCCTACGCAGAGGCTGTTGAGGTTGCTCCGGCCAAAGAGGGCCTTGATGTCACCCAAGGTGGTGGCAGCGGTGGAAGTGATTTTCAGGGAAGTTACCAAAGGAGGTGTGAAGATAAACTGGTCCAAAATGCAAATTACTGAGGATGGTTTGAATTAGTAGAATTGAGTCTGTGTCATGTCATTCTGGCATGATTCGGGATTGAAAAAAGATTTCTTGTGGCATAATTTTTGTTTGTTTGCTTGTTTTTTAATACTGCTTGCTGCGTTGTGATGGTGGTAGTGCTTTTAGCAGAAAATCAACATCCCATGAGAAACAGAGCCACAGATTTTTGGCAGCTACTTACTTTTATACTTCTCATTTCAGCGATTAAGCATCTTTTTATCCTGGCTTTTTTTTAGCCTTTTGGGGAATAATTATTATATATATATATAATTATCTACAATGGCATTTACAATCAATAAATAGAGTTCTATTTATGATCAAATGCAATTTAGAGCTCTCACTAAAACAAACTACAAAAGGAATCTAATTTTCTTTTTAGTTTTTCTCATTAGTACAGTGTAAATAAAGGAACCATTTGAGAAAATTATAGGAACTGTAATCTCCAAATAAGGTGCTTAAATAGCTCATCAGAGTGATTTGAAGGAGCTATTAATTACGCTATTATCAGTTAAAAGACCTGCATCTTCTTCCTTCTCTCATCTGTTCTTTTACTCCAGACGTGTAGCTTCATGCCACAGCCTCCTTCGACTCCAAGGGGCGCAAGGAGATGAGTACAGATACCTCGAAGGTGGCAAGGGCTAATCTGATCCTGAAACAAACAAACAAACAAAGATAGTAAAGGATATATTTTAGAAGAACAGCAATGACGAAGGGTCCCCACATCTTCCCCTACCATTTTCAGACTTGCGTATTACAGATAACTAGGCCAGCACTCATATTTTTATAGCTATAAGGTGGTGGGGGGCGGAGTGGTCAGTTACTTGGTTCAGGATCATGCAGACTGACTCCACCAGACACATCTGATTGGATCATGCTTATAGTCATTGTCAAGTGGATCAAAGCACAGTAAAGGGAAGAAGAGAGGGGAAGACCACACCACTCATTTCAGAAGGTGTCTGAAAGCCCTGCTTGCACGCAAGAGTTGAACTTCTCCAGGACAGCGTAGCTACTGATGGGAGCATTGGCTTCCATGTCCGTCAGACCAGGGTTCGATTATCAGTGTTGTCATTTACAAGCTGTGTGACCTTGGGCAAGTTGAATAACCTCACTGAGCCTGAATTTCTTGATTTCTGATACAGCCTACTGAATTCCTCTCTTGGATGCTGACAGAGCCCGGGGGATGGGGGGGGGGGGAGGGTGGCATGGAATCTATTTGACGTTTCTTTGACCCATCAAAGGCATTTGGGGAAAAACTGACATGAAAACGTAGGTCTTTTTTAGGGAACCAAGGGTAGTCAGGTGCAGCTAGAATGAAGGGCAGTGAAGGGGTTTTGTGGGAAAGAAACAGGCGTTTAGCATGTGGACGGTGGTGAGTGGGTGTCTTGAAGGCCATACTAGCATATATAGACTAACAAGAGCCAGCCATTCAAGGTTTTAAGGAAGAATGTGGTCTGGTCTGCTGAAAGATTAACATCCGTATGGAAAAAAGAAACTCAAGCCTGGGATAATTTGGTTTATGACTGTCCTATCCTAGATTATCAGTAGGGCAGTAAAAATTAAAATACTTAGACATCGGTTTGACGTAAATTGTTTATCATTTATGACCAGAGCCTAGTTTTTATAATCACTGTTTATTTGGTGAGTTCGTTGAGAGCATTTTCTCTCTCTGATTCACTAGAGTTGGGAAATAGTGACCAGATTTACCATTCCAGGCTGGTGATGTGCATGCCAAGTGTCAGAGTGACTGTCCCCAAACCCTCCCTGGCCCTGAGGAGCTCCCAACAGGTGAAACATCTCAGTGGGGTGTGTCAGGTGGCTGGAGGTGGGGTGGGGGGGAGAGCAAGGATTTTTAGATAGGCAGGCAGAACTGTGCTGGTTTTATTTGGGAGCCTGAAACAGATTTGTACAGTTGACCTCCAAGCAGTCTGCATTTAGTTATTTTTACAAATTCATCTCTCTCAACTGCTGCTTCGCCTTACGTGCTTTAACTAAGCAATGGCCGTAACAGGAACAGCGACGCACCCACATCTAATGCTTCCAAAGTACTGGGTACTGCCCAAACTTGAATCTCATTGATGCCTCCCTCACAGCAGCCTTCTGCCTATCCCCATTATACAGATGAAGAAACTGAAGCCAGGGTTTACTTGCCTTTATCAAGGTCTCTTGGTTTGTCAGAGAGTTGAATCCAGAGCCTCAAATCCCAGAACCTGAGCATTTATCTTCTCCATCTGCTCCCTGGATGAACAGTTCCCAAATATTTATTATCAGGACCCCAAAGAGCTGTTGTTTATGTGGGCTATAGCTACTGATACTTACCAAGTTAGAAGCCTGACATGATAAACTTAAAAACATTTAGTAATAGAACAATAGCAGACCGATTACATGTTAACATAGCATTCTTAATGGAGAGAGGAAAAAAACACTCTTATTTTCCAAGGCAAATTGAGAAAAAAGAGTGACATTGCTTTACGCTTTTGAAGCTCACTTCAATGACAGACTTAATAGAAGACAAATGGATGTTCACATCTGCTTCTGCATTTAATCTGTTGCCACCTCAGGGATGCCCAGGGGTCCCTGGACCATACTTTGAGACCCCCTAGGCCAGATGATGAGTTGTGTTGGTAAAGGATACACTCTGGAGCAGCTGTTCTTACACCAAATGTGGTATCAGAAGGTCCTTACAAGCTTTTTAAGAGTGAAATCCCTTGTCTTATTTTTGGATGTTCTGATTTCGTTGACCGTAGTTGGGAACAAGCAATGAATTTTTTTCTACCATTTTATTTCAAAAATCTTAGAATACACGATTAAAAGAACTCTCAGCGAGCACTTACACACTCTCCTACCACTGATGTTTTTACTAACTTGCTTTGACACAAATTTAATTCTATTCACTCAATCCATCTGGGCTTTTGAGGCAGCAGTATGTTTTTTAAAAAGCTTCCGGGTGATATAAATGCAGAGCCAGGTTTGGAAATTGTTCCACGGGCCAGATCTGTGGGTTCCTTCTTAATGGTTTTCTGGGTTGATCTTTACATTCTTCCATGAATACAGACGGCATCTCAAATCCAGTTCACTGTGTGAGGCAATGGGATGGTTGGTCATAGAAGGCACCAGAGTGAGAGTATAGGTAGCTTGTTCTGGGCTTGTGGCTCTGGGGAAAGGAATATTTCTAAGCATTTGTCCCTTTGACATTGGGTGACAAATAGTGTCATTGTGGTATCTGAGGTGTGCACTCTGACTCCACAGTTCACCAGCTGTGGGCTCACAGGCACTGCTTCCTAAATAGGGCGATGTGAGAGTGAAGGGAGAGAATATACTCCTGATGTCGGCACACTTTTCCCGTGAAGTTCCAGACAGTAAATATTTAAGGTCTCTGTTGCCGTTGGTCAGCTCTGCTGTTGTAGCTGAAGGCATCCATAGACGGTATGTAAACAAATGAGTGAGGCTGTGTTCCAATAAAACTTTATTTACAAAGTAGACATTGGGCTGGACTTGGCCCATGGGGCGTGGTTTGCTGACTCCTGGTATACATCAAGGTGTTTGAGAAACTGTAAGACACAATCTGAGTGTAAGCTGGTGAGAATGCTCATTTTTAGATGTTACCTAGAAATACTTTGAGTGCTTTAAATGTTTGCTGAAGTTTTTCCGTGTGAACTCCTTGACGCCTAAAAGTTTTCTTCAACCTTAACATCATTGTTAGTCATGCTGCAGTAGATAGTACCGTGAAATCATATATTTATTCAGTTTGGTTAGGGGGAGAGGTTTTTTGATTTGGCTATCGCTTGATTGGGACGAGCCAGCACTCTGAGGACACAGACTGGAGCATTGTCCTCTGTATAGGCACTTCCATCTGCCTGCTGCGACAGGTCGGCTTGTAACTTGGGTTGATAAGCTGAGGGTCAAGGAGGAGGCACAAAGAACTATGTTGCTATTGTAACCATTTCGCCACCAGGTTTCATTACTAGTCCCCGCGCTCTAAGCTATTGGAAAAAGACCAAATCACGTGCCATCTGGGGGAGAGTCTTGATCGCAGGTAGGAATGTTTGAGTTATTACTGGCACAAGGTGACTTGAAGGAGTGTACTCAGTTTCTGCTTTCCTGCAAATGTTGAATCCAGTAATATCAGCTCTGTGGCTTTCTGTTCCCTAACACGTTAGCGTAGCATCTAGTGGAAGAATCCTTCCTTCTGTTTGCTTTGTCACTGACCTTCTGAAACGACTAAGGTGACACAAATATTGAATCTAGGTTTTCACACACGATGAAATGTAAGAAGTTTTCTCATTACGACCGAATTATTGTATGTGTCCAGGCAAAGGTTTGTACAGCAGCTTTTGGATCGGGTGCAAGAGCAATGTGAAACTTTATTTTAGCTGGCCATGTCTGCGTTTTCTTTCTAGAGGTCCATCTTCTTGCGTTTGGTCAGCTAACGCATTCATGTATGCAGCAGTTATTTATTGATTATGTACTCTGTGCCAGGAGCTCTCTGAGAGGCTCTTGGTGTTCAGTAGTGAGCAAAGCAGGAACGCATTCCTCTGCTCCTAGAATGTTCAATGCAGTAAACAACACAGATGTTAAATGCTAAATCATGGAGCGCCTGGGTGGCTCAGTCGGTTGGGCATCCGACTTGGGCTCAGGTCATGATCTCACGGTTTGTGGGTTCAAGCCCCGCATCGGGCTCTGTGCTGACAGCTAGCTCACAGCCTGGATCCTGCTTCAGATTCTGTGTCTCCCTCTCTCTCTGACCCTCCCCTGCTCAAGCTGTCTCTCTCAGAAATAAATAAAACATTAAAAATTTTTGAAAAAAAAGTGCTAAATCATGAAAGATGTGGCATGTGGGAGAATTGGTAAACCTTAGTGTGAAGAGGGCACATCTGTTGAGGTGAGCAGGTGAAGTTTTAGGTTGAATGGGTAAGGAAGGCCTTCCAGCCAAGGTGGTTTATCAGGAAAACCTGAAGAAGTGAGGGAACAGGCTGTCTGGAAAAGAAAACTTTCACAGCAGGAACAGAGCCTGCAAAATCCCCAAAGCAGGAGGCCAGTGTGGCAGGAGGGGACCGGAGCTGAATAGTAAGACGTGAGGGGGTGGGGACAGGGACTTGTCAGCCTTGCAAGACCTCTGACTTTACTATGACACTGGAGAACTGGGGTATGACTTGCTTGGAAACAGGATCTCGCTGGCAGCAGCTTTGAGGACGGATGGAAGGGAATCCAGGGCAGAGGTAAACATTTGGGAGTCATCCACATCGAGCTGGTATGTAAAGCCCTGAGGGGGGGCTGAAATTATCTGGGGTGTGAGTAGATAGAAGGGTCAGAGATCCAAGACCCTAGTCCTGGAGGTCTGCAGTAATTAGAGATCAGGGAGATAAGGAGGAACCAGAAAAAGGAGCAGCTGGCAGAGAAAGGGAGCCCCAGGGAGCAGGGGATGCCCCGGAGGTCAGCGAAGAAGGTGTTTCCAGGGAGGATGAGCCACTGTGTCAGATGCTGCGGACGGAGAGGAATTCAAAATAACCACCCTGTTGTAATTCTCTGCAGAACAGTCTTCGTTTCCTAGTACTGTTTCGGGAGTGTGGAAATTGACTTGGTTCTCCGCAGCAGCCGCTGACCTCACATGAGAAAGCTTCTAACAGTTCACCTTCCTCACACTCATTTTTCCCCCTTATACTATTTATGTTCCCATTCATTGAACAAATATCTACTGAGCATGTAAAAATGCCAGTTGCTCTGCAGCAAAAGTAAATAAATAAATAAGGTAGACTCAGATGCAAATTCTACCCTCGGTCACTTACAATATCATCAGAGAGAGGAGAGGGACAGATAGAAGACATTATTTAAGTGTCACGGAAGCGGCTTTAGAAAGTGGAAACTTTTAGCCGAGGCCTTGGAGGAAGGCGCCCAAAGGGCGATGTTATTTACTGACTCCTGTACTATCGGAATAGGAGGAAAGTGAGAACGTTGTTCTTATTTATTTATTTTTTTTAGAGAGAAGGAGGGGAATTGGAGATTCCAAAAGGGTTATAGACTTGGAAGTGGTGTCCCAGGGGAAGCAGTGCTGGTGCCCTGATGTTTATGCCAAAAGTGAGGTGCCCACCCCGTGTGATTTTATGGAGAGAGGGGAGGAGGGGAAAGCATCCTATACCACAGGTGCCAAGATGCAGTGTTGTGTTTTTCAGAGGTGGCCGGTAATGCCCAGAATTGTTAGGATGCAGGGTTCATTTTGGAGGGCACCAGCGGAACTGGAAAGGTCATTTCAAATGAGGTCCAGAGGGAGCTTGAAGGCCAGGGGGGAATTTTAGATTTGCCTCCACAGATCTATGAGTGACTGCGTGGTATGTATGTTGGGGGAGGCGACATGCTGCCAGTGGGGGAAGAGATGGAAATGTGTGCAAATGGGTTGCTACTTGGTAGAAAGTTATCACTTAATCCCTATAGATGGTCGTTTTCGGACTTGAAATTCTCGGAGTCACCTTCCTTAGGTGGAGAGAAGTAATGTTTGTTAATACTGTATTCTTTCACATTTTGCTTCTCTCAACCTGCCTTCTTTCTTAGGACTTTTGTTTTCATTCTATATTTCTAGTTAACCATTAATCGAAACTACCCCATTTGGCTCAAATGGAATTTGGACGCAGCAATCCCGTAAATGTTGAGAAAAGAGAATGGATACAGTGTAATTGCTTTAAAAAAAATACACATTATATGCGATAATTCTGAACATAGCAATGTGAAACTTCAAAGGAGCCGGAAAAATCAAGTGCCTCATGGTTGAATAAGTAGACTAAGTACAAAGTTGTAAAGGCTGATTGTTCAAGAACAGGGCTAACAAGGGTCAAAAATCTTCACTCAAGTCTCACAAAAGGGGGCTCAAATACTCGTCGCTAGGTTACTAACAAGAATTTACCATTTCTGGGGCCAAAAATGTGTATTCGCGTGGTCTGTACATTCTCACTCCTGGTGGCCGGCCGGTGCGCTCCAGCCCTTCCCAGTCAATGGCAGGAAGCGGAAACTGGCCACTGACCTTGAGGCCTCAGGCTGAAACCTGGCCAGGTGCCCGAGTCTACCTGTCGGAACACTGGCTATTTTTGGTTTCGGTCACTTTGCCCAAAAGATAAGGAATTTCAGGAATTCTGCTGAACACCTCTGAAATAGAACCCAAAACAATGGGCCTTTCATGGAACTCTAAACGTTTGACATTCAGAATGTTATTTTAACTTGTTTTCTGTTCCAAGTGTGGAGGCATTTATCTCCTTGGAGACTTTGGACTGGGCCTGGGGGGAGGGGCCCCCAAACCGTCACTTTGGAGGCTGCTCAGAGCACCTTCTGCCCTGACATTTCTTTAGAAAGCCATCAGCTTTAACTATTTCATTTTTTAAAATTTTATTTATTTTTGAGAGAGAGAGGGAGAGACAGAGTGTGAGCAAGGGAGGGGCAGAGAGAGAGGGAGACACAGAATCCAGAGCAGGCTCCAGGTTCTGAGCTGTCAGCACAGAGCCCAACGTGGGGCTGGAACCCACCAACTGCAAGATCATGTCCTGAGCGGAAGTCAGCCACTTACCTGACCGAGCCACCCAGGCGCCCCTATTTATTTTGTTTTTAGTTCTCACTGTTCTGTTTTCAGTTAGTCTCAAGCATTCTTGGCCTTTATTTGCTTTTCAAGCGTTGCCAGGCCTTCCTGGGGCCTCTGTAGGTACAAGCATCTTTATGCCCGTTTTTATCAGTGCTCCCTTGCACCTTCCCAGGCGGATGTTTGTAAAAAAAGTGAAGACACATGTGAAAATGGCTCAGGAGACCGTGTTTTCTAGAACTGCAAGCCATTTTGACATTAATTTGGGGTTTTTTAGTGGTAAGGACAACCATTGTTTAAAAGTGAAATTAGTAGTAGTATAAGTGGAAAAATGTAATCCTGCTGATGAAGTAGCTGGTTCACTTGGTTTTTTGTTTGTTTCTGTGGTTTAAGTATTTAGAGTTTTCAGGGATTAGATATTTATTTTTCTTGATATTCGTGAGGAATAAGGACTGAGAAGTAAATATGCCCTGACCTGAGGTGGGAGGAAGAAGAATTCAAAAATCAATCTCTTAAGAGTCTACAGAATGACATTTCCGGTTGTTTGGCCCCTTCTTACAACTTGTAGCTTCCTCAGTACTGCGGAAGACTGGGGAAGTAGCCCAGACAGAACCCAAGATCTGGCTCTGTGTGTAGATGCATGCTCTTGGGTCATGTTTCTAGACTGTATACCAGGGATTGTGATTCCCACTTCATAGAATAGTGTGGAGATGAATGGAGATATTAAATGGGTGAAAATGACTATACATAGAAGAGGTTCTGTAAATGGTAGACAGTAGTCTTACTGTTAGAACTGGTGATAGTTATCGTTAGGATCAACTAGTCCATTGAGCATTCAGTATATATAGAGGGTACTTTGCTAGGTAATATTGGGGGAAACAAGGGAAATATAAAAATTCAGTTCCTAGGATTAAGTAGCTTTGTACATAAGTTAGGGCCATAAGTGTTAAGTGAAAAGATAATGGACAGAGCAACGTAATATGTGGATAATGAATGATCGGAAAGATGCCATATGCAGACAAAATGTGAATCCACTGCCAAGTGAAATTTCAAGTCTTGAAAAAGAGATTCCCTGAAGCCCATGAAGATGATTTTGAAAAACTTACTGAAAACACTTTCAAACCCATTGATAAAGGGTGTGTGTGTGTGTGTGTGTGTGTGTGTGTGTGTGTGAGTGATCTTTACAAAATATTGTGTTCCAGCGTTCTAAGCATTTGATGTTTTCATTGCTTGCTTATTATAACCTTCTGTCCATCTACACTGCATCTATTCTCAAGGTCCAGCTTCCTAAGGAAAACCTCCTAGAGCATCCTACAAAATAATGACCGTTTTATCTTTATGATCATTCATTATCCACATATTACGTTGCTCTGTCCATTATCTTTTCACCTAACACTTATGGCCCTAACTGATGTACAAAGCTACTTAATCCTAGGAACTGAATTTTCTACATTTCCCTTGTTTCCCCCAATATGACCTGCTGTCCCTGTTCCCATGACCCAGGCAAAGGGACAGAAGCACAGAATCGAAAGCAAGCAGTCTGGTCCCAGAGAGCATGCACGTTCTTCCTCACGAGGCCAGATTGCCTCCGCTGAGATCGGTTGAAAATTAGCCAATGATAGGAAATCAGAAAGAAAAGAATGGTCACCTGAATGGAGGGAGATTTCTACTGGATAAAGGAAGCTCTTGTGAAAAATTGATGAAAGCTGTCATCTGAGCAATGCAGACAGTAGTTAGGAGTGTATTTCTCTGGGTCAGAGTGCTAGAGCTTCACTGCTCCTTAGCCACATGACAGATTACCCAACACTTGTGTCTCCGCCTCCTTATCTGTAAAGTTCAGATAATGAATAGTATAAACCTGTTGCACTGTGTGGGCTTTATGATTAAAATGCCCTTGAAGCATCAGATGAAAAGAACATACCTGGTAAATGTTCATTGTTCTTAGAACTGTTTGGGAAAATGGGCCTCCTTATGCTCATGTTCTGTAAATCAAAAAAGAAGAATGTTTTACGCTGTTTTCCCTATTTTGTTTAGATAGTTGATTCTCAATGAAATGGATCTATTTTCATTTTAGTTTTCAAGTTGAAACCTAAGTATCAACACCCCCCCCCCCCATACACAAGGCCCTATTGACTCTGAAATTTGGATTGCTGTTTACGTGGATTCATTCTGTTGCTTTATTTTTTTCAGTACCCATCATCCTCTGATAATGAAGGCCCATCTCTTGGGATTTTTGTGACTCTTGAATGAAATAATGGATGTGTGCAAGGTGTATAGGAAAACTCAGCACTTATTGGCAACTGTCTTATTAATTTGCTGTTGCCTCTATTAGGTGGGAGGGCCGTGTGCAAAGGGCAGCTGGAACAATGTGCATTTTTGGTTCATTGTAAGCATTAGGCACCTGCCTTGACGAAGACGGAGACACAGGTTAGATAACATGAGTATGAATGTGAATCGAGCCTCTTTGTCCTCAGCTTCCTCTTCTCCCCACCAACTTTTTCTCTCTCTCACTCTCTCTTTCTCTCTTCCACTCTCTAACTCACACACTCACTCTCTCAGAGCTGAGTCTAGTGGAGAAGTCGGCAGTGAAAACAAGTACTTCTAGTACCTTATGCTTTTTAAGGGTTGTAATAGAAACACAAGGTTCGTGGGAGTAAGGGGATGGGAGTAATTCCCTTTCCTTAGGGGTGTTTGGAAGGTGGCTTCCCAAGAGGGCACTGGGCCGGATGAGGAGTTTAAGTGGAGGAAACGCATATAGAGGAAGACGATGTTGTCTGAAAGGCAGGTGGCTGTGCAGAGGTAGAGGCTCTGGTGACCCACGATTTGGAGCGTGGACGTTATCTGTGAGCCGTGCGGAACCATGCGAGTTTTTGCTTTTGGTTTTTTTAATGCAGGTTTACTATCCTATAATTCACATACAGTAAAATTTACCCTCTGAAGGAGTTCATTTTGACGAGTTTTGACGAATATATATCATCCTGTAACAACTACCGCCCCCACCACCAAGATCGAGAATTTGCATGGCCCCAGAAAGTTCTCTTGTGGAGCTTTGCAGTGAAGCCCATGCTGGCAGCCTCCAGTGGGCACTGACTTCTGTCCCTTTTCCAGGATACATATGGAATCACAGCATGTAACCTTTCATGTCGGCCTTCTTTCACTTGTGATGGTTTCCAGCTTCCTTCACGTTGTTACCTATCCTGGGAGTTTGTGTGTGGAAGGATTAAAAATAAAGGAATGCTGGGGCGCCGGGTGGCTCAGTCGGTTAAACGTCCGACTTCGACTCAGGTCATGATCTCACGGTTCGTGGGTTCAAGCCCCGCGTCGGGCTCTGTGCTGACAGCTAGCTGGGAGCCTGGAGCCTGTTTCAGATTCCGTGTCTCCCTCTCTCTCTGACCCCACCCTGCTCATGCTGTCTCGTATCTCTCTCTCACAAATAAATAAAACATTTAAAAAAATTTTTTAAATAAATAAATAAAGGAATGCTGCAACACTTTAGGAAGATGAATCTGCTGGCAGATGCCTTATCCTGGCCAGTTATGACGGAAGTAGAGAATGGAGGTGGGGGGTGCGGTGGGAAAAGACCCGTGGAGCTACGTGGCAGAATGCAGGATTTTAAGGAAGGAGTGAGATAAGTTAGCAAGAATAGTAGGTGTAACCCCTTCCCTTTGTAGCAGATGGGAAGGAGGAAGCCGGGTAGGAAGCTACGTTAAGAGCCACATGGAAAAACTCAGGAACGGTTCTGCGTGGTCATAGGCAGAGGGAAGTCAGGCAGGGAGAGGGAAGAACTCCAGGTGCTTGAAAGGACAGGGTGGACGGGTGCAGGTGGGGAGAGACGGAGAATCATGTTTGTTTTAGCTACTGTTACAGGAGAGCTCAGGGACTGACTGCGTGAGCTCAGCTCCTGGAAGTTGCCCTGGGCTTTCTGTTACATTGTCAGGAGGCTGAGGACTTGGAAAAGCAGCGCCTGCATAATGTTTATCTAAAGCTTTTACTTTTTACTCTATTGTGAGCTTCAAAGCAATCCCAGCTTATCAAGTATCTCTAGTTAAAAACCTATACCCATTTTGTAAATATACTCCAAGATACTGTTTGGTAGTAATGATTTATGAAGACACGTCATCTGTTTGCTGTGTTCTTGAATACATTCAGTAGCAGAGACTCTGCATGTAGCTCAGGACCTAACTTATAGGAAGAAAACAGTATATTCTTTTCTTCCCAGGGACACTCGAACAGACTTCTGATCCTATCTGTGATACCTCAGTAAACATTTCTCGCCGCCAGAAATCATTTACTTTCTCATAAAAGGAAACATTCATAAAGAGTGCTAAGCTGTCTTGTGCCTGTGGATTAAAAACAACAGCTTGTCCCTGCAGGCCCTAATGACCCAGTAAAGGTTATGACATAGGTGATGGAAGTAAGGTCAGATGTAAAATACAAGCCCGTTCTCCTTTCTCTTCCGACTGCGGTGAAGGTTGTCTCTTAAATACCAAAGAAACATTGGGGATCAGAAAATTAGAAGAATATGAAAATACTCCACCTTTGACTTTGATTCTTTTTTTTTTTTTTTTTTTAGTTTTGCTGCTTGAGAAGATAGAGCATGATGACATCTGCAATAAAACGTTGAAGATCACCGATTTTGGGTTAGCGAGAGAATGGCAGAGGACTACCAAAATGAGCGCGGCGGGCACGTACGCTTGGATGGCCCCGGAAGTCATCAAGTCCTCCTTGTTCTCTAAAGGAAGCGACATCTGGAGGTGAGCACCCTGCCTTTTGCGAACGCAGACGTCAGCAGAAACTGGCCACTCTGCTTCCTTTAAATGAGTCCCAAAGTATTCGGGAACTGAGCCTAACAGAATGCAGGCCTTTTTTTTTTTTGCAGATTTCATGGTTTGGGTCAAGATGTAAGCACAACAAGACAGGTAACTTGAGGTTTTTATCATCATGACTGCCACTTGGTAGGAGAACCTTCTCGTTCAATCTGAGGTTTGATGAAAACTGCTCGTAACTTGAGTTAACACTAATGCCTAGCTTTTGTAAGGCTTGTCATAAACAATAGTACGTGTTTACTTTTTTTTTTTTTTAAGTAAAATGTTGATGTCTCATGATTTACAGACAATAATAGCACGGAAGGACTTTGAGAACCAAATTCAGATCCACTCCTTCATTTCATAGTTTGTATCATCTAAAGATTAAAACTTCTAGTTTGAGGATGGAGGGCTGGAGTGAATGGGTTCCCAGGTTAGCTAGATTTTCCATTCAGCTATGTCTCATCGAGGCACAAATACGCTATCAGTAATAGAACAACAAAGAAGAATCAGTATGTTCAACAGTTACAATGTGCCAAGAGCTTACATACCTTTATTTAAAGATCATCTTCTGTAGCTAGTGTTAAAATTCTAGATTTTTTTTACTGTTTTTTAGATATGATTTGCATACCACACAGTCCGCCCATTGAAATGTACAGTTCAATGGCTTTTAGCATATTACTAGAATTGCATATCTATCAGTACAATTTTTAGAACATTTTCATAATCCAAAAAAGAAATCCTGTGTACCTCAGCCATCACTCTGGACCCCTATCCCTCCCCGCCCCAGGCAACTGCTAATCTACATTTTGTATCTTTGGATTTGCCTATTCTGGGCATTTCCTGTAGATGTAGGCACACGACACATGGCCCTCTGTGACTGGCATTTTCAATTAGCCTCATGTTTTCAAGGTTCAAGTTGTAGAACAGGTCAAGATATCCTTCTTTATTGCCAAATAATCTTCCATTGGGTGGATTGCCACCTTTTGTTTGTCCATCAATCAGGTGACGGGCTTGAGTCGTTTCCTCTCTTTGACGATTCTGCATAATGCTGCTGTGGACAATCATGAACAAGTGTTTGTGAGGATGTAGGTTTTCAGTTCTCTTGGGTCCATACCTAGGGAGCAAGCCCCTGGACCATGTGGTAATTCCATGCGTGGTCATCGTTCAAGGACCACCAGATTGTTTTCTAAAGCACCTGTTTGCATCCACGATCAGCGTCTCGGCTACTGACTTCTCCCCATCCTTGCCAACACTTGTTGTTCTCAGATTCTTTTTTTTTTTTTTCAATATTTTTATTTATTTCTAGGAGAGAGAGAGAGACAGCGTGAGCAGGGGAGGGTCAGAAAGAGAGGGAGACACAGACTCTGAAACAGGCTCCAGGCTCTGAGCTGGCAGCCAGCACAGAGCCCTACGTGGGGCTTGAACCCACAAACCGCGAGATCATGACCTAAGCGAAAGTCGGACGCTCAACCGCCTAAGCCACCCAGGCGCCCAATCTCAGATTCTTTTTTGACTCCAGCCATCTTAGTAGTTTGTGAAATGATTAAAACTCCAGGGGTTTTTTTTGTTTTGTTTTGTTTTTTACACAATAAAAAGTCTAGCTGAGAGAAGTGTCACTTGCTAAGAGTTTCTATCTGTTTGGTAGCAAAACTGCGATTGGAACTCAGACCCAACTTCTGAATTTGGGATCCACAAAAATTGTTTTCCCCTTTTAATCATTGGATACTGCAGAGATTACTCTCTCCCATTCACACATCCAGTTAGTGACAGACTTTCTGTTACTAGAAGGTCTAAGGTTATTTCTTTTAATTTAAAGCTTATCCTCCACATTTTAAATAGAACTGAATTGTCCTACTTAGGACTTTTAAGGAATTTATCAACTGGGTTGGGGTTCCAGAGTGTCTTAGGACTGTTTTTGAAAACCACAAGTGCTTGAACTTCATCCCTCACTTAATGAATTAGACTCTGCTGGTGGAGACTGAGCAGATGTGTTGTTAGGAAACATGAAATGTGGGGCGCCTGGGTGGCTTAGTCGGTTAAGCGTCCGACTTTCGCTTGGGTCATGATCTCGCGGTTCGTGGGTTCGAGCCCCACGTCGGGCTCTGTGCTGACTGCCAGCTCAGAGCCTGGAGCCTGTTTCACAGTCTGTGACTCCCTCTCTCTCTGACCCTCTCCTGTTCACGCTGTCTCTGTCTCTCTCCTAGAAATAAATAAAAATAAAAAAAATTAAAAAAAAATAAAAAAAAAAAGGAAACATGAAATGTGTTTTTCTTGACTTACTCACAGTAGTTTTTTGGCCAAATGATAATACCAAAATACTCCATTGAAAGAGGTGATTCTATTGAGAAATTCTACTTCAGGACTCTAAAAGCTGGTAAATACATCAGGACCAATTTTACATTCCAAGTAACATTACTTAAGGCTATAACCCTTTCATTTTGTGTGCTTCTCTTATAAACTGTATAATTACAAGCTGTGTAAATGCTGGACTATCTGTATAAATGCTTATAGCAACTGCATCTATTGTAAACAGAGAAGAATCAGGAGATAAGCAAAAAAAAAAAAAAAAAATCTAAAGCTAGCCAAAATAGGGGTCCTTAGGTCCATATACTCCTTGGAGAGATCGTCTCTCAAAATCTATTTATTTCTAACTCTGTTTTGCAAGTTCGATGATCTGATTTCCAGTAAAAGCAGCTAGTTAGAAGGGGAAGAGGGATACCAAGCTGGTAAAAGTTGGCAGCTGAAAACAAAGTAGGTGATGGAAGAATAACATGAAACGCTATGGAAAGGACTAGAAACTGCTGACCTCTCAAGCTGCCTAGTTGTGGAACCAAACATCCCACACCCCTGCAGAATGCATTCATACACTCAGCCATACTCTTGAGTCCTTGGATGTCAGGATGCAGAGGGGTGGGAAGGCCCCTCTCTGAACTCCACATTCCTTTGCCTCAGCATCTCCTTTCCTGTAAAAATAATGTCATTCAAGAGACGTGACCTCACTCTGTGCAGTAGATGAGTATACTAGCATGTGCACGAGTACGTTAACTAGTAAGTAGACTGATCGTCTCTCACCGTCCTTCTTCCTTACTGGCTATTACACCAGAAAGGAACTTAAACAGTTGTCATTGAATTTTTACAATATCTCCTGTGATCACTGCACCTCCACAGAACAGGTAACCACACGGCACTGAGACGTTAAGAAATCTCAGGGTTATAAAGCTGGGAAGTAGTACACTCCCATCCCAGGCTGGGAGCCAGAGTCCTGCTAACACCATCCTGGCTCATCAGGCCATTGAACTCTTAGGAGATGGCTTTATTTATACCGTATCCTATCCATTTTCAGAGAACAGAAGTATATGCATTACATTCTACACATAGTCCCATTGAAATAGTTCTACCTCTTCATATCAGCTCTTAACATAAGCCCTCTGCTCTCTAGAAAAAGGACCTGTCTTGAGTTACTCGTTCGCTGAAACTCCCAACAAGCAAAGTTATGTCATTGTTACTGTTTGTTTTCATTCTGTTATGTGCTAATGGGAATAGCAAGGAAGTGGCTTTGAATTTAGACAGTTTTCAGTTATTTTAAGGGATTTTTTTTTGTCTCCTCCTCTGACTTGATTTTTGTTGATTGATCTATAAATGAAGTTTACTTCTTCTTAAGGAATTAAAGTTTCTCTGAGAATGCACCATAATGTAGATACTTTTTATAACACCAAGCAGGTAATTACCTTTGGAAAATTCTGGCTTCCACTTAACTGCTAATAGTTACAGCATTACATATATAATTTACAAGCACTGCATTAGAGATCCCCCTTTTTTCCAATATAAAACAGTGCTTTGAAATGGCAGGACAGATGTCACTGTTGTTTTATAGATCAGCGAATTCACGATCACCTCTTAAGGGTTGTGCAAGCGGAGACATAGCTAGTAAGCTAAGTGATACTCCCGAAACTCGCACTCCAGTCTGCTGAGTCAAGATCCAGTTGTCTTTCACTGGTGCCCTGTTCCTCCGCCTACTCATGGAAGGAGCTCTGGACTCCGGGGCCCCGGGACTCAAACAGGGAGAGAATGCCTAAGGCCCCACTGATTGGTAACATCCCGCCATGGCTACCTTCTTATTCTGAACATTTTCAGTGTATAGTCTAGCGTCCAGTAGGCATGAGTGAAGAAGTCGGTGAATGAGACATTATCATATCCGGGGTGACCTGAACCTGGAATCCAGAGAGTTTCCAGCTCTGTTTGCAGACCACGCCTTCAGAAAGGGCTTGCTATAGTCTATTTATGATGCTCTGAGTCCCTACATCTCTTTCGATCAGAAAATAAGCAAAGGAGACTCAGAAAGCAAGTCCATTGCCAAAGTTAAGTGCATTTTTGGTGTTATTCTGAGCTGTTCTGTCTTTTCTTTAGACTTATTTTTCTGTCTGCTATCTTTAAAACTATGTTTACATGTTACATAGAAGCAGCAAACATAAGAAATGAGAATTAAATTACCACTCTAAATTTCAAGTGTTTTTTTTTTTAATGTAAAGTTAATGCTTTTTTCAAAGATTAGAAAAGTAAAGAGGACTGTACTCATTATGTTAGTAGAATTAAAAAAGAACAAACATGACTGTCCCTCACCTGCCTGTGTGTTTCCATTAAAAATCAAATGGGATGTCTGGAGCAGCTCTGATATTTCATGTCTTAACAAAAGATAATTGGTACTTCATGTTTTAAAAAATATAAAGGGAAACTAAGGCACTAATGGATACAGAGTTACAGAAAAGAGATGTTTTGTCCCACCAGCAGGCACAGGGAGGCCCAGGCTGATTTTTTTTTTCTGGTCCATTACTATTAAGCAATATGGTAGAAATATTAGTAACACATCTTTTAAAATATAAAGGGAAAGGCAGAAACAGAAACAATTTCAAGACAACCATTTAAAAATAGCCAACATGGGGCGCCTGGGTGGCTTAGTCGGTTAAGCGTCCGACTTTCGCTTAGGTCATGATCTCGCGGTTCATGGGTTCGAGCCCCGCGTCGGGCTCTGTGCTGACTGCCAGCTCAGAGCCTGGAGCCTGTTTCAGTCTGTGACTCCCTCTCTCTCTGACCCTCCCCTGCTCATGCTGTCTCTCTCTCTCCTAGAAATAAATAAAACATTAAAAAAAAAATAAAAAAAAAAAAGCCAACATGGGGCTGCCTGGGTGGCTCAGTTGGTTAAGCAGCCGACTTCAGCTCAGGTCAAGATTTCACGGTTTGTGGGTTCGAGCCCCGCGTCGGGCTCCGTGCTGACTGCCAGCTCAGAGCCTGGAGCCTGTTTCAGAGTCTGTCACTCCCTCTCTTTCTCTGACCTTCCCCTGCTCACACTGTTTCTCTCTCTCTCCTAGAAATAAATAAAACATTTAAAAAAAAAAGTTAAAAAAAAAATAAAAAATAAAAATAGCCAACATGAAGGGGCGCCTGGGTGGCTTAGTCGGTTAAGCATCCAACTTTCGCTTAGGTCATGATCTCGCGGTTCGTGGGTTCGAGCCCCGCGACTGGCTCTGTGCTGACTGCCAACTCAGAGCCTGGAGCCTGTTTCAGAGTCTGTCACTCCCTCTCTTTCTCTGACCTTCCCCTGCTCACGCTGTTTCTCTCTCTCTCCTAGAAATAAATAAAACATTAAAAAAAAAAAAAATAGCCAACATGGGGCTGCCTGGGTGGCTCAGCCGGTTAAGCAGCCGACTTCAGCTCAGGTCAAGATCTCACGGTTTGTGGGGGCACCTGGGTGGCTTAGTCGGTTGGGCGTCCGACTTTCACTTAGGTCATGATCTCGCGGTTCGTGGGTTCGAGCCCCGCGTCGGGCTCTGTGCTGACTGCCAGCTCAGAGCCTGGAGCCTGTTTCAGTCTGTGACTCCCTCTCTCTCTGACCCTCCCCTGCTCACGCTGTCTCTCTCTCTCCTAGAAATAAATAAAACATTAAAAAAAATTAAAAAAAAAAAAAAAAAAGATCTCACGGTTTGTGGGTTCGAGCCCCGCATCAGGCTCTGTGCTGACAGCTCGGAGCCTGGAGCCCACTTCAGATTCTGTTGTCTCCCTCTTTCTCTACCCCTCCCCCGCTCGTGCTCTGTCTCTCAGTCTCAAAATTAAATAAACATAAAAATTTTTTAAAAATAATGAAAAATAAATAAAAATACTCAACATAGCTCCATCTAAGTCCTGTAGGGTATAGCACGAGATTTCTGTGGGGCTAGTCTTCAGCCTCCTGACAAGAGAGCCCAGCGCTCAACCGACTGAGCTACCCAGGCATCCCAGAAGAGAAGATTTTTAATCGGAGCTGGATGAAGGTTCCGATGCCACCACTTGTGTTTGGAAGAAGAAGACACCCTTTGACCCATTTAACTTCATGGCAATTTTGCTTTCCAGCTATGGAGTCCTGCTGTGGGAGCTGCTCACAGGAGAAGTCCCCTACCGTGGCATCGATGGGCTTGCTGTGGCCTACGGGGTGGCCGTCAACAAGCTCACTTTGCCCATTCCATCCACCTGCCCTGAGCCGTTTGCCAAGCTCATGAAAGGTATCTGTGAACCTCTGTTTTGTGTGTCTATGGAAGAAAGGGGAATCGCTCAGGAAAATATCTGTGTAATTTGTATACAAAAGGGTACTTTTCTGTGATTCTAATTTTCAAATGCTTTTAAGCAACGGTACCATTTTATGAATCAGAAACCTTTTCTTCACTCTCAGATGTCAGGTAAAGTATTGATGGATTAAGTAACTTTTTTAAAAACAATCCAGTTTTATCAGTGACTCATTTATGTACAGAATCCAACCGAATGGTAATAAAGTTTTCCCCGTGTACACCAGTAGAGTTCAAAGACAGAATTTAGTTGGCTCCATTCTGCTGTTTTAAATCCTACCTAATGATCAGAAATGTTTTACGATCTTAACCGGCTTGGTTTTGCTGTGGCCTTATCTAGTTGATGCTTATCTTTTAAAAATTAACTAACTCCTTCTGTAAGCAGCTAGTTACCTTCCTTCATTATGAGGCCATTTCTTAGAACCTCTCATGTGCTTATAGCATTTTAGAGATTTCAGTTTTCTTGGGTCAGCTTCTAGAACTCTGTAAATTACCCAGTCAGGGCAGCATAGGCCCTTGGTACACACAGCTCATGGTAAGGCATGGAACGTACACATCCAGCATTTGTGTCATATAAGAGAAAGAACAAGGGGCGCCTGGGTGCCTCAGTCAGTTGGGCAGCCGACTTTGGCTCAGGTCATGATCTCACAGTCCGTGGGTTCGAGCCCCGTGTTGGGCTCTGCTATCCGCTCAGAGCCTGGAGCCTGCTTCAGATTCTGTGATTCCCTCTCTCTCCTGCCCCTCCCCCACTGAAGCTCTGTCTCAAAAAAGTAAAAATAAAACATTTAAAAAACTGTATAAGAGAAAGAACAAGAGCCTTACCTAGCAGCAAATATTATACACGCCACTGACCTGGACACTGTGTAAAATAAAATTTTCAAAATCATCATCAGTTGATTTTTTCAGATCTTCAACAGACACCATCAACATGCGCTGAAAATCCGGCCGATGCTAAGATATGGAATTAATATGGTTCTGGTTTATTTCAGAGTGCTGGCAACAGGACCCTCACATCCGTCCATCATTTGCCTTAATCCTTGAACAACTGACTGCTATCGAAAAGGCAGTTATGACTGATATGCCCCAGGAGTCTTTTCATTCCATGCAAGATGACTGGAAGCTAGAAATTCAGCAAATGTTTGATGAACTGAGAACCAAGGAAAAGGTGAGAGATACATTCATTGCCCAAGATGTTCTTTGAGGATTATGGGAAACACGAGTCAGGAGCACTGTTAGCATTATTGTAAAAGATTTTCAGACATGAATAGTTATTGATTCTTATCTTCCGGCTAAAATGAAACAAAACACAAGTGTCCTCGAAATGTATAGTTGGAAAAGAAACTATCTTTTCGTAGGGAAATTTTCAAAAGTAAACAAACATTTTTTTAAAAAAGAGAGCCTAGCATACTGAACCCTTTGCATAAATTCACCAGCTTTAGTAATTGTCAGTGTTTTGTCATTTTATACAGATCTTTTTCCCATTATCATCTTTTTTTAATGGAATACTTTAAATCCTCAACTCATGTCCTTTTACCCTTAAATCTTAAACATGCGTCTCTGGTAAGAATTTTAGAAATAACTTTCTTGCCATTATTATCGCAAAAAGTAGCAGTAATTCCGTACTGTCATATAATACTCTGTATTCTAATGTCACAGTTTGTCTCAAAGGTGTCTTTTTAAAGTTTCTGACTCTATCTTTTAAAGCATTTCTTATGCTAGGCGACCTCCCTAAAACACACACACACACACACACTCACAAACACGCACCCTTTCATCTCCAAGGAATTGCTTTGTTGGAGAAACTGGGAAAGTGTGTGATTTTCAAAACTTTTAGTATGATGAGTTAAGTTCTGGTTGGTTTGTTTATTTTGAGAAGAAGCACTAAATAAACATCTACATGAAACGTGCTGAAGTTGCATATATGCCACCACATACAGAGTGAAATAGGAGAAGTAAAACTACACAGCCAGTTGGAAGGCAGACTGGTTGGGAAGTGAGTGCAATTGCTTATTGGTCTCCTTTGGTGACACAATGACTTCACGGTCCCTAAGAACCCCTACTTTACAGCCTGGTTCTGTGCTACAGTGGCAGTACTTATTTTTTTTTTTTTTTGAAAACACTTTTGTAGTACTTGAGCATTTTGATGAATCAAGCTTTATTCTGCTCGTCTGAAGTGTATAATTATCCACGAGGTTAAGTTCTGTCATATGTGCAATAAATGTCTGGGCTAAAGTACAACACTGTGATTTTTTGATAACCTTTACGAAGCCATGCAATTGACCAGGAAGGAATTTTTTTATGCCTCGTACATGTGTGGTTCTAAAATAGTAGAATCCTTTTTAAGAGGGCAGTGACGCTTTGCTAATAAAGAGCCCACCTGCCAATTCAAATTTATAATATTAAAACACGGCTGAGAATCTTTCCCCCATGTTTGAGTAACTTGGACTTGTGCGGTGAGACTCTGTACTACATCTCTAGACTTTTATATTGCCCATAATACTAAAGGCCTATGGTCAACCCAAGTGCAAAGAGGGACTCACAAGCTGTGGCTTGAATATATGTGCATAAACATTTGTTGAGCCAGTATTTATAATACTGTGCATGATACCAAGGTATTGCATGCCCGTATTCTGTCTTTGAGAAGCTTCCGTCTACTGTTGTCTCACTGAATTGGGAATTAATACAAGGCCCGCACGGGTGTTCCCCAATGTGCAAATTGTTTTCTAAAAAATACTTAGAATTTAAAAATGTGACTATGGTGAAACTGTTCTGAGTTTCAAGGTTATGTTCTGGTTTGCTTTTCCCCAGCAAACATGTATGGACCATGTACTGTGTGCTAGGAGCAGTGTTTGCGTCCTGGGGCACAAAAATGGATCCAACGGTCTGTTTTCTTGAGGCCCTTAGAATGCCAGGATCTTGGGATCTTGTGGACAGGTTTTTAAAAGGGACTGCACATGCATCTCGGCACCGTTTTCCAGCCAAACATTGAAGTCAGAATGTACCCCTCACCCCCTACCCAATCTTCTTCCTTCATTCTGCTTTCTTCTTTCTGTGACAAACGGATCGCTTACTGTTCTCATAGGCGCCCAGTCTCCAGAGTCTTTGAGGATGTTTCTGGTGGTCCCCTCTGTGACCGAGACCATCAGTGGGAATCCCGCCCCCAATCCCTGTCGTCCTCACTTACCACCTGCGTCACTGCAACAGCATCTTCCCAGGTTACCCTGCGTTCAGACTTGTTCCCCGAGTCGGTCCCCTCACCACCACCTCCAGTGGCCCTTCTCCAGTGCAAATCCGAGCATCTTCCAGCGGCCAATTTCTGTCCCTTATTGATTTCCTTTGTCCTTCCATATTTAGTCTCGCTTTGTCGCAACCGGCCATGAATTCCGTGCACTTCCTCTGATGCCACTCTCTTGACCTTTGGTCTCCATATACATTCTCTTCTCTGTCCATAATACTGTCCCCTCCTTAGCTTCTCACCCAACCTCACAATCACTGGCTCCTTTACTGTGAGTTCTTCATAGCTGCCTTCCCTCACCCTCATGCACCAGATAAACTGTGTCACGGCAGCCCACACTGAGCTGGCTCTGAGTCCGACTTCAGTATTAGCTCGCTTACGTGTTCTTGGCCTGCCATTTCTGCTAGATAATACGTTAATCAACTACACTATCTTATGCTTGGTCATTCTCATCCACAACATTGAACAAAGTACTCAGCCCATGGTAGATAGTAAATAAATACATGAAATTAACCCACGCAACGTTTCTTAATATGCTCCTAATGTGTATTCTAATAAGTGAGTGATATTAGTGATTATCATTACCCTTATTACTCTCTCAAGGGAAACAGGGAATTTAGAAGCGCACATTATAAATCTTTTCTGAATCTTATGCCATCAGAGAGGTTTCCAACTCAGCTGCTTACCTTTTACTTATATATTCTTGAGAGATGCCCACATGTGTGCACAAGGAAGTTTTGGTTGTTCTCTGAAGCATGATTTGTGATAGCGAAAACCTGGGATTGGTCAGTGTCCATGAACAGGGAATAGACACCCAAACTACTGTATACTGATTCAGTATATTCAGTATTGATTCAAACTGGAAATCTGCAAACCAATCAAAATGAATGAATTCCAGCTACATGTTTCAATGTGGATAAATCTCAAACATAAGATTGAGTGGAAAAAGCGAGTTGTGGACAAATAGTTACGCTAGACACCAGTTATGTAAATTGATAAAACACATGAACCAGTCAGTGCCCTTCAGATGTACAGAAAGACAGAGGTATGGATAAGGGAGGGTTATGGGGCAACCGAGGAACAGCAGATAAGAAGAGGGAGAGGGTAGGGGCGCCTGGGTGGCTCAGTCGGTTAAGTGCCCAGCTTCAGCTCAGGCCATGATCTCACGGTTCATGGGTTCAAGCCCCGCCTCAGGCTCTGTGCTGACAGCTCAGAGCCTGGAGCTTGCTTCAGATTCTGTGTCTCCCTTTCTCTGACCCACCCCTGCTCATGCTGTCTCTCTCTCTCTCTCTGTCTATGAAATAAATAAAACGTTGTTTTAAAACAATTTTTTTAAAAGAAGAGAGAGAGGGTAGAGTTTAGAGCATGCTGCATGGGAGACGTGAGCAGATCTGAGACGGATGGGGTAAAACCTTAGCGTCTGTTAAGTATTGACGGTGAGTGTAGGGGTATTTGCTGTTCTCTCTAATTGTGGTATACTTTAAATATTACCTAATTTTAAATGATTAAAATAAAGTTCAAAGTATGTAAAGGCTGAAATCACTTTTTTTTTTGTCAAGTAGTAGACTTAGGTAATTCAGCCCCTTCTTAGATTTTTCACTATTTTGTAAGCTGAAAAATACAAAACAGTCAGGTACAACCTTAGACAGTGGGTCTGAGTGTCGGCACCAGGTTTTAAAGAGCCCCCCAAGGAAGATGGCCTGGAAGGCAGAGGAGGAGCTGGAAATCAAGTCTGAGCAAAGAACAGAAGGGAATGGTAATTGCAGGGGCTACCTCCTCAGAGGGAGGAGACGTGCTTCGCGTTGCAGAGTTTGGAAGTAAGACCTCTTGGGTCAGAGCTCCAGGGATTAAATTTGTGGGCCCAGAATCAACAGTTTTCCTGACGCTTAGAGCAGACGGCGGCTCAGTAGACTGCATTCAGCTTCCTTCCCTCGATTCTAAAAACAATGATAGACCCACACCTCCCTTTTTTTAAATATAAGTTTTTATCCGAGTGCCAAAATCCATAGCAGTCTAGCAAAGTGGTTAAGACTGGAGCCAGACAGCTGGCTGGACCCGGAGGGGCTCTTCCCTGCCTGCCGACCTCCTCCCCATTGAAGGTCACAGTCACACTGCTGGCTCCCTGGGGTGGTATGGGGCTTACCAGGTGGTGTGTGCACAGTGCTCAGAGCGGTGCCCATTACTTGGCAAGTGCCAAAGAAAGCGGTGGCTTTGATTCGAACCAGAGCAGCTTCAACAGCCGCTGCCAATGCCTGGCCCAGGCATTCGGGAAACTGGGCTCCTCTGAGCAGGAAAATGCTTGAAAATGACTGGCCGCTTACTTTGTAAATCTTGTATTTCATCGAAGGATTACTTTTAGCAATACTGTTAATATGTTTTCTTGGAAACTTTAACACATCTTGTTGACTTAAAATGGTAGAGAAGAACACTGATTTTCTTTTTTTGCACTTCCCCAAATCGTTTTCAGGAATTCTAAGATTAGATGTTTAACAGCAAATATAAAAAAAAATAAAAAAAGATTTTGGGGAATGGGAGTGAACTTAGAGGAAAAGTAAAAGAAGTCACAGGATTTTAAATTTAGGGGTGACATTATTAATAACTATGATTTTTATCTAGTTTATTTATTTTAGATTATTGGTCATTATGACGCTGCAAGATAGAAGGATATCCAGTGAATTAACTCTCGCTATATGTTGTGTAAAAGTCAAAAAGCATGCTTCAAGAATGCGTGTCTTCCCTTTCTCCATTTGGGGGTTTACAGTAGTTTCTTTATTATTCTTTGGAATCATTTTTGAGCCGTCCTCCAGTGGTTTCTTTGTGCTTTTGCTTTTCATGTGATGTTTGCACCGTGTTCCTTCAAATACCACATTTATGGGATCTTGTGAGCCTTCGACTGAAAATTAAAGAGGCTATCTATGGCTTCTTGGGTGTTTTTATATTTGTATTTTGCTCAAAGATTTCTTCTATTTGCCTCTTTCTCGACAAGAGTCAAGAGCGCAGTGTTCGTACGTGCACTATCTCCCTTTCTTATTCACTGATTGCTTATGGTAGGAGGCATCAGACTTGGAATTAATGGTCAGTAACTTGGCTCTGCTCTGCGTTATTCAGTAAACTGTAGCCTCCACAGCTATCAGTTCCTCCCTAAATTCCTGGCTTCTTATCTCTGTGTGTCTGTCTTTGTGCACTGGGTCCATGCACCTGTTTTTGAACCACCATTGGAAGGCATGCCACCATTAATGATTAACATCTCCTGCCAGGAATCTGGATTTGCCATTACTAGGCTGCCCTGTGCCAAGCAATTAAGCAAATATTACTGCTTAGAAATCTCAGCAACCAAAAGAATTTTTGTTTATGCTTCATAATTTCAGAGTATTCAAAGGGGTTCTAACACTCCAGCCCTTTTGTTTTTCCTCTTACTTTTGAACGTCTTAAAATTCATTCAGAAGGAAGAGTACTTTGGCTGCTTTCTCTCTGATCTTATCTTTTTTCTCTCTTAAGAAGTCCTGGGCGAGTGACTTTTTTTTCTTTTTTTTTTAATTTATAAAGCCATCGCCAGGGGATCCTCATTTTCATCTGGGCCCCGGAATTAAAAACGGTTTCTTCTTCAATTATTGTAGTAGTAACACACAAAAAGCCTAATTGAATTTGCTGGCCTTATCTGTTCCTTATGCCATTTCATTCCACAATGGCTACTTGGATTGATATCACCACCACTGAAAAGTAATATCTTAATAAGAGAGCAGACAGTAATGAGTTAGAAATTGGAAGTGTCTTCTGTCCCCAAATATACGACAGTAAGATCTCCAGTTTGGACAAACTGGTTGGAAAAAGCCATCAGTTATATAAGGGATTTCAGAATTTTTTCCTAATATGTAGCCTTTTCTTCATTTCCTTTTCCTTTCACAGAATAAATAGTAGTTTGTGTCTGGCATAATGTAATGAAGAAATACTGATCTGGTTATAAATAAGAATCAGCTGGTACATATTAGCAGAAGTGACTTGACTATCAACTGGCCTTAAGTAAATCTTTTGCACTTTTGTAAAGTTTGTTTAGAAAAATTAAATTTAGGGGATGTTTCAGAGGTGAATTTCAACCTACTTTGGTAAATTTGCAATTAATTCAGAATTCATTGGATCTGAATAAATAATTTTTTTTTATTTTTTTAGAGCTCCTCAGTCTCTTCTTGGTATCATTATATTTATTTACAGAATGAGGATCTTCTGTGTTTTTCTCTATGATAATTGTACTGACAGCCTCCAAGTATTTTCTGAGCCCTTCTATAAAAAGTCTAAGGGATTAGCAGCTTGAGTTGACATTTAATCCCGTGCCTCAGCTCTGTTTTCTTCCATGAGCCTCTGTTTTACAGTGTTTTTTCCTGTATCAGTATTCTTGAGGTAGGCTATATCAAGTTGGCTTGCTTATGTAAAGTATGACATTTTTGCCCAGTACTCAGAGCTCCTAGCCCAAAGCTCTATAGTTTCTAACAAAGATTCTGGTGTTAGGATAGTCTAAGATTAAATTTTCTGGAGGAGCATAAATAAAAGTTTGCAAATACCTTGAATTTTGTGTGACTGCTTGATTGAGTAGCTGGGTAATCAAGAAGAGAAAGAAGTTCAGCACTAGAAGGAACATTTATGTCTCTGGTAAAGAACAGAACATTTTATAGAAATGAAATAAGGATGGAGGTGTGATTTTAAAACTTGATAGGGTTCTTGGTCTTCCTATTGAGTACTTTTTTCCTAATAGGAACGGTTGATCCTTGAACGGTCCAGGTTTGAACTATGTGGGTCCACTTATATGTGGACTTTTTTCAATAAATACAGTACAGGACCATAAATATATCTTCTTTTCATTGTTACTAATGACATTTTCTTTTCTCTAGCTTTGTTTATGGTAAGAATATGCTATATAATGCATATACAAAAATAACGTGTTAATTGCCTATGTCATTGGTAAGGCTTCCTGGCAATAGTAGGGTATTATTAGTGGTTAAGTTTCCAGGAGTCAAAGTTACGTACATGTATTTTTTTTTTTTATGTTTTATTTATTTCTAGGAGAGAGAGAGAGACAGCGTGAGCAGGGGAGGGCCAGAGAGAGAGGGAGTGACAGACCGAAACAGGCTTCAGGCTCTGAGCTGGCAGTCAGCACAGAGCCCGACGCGGGGCTCTAACCCATGAACCACGAGATCATGACCCAAGCGAAAGTCGGACGCTTAACCGACTAAGCCACCCAGGCACCCCATACGTACATGTATTTTTGATGGCAAAGTGGGGGTGGGGAGGGTCGATGCTCCCAAGTCAACATTCTTCAAGGATTAACTGTATTCTTTAATTCATAGATTTTCTATGAAGCTAAATAATTCTGAAAACAAAACCAAGTTGTAGAAGTTAGACTTTTAATCAGTAAGCATTGTGACAGAGCACCTTTCATGAGCTAATTCATGCGATCTGTGTCAGAAGTGATCCTTCGCATTCGTTTGTGGGTCCTGAAAAGTTCATTTTCCAGTGGCTCCCAATTTTAGGGATGCTCATCTTCATTTCTGATGGGCCTTCAGCTGACGTCTAACCATTAGCTTTGCTTTTCCCTTTCCTCTCTCTACCATGATGTTTTAACACCTACGCAAATCCTCAAGCCCACGAAGTTCTTCCCAGGTGGAGAGATCTGAACTGCCGTCTTTTGTAGGTAGAATAATTCTCCTTTAATCAGTCAAGCCTTACCGTTCGACTTTATTTGAAAGAAGGGTCGTTCACCTCTGCGCTCTGTTGCCTTATGTGACTGAACACTTTGTGTCAGGTGATTGTGAGGGACAGCAGTGAGGAGGGAGAAATGTTAAAGTCGGGGTCGAAAAATTGGTGATGCCTTTTGGGGACCATGAGACCACAGGCAGAGCCTGTGCAAGGCTTTGGCTGTAGTCTGAGTCAGTGCTGCGCTAGAGAGCTCTTAGCTCCCACTGCCAGGGCTGCTGCCCCAGGAGCACTGGGGTGGCCGGGGCGGGGGGCTGAGCCGGAGAAGAGGAAGCCCCGCTCCTTGCTTACACCCGCGTGCTCTGTGCCCCAGGAGCTGCGGTCCCGCGAGGAGGAGCTGACCCGGGCCGCCTTGCAGCAGAAGTCCCAGGAGGCGCTGCTGAAGCGGCGGGAGCAGCAGCTGGCGGAACGGGAGATCGACGTGCTCGAGCGGGAGCTCAACATTCTGATATTCCAGTTAAACCAGGAGAAGCCCAATGTCAAGAAGAGGAAGGGAAAGTTCAGGAGGAGTCGGTTAAAGCTCAAAGATGGACATCGCATCAGCCTACCCTCAGGTATGATTTCGTCTTGGTGTTTTGCAGTCAGCTTCTTTGGGAAGAGGTAGCAGGATGAGGTTTTAAGGCATTGCACAAATAAGTATCTTCGCTGGCTTGCTTCAGTTCATGGTCATTCACGTGCAACACAGCATCAGGCACGCAGCGCGTGTGTCGTGCGCTGAATAGTTAGCTCTCGAGGCTCTCATGTTAATGGATTAATCGGTTTACTCCTTTCGAAATAACGCAGACTTCCTTTTCAGCTGATGGCCCTGGACCACCTTGCACGGCCCGGTGAAAATCGTGAGCAACATAACTATTGCTGTTTTGTCATTAAGTTGCTTCCACAAGGACCCCTATCACGCGTCTGGTAACTGGGTGCATTTGGGACATTGACGATGCTGTCTGCACCTTCCACAAAATAGAGCAACTGCTTCCATTATACGCCTACTAGTTGTTGTTTTTTTTTGTTTGTTTGTTTTTTTAATTTCTAGGAGAGAGAGAGAGAGGGACAGCGTGAGCAGGGGAGGGTCAGAGAGAGAGGGAGTCACAGACTCTGAAACAGGCTCCAGGCTCTGAGCTGGCAGTCAGCACAGAGCCCGACGCGGGGCTCGAACCCACGAACCGTGAGATCATGACCTAAGCGAAAGTCGGACGCTTAACCGACTAAGCCACCCAGGCGCCCCACGCCTGCTAGTTTTCACCTGAGATATAAATATTTCTAGAAGCTTCCTAGATTTACTGGTTCATTTTTAGACCTCCTGGATTTTAAAACACGGTGACATTTTTAAACATTAACGGTGATATTTTTAAACATTGTAGCGTGTTAAAAGAAACTAAACAGAATAGAAAATAGCAAACATATATCAACTTATGAAATTAAATTATTTAATGTTACATATTACACCTGATTTAAGGAAAAAACAAATAGCCTGTCTGCCCCCATATTTAATGTTTTTTTTATTTATTTTTGAGAGAGAGAGACAGAGTGAGAGTGGGTGAGGGAAAGAGAGAGAGAGAAGGAGACACAGAATCTGAAGCAGGCTCCAGCTCTGAGCTGTCAGCACAGAGCCCGACACGGGGCTCCAACTCACAAACCGTGAGATCATGATCTGAGCTGAAGTCAGAAGCTCAACCAGCTGAGCAACCCAGGGGCCCCAACAGCAGTTTTATTTTATATAAAGTATGTATAAATTGTCTTGTAAAATTACTTATTGAGAAGTACTGGAAGCCTCCCAGCATAATGTGACTTTTCAGATTATTGCCAATGCCCTCAGTTGATTGCTGATATGTGGCCGTCATGAGTACACAGTATACATTATTGGTTATTTGGTTCGATGAAGTGGGACCAGGCTGTGTGTGGGTCCTTCCTCTCTTTACCTTTGGCCTCTCTGGAGGGAAAAAAGATCCTTTTTCAGGTTCTCTTCAGATGTTTGCTTTTCAGCTGAAGCGTAACTTGGGGAGGGGCCACGGACTGTGTGCTCTCTTGTGGGTCACACACAATTTAAAATAGACTGTTTTATGTATGATGAGTCTTCTGCTTTCAAGCGTAGACGATAGAAAAATTCAGAGAGGTACCCGGTGTGGGCTTTCTCCAGGTCATAGCTCTATCAGCCTTCTTATCTGTGTTATCCTAGTTAATAGTCACTGATTCCCTGGGAGCCGTGGGAGGGACATGGCTAATGAGAAACTGATGGAGAATAAACTTGGGAGAAAAAAAATTAAATCATTCCAATGATTCTTTACTCTTCAGTGGTAAGCTGACTAAAGCAAATATCTCAGGATTCCTGAGGTCACTTTCACTCCTGTTTTTCTTCTCAAATTGTGTTTTCCCAATATCTTGTCTTCATTCAAAGCAGACCAAATATATCTATTTTTGCTAGATTTATATTGTTCCTGAATTGCACTCTATGGATTTTCTCTTTTCTGAGAATTTTAGTTACACGTTTATTTACCTTATGGCACTTAATAGAAGATTCCTGTTAAAAAACCCCAAAAATCTGCTATAGTCCTAATTCATTTTGAAAGAATGAAATTGTTTCTTTCATTTTTCATGGGGTTTACCTCTTCTGGCCACAAGGTGACGCTATATGGTTGGCACACTCTTACCATTGTGGAAACTGTTTCTCTTTAGAATCCCCCAACTCTTTACCATCCCCCTACCACACACACACAGTTTACTTGCACAGTGTCCCAAAGAAGGGGGATACGTATCCAAAGAGAAGAATGATAACGATAACAATACTTATTTATCTTACTATAGAAGAGAAAGCAATTATTTGCACTTCCAAGGAAGTTATTGTCTTCTAGAAAATTCTTTGAGTTCCCAAATGTTAGTACTATTTAATGTACACTGTTAAGGAAGAAAAACATCTGCTAGACTGCAGATCCAGTGGCGGTGGCACTTTCTTTTCAGCGTGCCAATTTATTTGGACCCCTTTTGCAGGAGCTTTTCCTTCTGTGTAGCTTAACATTTTTCTCAGAAACATATTGGAGACTCCTACAAGCCGGCCTTTAACATCTGTTCCTCTGCCTCTTTCAAAAACTTGTCATTAAATGTGAAAAATTCTCTCACCGTAATTTTGTCCTTCAGAATCACTGAGGATAACTTTTCATCTTATGATTGTTTATAGCAAGGATGATTTACCGCCAGAAAACTCCAACGTAGTTCTTCCTGCTGGCCGTCCTTTGTGGGCATGAACCAAACAAGGGTAGATGCTTCCAACATGAGACAACATCATCTAAGAGTTTTTAAAGTGTATTTTATGAATTCTTGGAATTTGTTGGAGTTTTAGAGTGATCGTGGTGGATATGTTTCTATGATGACCACTTGATATCATGCGCTCTGCGTTATGTTTATGTCAAACCAAAGCTATATATTTAGAACATATAAGGGGCGCCTGGGTGGCTTAGTTGGTTAAGCGTCTGACTTTGGCTCAGGTCTTGATCTCTTTGTGTGTGTGAGAGAGAGGAATTATTAAGACTATTTCAGGAGATCAGAAGCTCTCCAAATCTTAGGTATTGTTAAAATCCAGTCTGGTGCATTTGCTACTCTGGCCTTGCGAATGTTCTCTGCTGGTCACCTGGTCATCACGTATTCCACTTGGTTTATCATTTCCGTGCTTGGCCTGCTTCTCTGTTCTCCAAGAACACACCCACCTTCTGCTCAGGTATGACGTATCATGGGGTTAGTTGAACCTTTATAAAGCACTTCAGTCTAAAATAAACTCTTTCATACGTACGGGTAAGAATATCTCTCTTACCCTTCCTCCGCCTCCTCCCCCCACCCCCCAAGTCCAATCAGTCACCTGCTAAACTGTTCTCTCCCATCTGCTCTTTACTCAAACTGCACTCTGCCTGGTCAGATCTTGGTAGATGGAGGAAGCCCCCCACTTGGCACTCTGTTTCCACCTGTTTTGTCTTTGCCAAACCACCCCCCACCCAGCTGTGTATTTCTCAGCGATTAACTGTAAGTAAGCACCAGTTTGATTCTGTCGTAAAACCGTATACCGTTTTCTCCTTCAACAAATACATGATCAAGTAGTAGGGGTTATGAAAAAATAAACACGATCTCTGCCCTTATGTTACGTATAAACTTGAACAGATAAATTATTGATTCGGCAGAGATTTACCAAGTACCTTTTATGGGTGAGGCGTTTCGCCAGCCTGCATTGGGCTAGGACGGTGATCGAGTCTATACGGCCCCTGCCAGTATAGAGCTGACACTGTATTGGGAGGGGAGTGAACCTTAAGCTAATAATTAAATACTTTTTTACATGCTAAAATTATTAACTGCTAGGAAGGAAAAGTCATGTGACAGTGATTAGTAGACAGATGACACCCGCTCTACGGAGATCAAGGAAGTCATCCTAAATAAGTAACATCTAAATTGAGACTTGGGGGCACCAGCATGGATCAGGTGGTTGAGTGTCTGACTCTTGATTTCGACTCGGGTCACAATCCCAGGGTCGTGAGGTCAAGCCCCTCGCATGGAACCTACTTAAGATTCTCTCTCTCTCTCTCTCTCTCTCTCTCTCTCTCTCTCTCCCTCTCCCTCTCCCTCTCCCTCTCCCTCCTTCCCTCCCTCTCTTCCTCTGCCCCTCTTTCACTCCAGGTGTGTGCTCTCTCTCTTAAACAATAAAAATAAAATACAAAATAAAGGATTCACAAAAATTTTAATTTTTTTTAATGTTCATTTTTGAGAGAAGGGGAGGAGGGGCAGAGAGAGAGGGAGACACAGAATCTGTTGCAGGCTCCAGGCTCTGAGCTGTCAGCACAGAGCCTGACGCAGGGCTCGAACTGACGGGCCGCAAGATCATGACCTGAGCCGAAGTCAGACCCTTAAACTGACTGAACCACCCAGGTGCCCACCAGGCGCTCAATTTAAACATTTTAAATTGAGACTTGAAATAAGACTTGATCAAATTCAGAGGGAGAAGGAAGAAACACGTGCAAAGAAGACTTGGTTCCCCCCAGGAATTGAAAAAGACCCATGTGATTTGTCCCGGGCTCAGCAAACTGCACACCAGGGGACAAATCTAGGCTGCCACCTGTTCTGTGCAGCTCACGCGCTAAGGGTGCTTCTCGCACTTTCAAATACTTGTATTAGAAGAACAATATTTCATTGCACATGAACATTATATGAATTTTAAATTGCCACTTCCATAAATAAAGTTGTATGGGAACACATTTATGTCTGTCGTATGATGGATTTCTCACTAAGTCAGCAGATTTGAGGCCATATGGCCCACAGTGCCTAAAATATTTCCTGTGTGGCACTTTATGGAAAAAGTTTGCCAGACCCTGGTTCCAACCAGGGAAAACAGGGCAAGATGAGACTAGAGGCACAAAGAACCCTGAATGTGTTACCATTCTGATTTTTGCAACCTAAGAATTG
The DNA here is from genome assembly GCA_017311185.1 of Proteles cristata cristata. Taxonomy (NCBI): domain Eukaryota; kingdom Metazoa; phylum Chordata; class Mammalia; order Carnivora; family Hyaenidae; genus Proteles; species Proteles cristata. Next base: position 344,253 of record JAESUZ010005142.1, on the reverse strand, counting down.
ATGCAGGGCACCTGGGTGGTTCAGTCACTTAAGCACCGACCCCAGCTCGGGTCATGATCTCATGGCTAGTGAGTTTGAGCCCTGCATCAAGCTCTGTGCTGACAGCTCAGAGCCTGGAACCTGCTTCGGATTCTGTGTCTCCCTTCCTCTCTGCCCCTCCCCTGCTCATGCTCTGTCTCTGTCTCTCTCTCAAAAAAAAAAATTAATGCAAAGTCTTTGAAGGGTTTTCAGCAGAGGAATGACATGGTCTGGTGTACATTTTTAAAATGCATCTGACTGCTGTGAGCTAGAGAGAGGCCCAGGAGAGAGGTGCAGGAAGATCAAGAAAAACTGTGGCAGATTCAGCATGGAATGATGGATATGGTGGAGACTGAGAGAACAAAAAGAATCACTAATATGTATCTATCAAGTATGAGCCCCGACCTAAGTATTTTCTGTACTTGATTGTATTTACCTCTTCATAGCTATCCTACAAAGTAGGAATCATTATTTATTATCTATTTTTGCATATGGAGATCCTGAGACCTCAGGAGGGTCGGTCCCCTCCTAAAAATTCACGTGGCTGGAAAGTGGTAAGCTGGGATTCCAACGTGGAGTTTGCTATTTCCAGAAGCCAGAATATACATTTCTCAACTATAGCTCTGACAGGAATCTATAACCCCAAATTTACAAGATATTTTGTGTTTAATTGGATATGGGTTTAATATGGATATGGATAGGGAGGAGACAGTATTAAAAATTTGCAGGCATCTGGTATGAATGATAGGCTGGGTGTCTGGGCTACCAAATTCCAGCTCCCCCTCATTTCAAACACCGGGTGGTTCTTTAAAGTTCTTTAAAGCATAAAGTATACTTTTCAGAAAGGAAAATGATGTCTCTCTTGTAAATATGAAATGGACACATGTCAAAGATTTTTATTCAACTCATTAATAACTGGAGAACCAGTTACACTTGGTTTCCACAAGAATTTGAGGAGCTAAGTATTTCCCAGCAATTTAGTAAGAGAACATTAGGGTTAGATCACTAGGTTAAATACAAACGCGGTTAGTGCCCAGAACGGCAGTAACCATAACCTTTAGGGTCGTCTTTCATACCAGACAAAAATTGTATCTCCACCAGACAGAATCGGCAAGTTACCCTCTGCCCCTACTGAGTTGTAAAAATTAGCCCAGTCAATAGAAAGTCAAAGGTTAAGCTCAGCCGTGCACTCCAAAAGAACACCCAGTAATTTCTCTTACCTGGGTCTTAGGTTTTGATAACTTTCATACACTTGACAGCGTTTTCCCAAACACCCTCTGCTTTCCTCCGGTAATATTACTCCTTTTTCTGTATATTCCCATATTATTGGCGTACCTTCTTCGTGACAGCTGCCCATATTATGGTTAGGTCAGATTAACTATGATTTGTAGGGTATGTTGACCACAAAGTGCTTTTAACTGGGGCAGGGCTGGGGAGTATTCCCTGACCCTGTTAGGGTCCTTGGCTGGGTCTGAACATCAAACTGTCAAGGACAGATTAACAGGGAGGGAAAAAAAGCATAACAATATACAACAGGGGAGCCTCTGTAAGGAAATGAAGACCCCATAGAAACAGATCAGAATATTTTTTTGCTAGGTCTGATGAAGAGTAGACAGTCGTGAAGAAATGTGATAGGTTAAGGGGAATATTTTGTCCTGAACCCTCCGTAACCTGCATTTTCTGTTTTAATCACCATAGCAATCTGTGCATTATTGGTTGTTTCTAACAAGGAGATCGGTTCAGAGAGGTTCCTTCACTTGTCTGAGGTCCATAGTTTGTTAGTGACAGAACCAGGGCTCATTTAAGTCCAAGGTGTCTCCTCTTCCAATTTTGTTTATAACTATGTCCGGCTACACGAAGGTAACCCTCCTCCCTAGAAGATGGTGCAGTTCTACAGTACCCAGTGTCTCATTATTCTGGGAGTATGTGTCTGACCGTACCTAACATATCATAGGCTCTGAGTCATTATTTATTGACTTGAACCCTGAATGGAAGAGAAGGAGGAAACCAAGAAGCAAAGCCAGAGATACTTCCATCTTACCCTTGGGCAATTTTTGCTTTTATTGCTTTGGGCTGACGAAAGTGGCCTGAATGGAACTTAAATCCTCAATTCTCACTTGTTTCCATGTCCGACAGATTTCCAGCATAAAATCACCGTGCAGGCCTCTCCCAACCTGGACAAACGGAGGAGTTTGAACAGCAATAGTTCCAGTCCGCCTAGTAGCCCTACGGTGATCCCTCGGCTCCGAGCAATACAGCGTAAGCCTCTTCCAGCCCAGGGGCTCCTGTGGGGGGTTCTTCATTAATTGACTCAGATGCCAGCCAGCCAGAGGTGTAGTATATATAGCTCCTTGTAACTAACATGTGACATTCACAGGTGTCACAACCGTTCAGAAAACAAAATTTGGTCTGATATTTCTGAGTCTAATTATTTTTTTATTGAGATGTAACTGACATGTAACATTATATTAGGTTCAGGTATACAACATGATTATTCAATATTTGTATATATGGTTGATCCTTAAACAACACAAGGGTCAGGGCCACTGAACACCCACCCACCACTCAGTGCAGTTGGAAATCCACATATAACTTTTGGCTCCCCAGAAACTTTGCTGATAGACTACTGTTGACTAAATGTCTTACTGATCACATAAAGAGTCGAGGAACACATATTTTGCAGGTTACATGTATTATATCATATATGGTATTCTTAAGATAAAGTAAGCTAAATAGAATGAACAGGCAGAAGGGATAAGAAGCTTTTTTCAAAGAGTTAAAGGTTTGAGTATGGTTGGTTAGGTGAGAGAAGGATGCTGGTATTATCCAGAGAAACTATGTAGTCTAATTACTCCTGAGAGAAAGAGATGAAAAGTCGGGAGGTGTAGAATTTACATCTACAGAATGGACTAAATTTGATTGTTTAAGCATGCCGGTGACCAGAGGTAATCAGGTCAGTGTTCTGGGGAAAAAAAGAAAAAAAAAAAGAGAGAAAAAAAAAGATAAGTAAGCTAAAAAAAATGTTACTAAAAATCATACCTTTATGAGATTGTACTGTATTTACAAAAAAAAATCCACAGGTGAGCAGACCCCCACAGTTCAAACTGATGTTGTTTAAGGGTCAAATGTTTTGTAGAATGATCACCGCAGTATTGGTCACCCACCATATAGGGTTACAAAATTTATTTTTATTTTTTATATTTTTGTATGATGAGACCTCTTAAGATTGACTCTCTTGGCAACTTTCAAATACACAATACACTATTATTAACTGTAGTCCCCATGCTCTACGTGACACCCTTGGGATGTATTTATTTTATACCTGGAAGTTTGTGTCTTGTGACCCCCTTTACCCATTCTGCCCATCCCCTGCCTCTGGCAACACCAATCTGTTCTTTGTATTTATGAGTCCTTTTTTTTTTTTTTTAATTTGATTCCACATATAAATAAGGCCATACAATATTTGTCTGTCTAACTTATCTCCCTTAGCACAGCGCCCTCAAGGCCCATCTGTGTTATTGCAAATGGCAAGATTTCTTTCTTTTCTCTGGCTGAATAATATCCCATGGTGTAGATATACCACATCTTCTTTATCCATTCATTTGTTGATGGACACTTAGGTTGTTTTCACATCTTGGCTATTTAAATAATGCTGCCGTGAACATAGGGGTGCATGGATATTTTCAAGTTAGTGTTTTTGTTTTCTTCAGCTAAATACCCCGAAGTGCAATTGCTGGATCATATGGTAGTTCTGGGTTTTTTTTTCCAGTTTTATTGAGGAATAACTGACATCACTGTATAAGTTCAAGGCATTACAGTGTGATGGTTTGACTTACATATATTGTGAACTGATTACCTCAGTAGGGTTAGCTAGCATCCGTTTTCTCCAATAGATACAATAAAAAGAAAAGAAAGACAAAAAGGAAAAGGTAAAAAATGTTTTTCCTTGTGATGAGCACTCTTAGGATTTACTCTGTAAATAGCTTTTCTTTACATCATATGGCAGTGGTAGCTATAGTCAGCATGCACATTACATCCTTAGTACTTATTTATCTTATCAATCAAAGTTTATACCTTTTGATCACCTTCCTCTAACTCCCCCTTCCTCCACTCTCCACCTCTGGTTAAAAGTCTGATCTCCTTTTCTATGATTTTTTTTTTTTTTAGATTCCACATATAAGTGAGATCATACAGTATTTCTAGGTCCACCCGTGTTGTTGCAAATGGCAAGATCGTGCTCTTTTTTATGGCTGAGTAACATTCCATTGTATATAGACACTACCTCTTCTTTATCCATTCATCTCTCGATGGACACTTGGGTTGTTTCCATGCTTAGGCTGTTGTAAATAATGCTGCTGTGAATGTGGGGGTGCAGGTATCTTTTCAAGTTAGTGTTTTCATCTCCTTTGGATATATTCCTAGAAGTGGAATTGCTGGATCATGGGTAGTTCTGTTTTTAATTTTTGAGGATCCTTTATACTGCTTTACACAGTATAGTGGCTGCACCAGTTTGCATTCCCAGCAGTGCAAAAGACTTCCTCTTTCTCCACATCTTCGCCAACATCTGTTATTGCCTGTGTTGTTATTGTTAGCCATTCTGACAGGTGTGAGGTTGTATCTCATTGTGGTTTTGATTTGTATTTCCCTGATGATGAGTGATGTTGAGCATTTTTTCATGTCTCGGTTGGCCATCTGGATGTCTTCTTTGGAAAAGTGTCTATTCAAATCTTTTGCTCATTTCTTCATGGCATTATTTGTTTTTTTGGGTGTTGAGTTTGTTAAGTTTTATAGATTTTGGATACCAACCCTTTATCTGAGTGTCATTTGCAAATATCTTCTCCCATTCTGTTGGTTGCCTTTTAAAGTTTTGCCAATTGTTTCCTTTGCTGTGCAGAAGCTTTTTATCTTGATCAGGTCCCAGTAGTTCATTTTTGCTTTTGTTTCCCTTGCCTCTGAAGACGTGTTAAATAAGAAGTTGCTACAGCCAAGGTCAAAGAGATTTTTGTCTGCTTTGTCCTCAACAGTTTTAATGGCTTCCTGTCTTATGTTTAGGTCTTTCATCCACTTTGAGTTTATTTTTGTATATGGTGTAAGAAAGTGGTCCCGGTTCATTTTTCTGCATGTCACTGTCCAATTTTCCCAGCACCACTTGCTGAAGAGACTGTCTTTATTCCACTGGATATTCTTTCCTGCTTTGTCAAAGATTAGTTGGCCATACATTTGTGGGTTCATTTCTGGGTTTTCTATTCTGTTTCATTGATCTGAGTGTCTGTTTTTGTGCAATAATCTCTAGGATTTTCTATATATAATTTTGTCTCATCTGCAAATAGAATTTTACTTCTTCCTTTCAAATTTTGATACTTTTTATTTCTTTTTCTTGCCATATTGCTCTAGCTAGGACTCTACTACTATGTTAAATAGGAGTGGTGAGAGTAGGCACCCTTGTTCCCGATCTTAGAGGAAAAGCTTTAAACTTTTCATCATATAGTATGATGTTAAGGGCAGCTCATCATATGTGGTCTTTGTTGTGTTGAGATATATTCCTTCTTATTCCTAATTTGTTAAGACTTTTCAGTATGAATGGATATTGACTTTTGTCAAATGCTTTTTCTGTGTCCATTGAGATGACTATATGATTCTTTTCTTTCACTGTGTTAATGTGATGTATCACACTGATTGATTTGCATATGTTGAAACATCCTTGCATCCCAGGGATAAATCCCAGTTGATCATGGCGAATGATCCTTTTAATGTACTGCTGAATTTTATTTGCTAGTGTTTTATTCAGAATTTTTAAGTCTATATTCATCAGCGATATTGGCACATAGTTATCTAGTAATGTCCTTTTCTGGTCCCAACAACATTTGGTCTGAATTGACCAACCTAATACTTCAAAATATTCTGTAGTATTTTGGTTTTAGAAAGTGTTCAGCTGGTGGGAGAAAAAAAAGACATATAGCTAATTTGTCTGGCACCTTTGCACCTTTGCACACAATAGGGCTTTCAGTTAGACCTTAAATCAAAGTTTAGTGGAATTAAATAAAACTATTGACTTTTTTCAAAAGTGAGTCCAGTAGTAGGCCATTGTACATTCTTGGCATGTTTTTCAATAACTGAGTATCATAATAGTAAATTTAGAGCACTTACTTTTCCAAAGAGTTGGTTGATCCAAGCTGAAAACGTCAGTAACCCGCCCTCTTTCCTCCGTGTCCTACTTATCAATAAGCTTAACAAAAGCCAAGAAAGTTCTGCTAGCTAAATGTAGGATGACTAGTCTATGATGGGTTAGTAGAGGCAGAAATAGTACACCATAAACTCTGTCCGCATGGGCAGAGACCCTGTGACCCAGCACCTAGCACTACTGTAATAGCACTTAACTTCCACTGAGCACTTACTGTGCCCAGCACCGTTCTGAGCTGTTTCTGTGTGTTAGCCCATTGAAGTCTCAAAACAACCTCATTAAGTAGACACCATTGTGATTCCCCCACTGAGGCATAGGGTGTTTAGGAAACCTGACCTAACTCAATGGCTATGATGCTATGCCACTGAGTTCAGTCTCCAAGAGTGTGGACTCTTCACCCTACCCTTCCCAGCCTCCTAGGATGGTAAATGTTCAGTAAATGGTGACACAGAAGACACAACAGAGCCAATCAAGACAGAGAGGAGGAAGATGAGGGCACTTAAGCCTTAAGGTAGTTGCTAATACTGGCCCACAGGCTGGAGAATTGTACAGCTGAGAGCAAGTCCCCTATAGTAATCTGGGAACCCACAGTCCTCTCTACCCACTGCTCCCATGGCCAGAAGGACCCCCCCACCCAAGTTCCTCAGACTCTACTGGGAGACCCTTCATGAGAAGAGTGAACAACTTGTTCAAGATTGTCACATATACATATACGAACACCTGTGTCCATAGAGATACGTAAATGTTTAAATGTGTAAAACATTGACACACACAAAACAAATCAAGCATCACCCATAGTGCTGCCAATTGTAAAAAATGATTATAAAGAGTTTAAAGTTTCCTCTTTCCATAAGCAGTCATCTCCCTCAAATGTAAACACTGCAGTAAGTTTGATACCTTACGGGCGTTCAGTCTGTTAAGAATCCGACTCTTGAGCTCAAGTCAGGTCTTCATCTCAGGGTCGTGAGTTCAAGCCCCATGTAGAGTTTCATGTCGCCCATGAAACCTACTTTAAAAAAAAAATCACACATATATATGTATTTATATGCCTATATATTTATATAGAGAGCATAAAAGTCTGATACCTATGTTTATTAATTTCTCTGTATAATATGTGTTTATATACACATGCATGCTTTTTAATAAAATGGGTTCTATATAATACATTATATATTAACTTTATCTGAACCTCATTTTTTTATAGAGAGAGAGCGCGAGTGGGGGAGAGGGGCAGAAGAGGAGAGAGAGAAAAAGAGAGAGAGAATCTTGAGCAGGCTTCATGCTCATCCCAGAGCCCAACATGGGGTTTGACCCCACGACCCTGGGATCATGACCTGAGCCAAAATCAAGAGTCAGAAGCTCAACTGACTGAGCCACACAGGCGCCCCTGAACCTCATTTTTTTATGGCCATTGACTATTCAACTCTGTAGATAGCTCACAATGCTTTCAATTGTGCTTTCAAACATCTTACAGAATTGCTTTTCCAAGTGTATAGTAACAGTAGCCTTTTCCCCAGTGATTTCCAAATCAATTGCAAGTGCACTTCAAGGCTAGAGGGATAGCATAGAGGTCCATCAGCAAAATGTGGATATTGAATGTGACTACAGACCTCCCTGTGAGGCCATGTAGAAAAGGAAAACAGGGCAACTGTTAAACAGTCTGAGATTTTGGGGCTTCTGGGTGGCTCAGGGTTAAGCGTCCAACTTCGGCTCAGGTCAGGATCTCATGGTTCATGAGTTTGAGCCCCACGTCAGGCTCTGTGCTGACAGCTCAGAGCCTGGAGCCTGCTTCAGATTCTGTGTCTCCCTCTCTCTCTACCCCTCCCCTGCTCATGCTCTCTCTCTTTCTCTCTCTCTCTCTCTCTCTCTCTCAAAAATCAATAAAAACCTTAAAAAAAATTTTTAAAGCAGTCTGAGACTTTAAAGGCAAACAAGCCGCCTTGGGGTGGAGCAAAGCAGCGATGATGTGAATCGGATTTGCAATAAAAATATATATTTTCTTTCCCATGTTCAGCCTATCTTTTCTTTAGTTCATTTCACTTTTTCTTTTCTTTCTTTCTTTTTTTTTTTTTTTTTGCTAATTTTATGGTAAGAGAAAGAAGTTTGCAGTCAGTGGGCTGAAAGACATACTTTCTCCACCATTTTCATGTTTCTCCACTGCCGACATGCTTCGTGTAAGGTAGTCGTACAACTCGTTTGATTCTCTGAAGTGTTTTTAATTGGTGACCGAGTGACGCTCTCCACCTAGTGACCTCGGACGAAAGCAATAAAACTTGGGGGAGGAACATGGTCTGTCGACAAGAAGAATTTGAAGATGTGAAAAGGAATTTCAAGAAGAAGGGTTGTACCTGGGGACCAAATTCAGTTCAAATGAAAGAAAGAACGGAGTGCAAAGAAAGGTATGTGTGTGATTCCTGGGTTACTTCAGAGTATGCCATGACAAACACAGAGCTACCCAAATACTAATTCAAGTTCCTGGATGAGTTTATCCTACTAAATTAGTTACTATTTAGTTAAACAGTTAAAAAAAAACTTCCCCCTGTACCCTCCGTCCCGTTTCAGGGTTTTATTCATACTTTGTTAGCCCTTCAAAGCACTAAAAACGTGCTCTGCTTCCTACTTAAAACTGTTGTTGGCATAGGTCTGTCAACACCTAATTTGTGTGTTACACGGTTCTGTTATATTCTCTTTCAGAATAAGACCCCTCTCAGACGGCAACAGTCCTTGGTCAACTCTCTTACTAAGGAATCAGAAGACCATGCCACTGGCTTCATTATTTGTGGACCAGCCAGGTAAATGTGCTTCCGGAAATGGAATTTGTTTGAGGTAGACTTCGCGTCTGAATGTTCTAGAAGCTTTGCTTTAGTAGTTCCATGTGGTTGTTAAAGTAGCATAAGGAAGGTTAGCAAGTAGTGACATTGCTTATGTATACCTTTACTTAAACTCAGAACTTATTTTCTGTCCTGTAAGTCTTTTGAGTTTTTTTTTTTTTAATGTTTTATTTATTTCTGAGAGAGAAAGAGAGAGAGAGAGACAGCATGGGCAGGGGAGGGTCAGAGAGAGAGGGAGATACAGAATCTGAAACAGACTCCAGGCTCTGAGCTGGCTGTCAGCACAGAGCCTGATGCGGGGCTCGAACCCACGATCCACGAGATCATGACCTGAGCCGAAGTTGGACGCTTAACCAACTAAGCCACCCAGGCGCCCCTGTCTTATAACTCTTTTTGGTGAAAAGTAATTTGGCTCCGCATTGTTTACTGGGAATTTAACTTGTGTTCTTTACCAGAAGAAATAGGTCTCCTAATTGATTCTGTAGAGTCCAATTAATTTCATGTAGGAGATAGTAAATATGAAAATACAGACCTCCTGAAATTCTGTTGAGATTAAGGGTCAGTCTCCCGCCTGTATCTCCACCTCTTCAAATCTTACCAAGCAGGTTATCTGGGGGAAAGTACCACGTAGAGAGAATCTCATTGCAGCCTCTACTTAACTGAAGTGAATCATAATTATTTTCAGTATTCAGTATGCCTATTCAAAATTCAGATATTAAAAAGCTTAAGAGATGCAAAAAATGTTGGAAAACCTTCAGGGCTTTGTTATCACTAAAGAAAAGAACATTGGTCTTTATACCCAACCATCTACGACTGTCCTTTGATTCTGTGGTCAAGTTAAAGATGTTGCCACAGAACATGATGGTAAATTTCTTGAATTTATTATCTGTGCTGTGCTTAATTTTATAAGTGCCTTATCTAACTCACTACCCGTTACTCTTGCTATAAGAACAACAGATTCTCCTCTTACTATACATTATGATTTATTGTCAAATACAGTTTGAGGACTAAGGAAGAACAATTAGTAGTAACACTTTTTCCCCCCAGTATATTTTTATTATTTGTGACTAAACAGATTCATCAGAGAAGTCTTTCTTCTTTCCCCCTTAATCCTTTTATTTATTTACTGATCTATTTATTTATTTATAGAATGTTCTGACCCTCTTAATAATCCTCCAAAGGACTGTGGGAGAAAATATAAGGATCTAGTTGGCTGACTCCAGTCAGTCTCCATTAAGTGACCTCTTGAAGCTCACGCGAAACGTCAATGAGCCGAAGGCCTACCCCCATCTGTCCCACTTGCAGGCACCACCCACCGGCCGCCCCTCTGTGTGGTCCTGTCCTTCTGGGCATTTGTGTCTCAGCTCAGATGTTTCCTGAAAGCTTTTGCTGCCCACCTGTGCTGAAGTAGCATCTCACCCCATCCCTGTGTCCCATTACCCATTCCTGTTTATTCATAGCTCTTATCTGAAATCCTTCCTTATCTACATTTGATGCCCACAGTATTTCTGTTCTGCTTCACTCCCAAACTGGAATGTCACAGAATTGGTCAGTTTGGTTCACCACGCCCAATGCCTTGAACACAGCCCGCATTCACCATCTATCCAATGACTACATGAATCCTAAAAGGACATTTTGATCTTATGTAGATATTTACCTTGGTCTGGGAACTACAGATACTTGTCATTGCTCATAAGAAGGGAAGATTATGATGGACCAGTATAAGTTCATGACCACTTCAGGGGAAAGAGTATGTTTTACTGATCAGGAAAGGTACACGTGAACATACATTAGGAAATTTTCAGTGTCCTTTTTTAAAATATTTTATTTTTGAGAGAGAGACAGAACATGAGCAGGGGAGGGGCAGAGAGAGAGAGGGAGACACAGAATCTGAAATAGGCTCCAGGCCCCAAATTGTCAGCACAGAGATTGACACAAGGCTCGAACTCACGAACCATGAGATCATGACCAGAGCCGAAGGCAGAACCCTTAACTGACCGAGTCACCCAGGCACCCTGCTCAGTATACTTTTAAATCAATGAATTTCACTTGTCATTAGCATCCCCCATTCCTGTTTTCAAAACTGTGAATCGATAAATTATTACCTATTACATGTGCTTGGACTTAGAATCTATTTATTCTATTTTAGCTTTACTTTATAGTATTGTTTAAATAATTTTTACTATAGGGGCATCTGGGTGGCTCAGTCGGTTAAGCATCTGATTTTGGCTCAGGTCGTCATGATCTCGCAGTTTGTGAGTTCGAGGCTGTGCTGACAGCCTGGAGCCTGCTTCAGAGTCTGTGTCTCCCCTTCTCTCTACCCTTCCCGTGCTCATGCTCTGTCTCTGTGTGTCTTTCAATAATAAATAAACGTTAAAAAAACTTTTAAATAATTTTTACTGCAAATTGTACCTAACCCATATCTTTATATCTTTACCTAGGTGTTTCTGAAGAGCCAAAACTTGCTCCAGATGGATCAGAACACAGAAAACCAAAGCAAATAAAACCACCTACTCAAGTCCAGGTTGATCTACCTCTTTGGAAAGATGGCCAGAGAGAAAATCCAGTGGAACCTGGAGACTGGGAGGAGGGACTCTTTGCGAACCCCGCTGCTGTCACACCTCAGGTGACCCCTACGAATGGCCTGAGCAGATCTCCCCAGAGAAAGAAGACGGAATCTGCTCTGTACGGCTGCACCATGCTGCTGGCGGCCGTGGCTCTGGGGCTGGACATCAGAGAGCTCAATAAAGTACAGGCTGCCGAGGAACCGCTACCCAAAGAAGAGAGGAAGAAACGCGAGGGAATCTTCCAGCGGGCCCCCAAGTCCCGAGGCGGTGTAAGTCCTTCGACAAGGCCACCATCTGCGGCCGAGGGGGCCGGCAGCCCACCCGTCTTCCCTCCAGCAAGCGCCCTGAGCCTTCTGTCCATGCCCTCTCTTTCCACAAAGTGCTTGCTACAGCCTGACAGTGACGATGCATCCGAGGACAGTGCCCACGTCCCTTGTGCCCCTGAGATGCCCACTCTAGACCCGTGCCCCACCGTTGGGGAAGGGAGTCACAAACTGCCCTCCACGCCAAGACTCGAGGCTGATCAGAGGCTGTGGAAAAACGTGCCTCCTCCTTTCTTACAGCCGACGTGTGGGAATGTGCCTTATTACGCTTCTTCGAAAGAACACGCATCATATCACAGACGCACCCTGTCTGATGGAAACGCTTTTCAGACTCCAAGTAGGTTGCACTAGCTGGGGCAAAGTCCAGAACATCGCTGTTGAGATTAGCATGTTGAATCGCTGGGATATCTGATCACATCTTTTCCAAGTGATTATGTTGACAAGTGTTCACACAGTTCATACAGATCTTTGCATCTTACCCTCCTCTTTTATTTGACTTTATCATTTGAATTCTGAAGAAAGTATCATTGGGTTTCAGCAATGTAAATATATAATAGCAAATTATTTAAAAAAAATTTTTTTAATGTTTCTTTATTTTTGAGAGGGAGACACACACACAAAGTGTGAGTGGAGGAGGGTCAGAGAGAGAGGGAGACACAGAATCCAAAGCAGGCCCCAGGCTTTGAGCTGTCAGCACAGGGCCTGAAGTGGGCCTCGAACCCATGAACTATGAGATCATGACCTGAGCTGAAATCAGCCGCTGAACCTACTGAGCCACCCAGGCGTCCCTATAATAGCAAATTAAAACAGTGCAGACATGTAGAGAATAACTGCCCCACGCCCTTCACAGTAGAAAGGACAGGTCATTTGCCTAGATCTGAACCAGTAATTAGTGGGAAAGCTGGAACTCCATAACTGATCGCCCAGCCTCCTCTGCGATACGTGCTCTTGTGGGTCCCCTGGCCTCACAGCTCAGTTTACATGCAATTTGAATTTAGCATGGGTAACAGCCACACAGCACACGGGGTGCTGTGGAGCTATTATTTCTTTTGCATATAAAGATAATTGCAAACCTATATCGTGAGTATCCAGCAAGGTCATGTCTATGAAAAATGCCTTTTAGGTTGTAAAAAGTTACAGTATGGTTAGTCCTAACGTATATTAAAATGGAAACTGTTTTCATTCTGTTTCCTCTGCTCTTTTAAGGACCCTACCCGCCTGGCAGGATTTTTTTCCCACTTATTGCCCATTGTCTTTACAAACACTTATTGCCCTTCTGTAATGCAGTGGAGTGTTAGTAGTTTGTAGTTGCACAAGAAGAAAATGCCAGGACAATAATCCCATGAGAAAGCATTCTTTTTCTCTTAATTATAAGCCAATAATTATTTGCTCCAGTGGTAGTGAGTCAGTTCTGCAGGACAAGAGAGAGAAAGGGCAACTGAGGACCCAACTGCCTCTCTGTTGTCCATGTTTCAGATCATAACCTGAAAGTGAAAGTTCATCACATTAACCATAATTCCAAAACAAAACAAAAAAAAACCACCTCTGTTCCAGCCGAAGCCATTTCGAAGCCTCCCCAGTTTAGAAAACAGTTAACGATTGGCCGGAACGCCGTGACGGTGATGTGGCTCGTGTTTACAGCTCGAGTTTCCTTGGTAGAAACACTCTTTACACCCTGGCAGGGCTTTTTCGTAAACAAACATTGTATCCTAGTCCTTCGAAAAGGTTTATGCCCAGGGTGTTTTGTTCCAGCCCACTTGGAAGTGATTACCGAATACATGCACCCTCCTGGTTATTTGGCTGGATGTTGCTTGTTTTAGAAGTCACTGTCTAATTGCACATTGTCTCTGCTTTCTCAAGCAGCTGGGACAGCTCTCCTACCAGCCCCCGGAGCCTCTGACCTGCCACCTGAGCGGGTTCTGGGGATCCCCCACCTCTCACGCGGGCAGGGTAACCTGCCAAGGGAGGCCTCGCCCGAAAAACAAAGAGCGGTCAGCATCATGCCTCTGCCTCGCCCTCCCTCCTCCAGGAGCCGAACAGAGTCTCAGCCCGCGCGGGCCGATTCTGCTGTGCGTGGTCCCGGACCCGCTGCTAACTGTTCCCGAGGTGCCCAGGAGAGAACTAAGCCCCACGTGCCTTCCCTACTGGACGCGGACGCCGAAGGCCAGAGTAGGGACTACACGGTGCCTTTGTGCAGGATGAAGAGCAGAACTAGCCGACCATCTATATATCAACTAGAGAAAGAATTTCTGTCTTAAGTGCCTTACTTTGTTTGAGCCTTTCTTTTTTTTTTTAAGGTGAACAAATTAAAACAATGTGTCTACCTTTGAACTATTTCATGCTGCTGTGTTTTCAAAAGCTCTGGCCATGTTACTAAAAGTAGTAAGGGATGTCAAACTTCTCAAAAAAAAAATATATATATATATGTGATTGCTGTTAGCGCTCTGTATCATTTTTCCCCCCACTGGATTCTTACCTAGTAACTTGAAACACACACAGGTATGAAACAAGAAATGTGCAACAATGTAAAACTATGCTGGGCAGAATTACCTTGAGCCTAATTTTATTGCTTTCTCTGCCCTCATTTACATCCTTGTCCACACCCCAATTGTAATGAAGTACACTCTTTTTGTCCCTTCCCCTTCATGTTCTCCCTGTTTGCCTTTTCTTTTTCATCTCTCTTTCTCGTTATTTGTGCAACAAAACCACAAGAATAATGTGATATTAGTAAGGAAAGCTATCTATTTAAAAAAATATATATTAAAGACTGGAATAGATAGAGAACCTTAGTGAAATCCCCTGAACTCAACGTAGACTTGTAAGGTATAGATACATCCAGGTCTCACATAAATTATGCAATATTTCTCTCTTTGAGGAAACTTAAGTGAATGTAACTTGTAAACGCTGTACTGAATGTAACTTTAAAAAATTTTTATTCATTGGAATCCCAAGACAGATTTTTCAAAGGTCAGTCATTGGCATTTGGCTAAGGCCACATTATGTCTACCTGAGCGAGGCCAAGTGGTAGGTTCTTCTGGTAAGAAAAAAAAAAATGGCTCTTCTTTCATCTGTCACCACCACTCTGTCATCCAGAGTATAAAGCTTTTTCATAGTAGGGTTTTTAAAAATTAAGTGACTTACGTGTCAAGTGTTGGAAACATACATGTCATATCATTTTCTTTTTCTCTATTTAGATGTGTGATTATTCTAGTAATCCCCCGTACAGGTAGAAGAACAACCAAATCAAGAAACAGCAAACACCACTGTTAGAACTAAAGTATTTCATGGTTAGCTTCTGTTTCAGGAAGTTGTAGATAAATGATAGATAGACATCAAAGATAAGCTGATACGGTGGAAATGACAAATATAGATTATTTTCAAATATGGGCTTTTAAATGGATTTGGGGTAGCAGATCAGGACTTTAAATGATTTTATGAGTCACTTCTATAAAATCCTACATCTATGATCTACATAGACTATTGAGTTACTAAACTACAGAAATGACTATCCACGAGCTTGTATACTTGTCTGGGTTTCTTTTATTAAGTTCATTATGCTTCCCTTCTGTCACTAGATTGTGACTGTTTGGAATGACAATAAATACTTAAAATTTTGCATACAATGCAATACTAAATTATAAGCATCACCTGACATTTCATTTAAAATTTTACCGCGGTCAGGGTTTACCCAGTAACTGAAATGTCAGCAGTTTAAATCACCTGTGATAAAATATCTACCTAGGGCAGAAAAAAAAATTATTTGGCCATTTGGTAACATCATTGTCACTTGGCAGGTATGCCCCAGCATCTGGTCAACAGAGCATGAAAGGATGATGATAATCTAAGTGCATTTAACTGCAAGGAAAACATCCTTGTGTTTAAAATTCTTGCAGCGCAACCTCAGGTACCTAACCACATTTTGTTGTATTAGGGTCCATTCTATGATCCGGCTTCACTTTTGGGAAGTGGTTGTAATACGTAACCAAAATCGGGTTTCCTCAAGACTTTATCCCATTTGAAACTGCGGTTGGCCACTTCATATTCAGTCATTTGGGGGCCTAGAATTTCCAGCTAAAAGTAAAGGAAATACATGCCTGAGATAGTACATGAAAAAAGCATAGAAACTCTATTCTCAGTTTCGCTTCTGCCAAAACATTGTGTGTGCGCACGTGCGTGTGTGTGTGTGTGTGTGTGTGTGAGGGGTGGAGGGTAGTGGTGGGTATCCTTCTGTCTGTTCCCTCTCCTCTGCTCCCTGCTCTTGTTTAGCTTCACCAGTCAACTCTCCATCACGATGAATTTAGAAGTGAAGCTACATGAAAGAGATAATCGTGATACAAGAATTTAATATCATGTTACCGCAAAGAGTTGGTTTTTGCTGAGATCTGTTGTATATTTGTGATTTTCTATGTGTCTTTGTTATACTTAGCAGAATCTGGTTATTTATTTTCATATAGACTTAAGAGCTCATTGAAAGAGAAATTAAGCTGATTACTGTTAGTCAACATTTAAGGTGCTCCTGCTGCAGAAATTTAAGGCCTGAGCCTGAAATGCTGTATTTTGAAGCCTTGTGACTGAAAAAGATGTTTACATATGTTGTCTATTTTTTTAATAAATTTTTTTTATAGCTAGTCTACTTGCTCAGTGGCTTTGATCTGATGATTTCGACTATAGTCTGTAATGGCTTATTTTGTATTTAACAGGGAAGAGTACATTAATAAGGTGCATCAGTGTTTAATAAGTCAGGTATTAACCTGCTACATTCGCTAATCTGAAGATCACTAAGTGAGTCATGGGATTAAATACTTTTTAAAAAGTATCATGGAATATTCTCCTTAGAATATGTTCAGCTTACACATGTGTTGAAGAGTTGCGTTTCATCGTGAGAACTTGCAACTCCAGCTTTTCAGAAGGCGTTCCTTCACAACGCGGAATTAGCGTGTGAATTAAATCTCCATTGGTGCTGCAGGAATGTGGCTAATGGGAACTGTTCATTATTAATGTGCTTAAATCAGAAGAATTTGAAGGGCCATGAAGCATCTGGTAATTCTCACAAAGTGGTGAGAGTTTGGGTGGAGTAAGAAACAGATAACGACTCATGCAGATCCAAGCATCACCCTGCTCCCCTAGAGGGATGGAAACTTGTCATCCGCTGCCTATCTAAGTGTTGGGGACCCTCCTGGGTGCCTATGTAGGACCCCTCCTGTAATTATCTTTAATGCAATTGGTAAGGCAAGTAGTAGTATCCCTATTAGAAATGAAATAGACCCAGAGAAGTTTGGTTGATTTCCAAAGACCCAACCTGCATCTAGTCCCTGTTCGCACTGATTGTAATCATACGCAGAGTGGAGAATAGACTTCTGAAGTGTGAGCTTTGAACATGGAATCCAAAGCTATGGTAACTTTTCATTAAAAAGTTCAGAAGTCTAGAAATGTATGCGTACTTTAAAGCAAAATAAGAGAAAATCACAGAGGCAAACCATAAGAGTCTCTTAAACACAAAGAACAAACAGGGTTGCTGGAAGGAGGGTGGGTGAAGGGATGGACTAAATGGAGAATGGGGATTTAGAAGGGCACTTGTTGGGATGAACACTGGGTGTCGTACAGAAGTGATTAATCACTGGGTTCTACTCTTGAAACCAATACTACACTGTATGTTAACTAACTTGAATGTAAATAAATTTTTTTAAAAAGCAAAGCCAACAGTTGATATATTGGGAAATTTATTAAGTAAATGTAAAGTGGAACCGGAAGGACCAAAACATGCATACCTAATAGATCAACTCAGAAAAGCGGCATATTCTGTTCACTGGGTCTATAAATATGGTGACAGTACTTAAGAACTGCAATATAAATATATAATCATTGGGCATAAGCTGTCTAAACTCTTTTGACAAGGCCAATACGCTAAAACACAGTGAAAGATGAAGTTTTTATAAATGAAAAAAATGTAATAGTTGCCATCCAGTGGAGCAAGCATTATTAGCTACGTTTTTACACCCAAACAAAACAAGTTAGGATGAATTAAGGAGCTTCCTGACAGCCTCTTTGAGTGGCTACTGATGTAGGCTCTGGGAAACACTAAAAGGATTTAGTGGTGACCAAGACAGACACCATCTGTGGACCTTGCCCATGTGATTCTTAAGATCGAGCAAGAGAGATGTTGAGTGAGAAACTAACCAGTGCCAACTTCATGGGCGAGCGAATGCCACTCAGGGCTTAGGGCCCAGAAGTTCCTGAGCCTGCTGGTAATGCTCTGTTACATCATCTTGAATTCCTTAACAATTTTTTTTTAGTTTTAATGTTTATTTATTTTTGAGACAGAGCATGAGTGGGAGAGGGGCAGAGAGAGAGGGAGACACAGAATCTGAAACAGCCTTAGGCTCTGAGCTAGCTGTCAGCACAAAGCCTGACAAGGGGCTCGAACCCACCAACTTGAGATCATGACCTGAGCCGAAGTCAGACGCTTAACTGACTGAGCCACCCAGGTGACCTAGATTCCTTAACAAATTTAAAACAGAGACCCCTCATGTTTGTGCTGGGCTCCACAGACTGTGTACACTGAGTGAAATGAGCTGTAAAAGGTGAAGTCGTTGGTGCTTTGTTAGCACTGGAAGAGCTGATCTGAGAGATTTGGGGGAGGAGGAAAGAAGCCTCCCCACAGTCACTAGCTTGTGGGAGGCCCTTGAGTCCTTTTCTGTTGCTGCTTTCCAGATTTCTCCTTGATTTTGGCTCTCAGCATTTTTACCATGATGTAGATCTTTTTGTAGACCGTGTATCTGACTTGGAGTTTAATTACTTGGATGTGTAGGTCACTGTGTTCAGCCAATTCGGGGTTTTCAGCTATAATTGCTTCAAATAACTTTTGGGCTCCTTTTCCTCTCTCTTTCTGGTATCCCCATTACACATATGTTGGTTTACATAATGGTGTCCTACATTTCTTGGAGGCGTTCCATTCCATCTTCATTCTCTCCCCTCCCCCCAAGATTACATAATCTATATTGATCTCTCTTCAAAGTCTCTTATTCTTCTGTTCACATCTACTGCCAAACTCCTCTCATGATTTTTCATTTTAGTTACTGCCTTTTCAACTCCATAATTTCCATTTGATTCCTTTTCTTATCATTGTATCTCTTTATTGATACTCTTTTTGATGAAAGTCACCATACCTTCCTTTATTTTAAACGTGCTTTCCCTTAGTCCATTGCTCATCTTTAAAAGGGCAGCTGTGACGTCTTTGTTCAGTCTGAAATCTGGGACCTTTCAGAGGCCCTTTCTGTTGCTTCCTTTGCTCCCCAGTGGATGGGTCACACGTTCCTGTGTCTTGGTATGTCTCTTTTTTTGTTGTTTTGTTTTTAAAAACCAGACATTTTAGGAAATACGTTGTATCAACCGTGGACAAAGATTTCCCTCTCCCCCTCTTCAGGTCTTTTTGTTGTTTTTGTTTGTGTGTTTGTTTAGGGATTTGGCTAGACTATTTTAGTGACCTCTTTTTTCCCCTATAGGGCAAACCCTTTGGTGGTGCACACACAGCTACCCTGGGAAACACAGTTTTAGGGTGCCTTCTTTGGACCATATCTTCCTCTGATCTCCCTGTTAAGCTGTGTGCTTCATTTGGCATTACACCCAGTTGTTAGGTTCCAGTAATTGATCACTGGTTGCTCTATTGTTTTTTTTTTTTTTTTTCTTATGCCTGGGGCATAAATTGCTCCACAGTCTATTCCAATGAATTGCAGACAGGGGTAATTTGTGGGCTAGTTTTTGAAGTGTGTTCTAATCCCAAGGGGGATCTTATTAGATGCCTTTTTGCCTGATTTTGGTAAAACAGCTGGACTGTAGTTTAGTTTTGTCACTCTTAAATTTCAATGGTTTTTGAAAATGCTCTTAGACTTGAACTTCCCCCACACTACACTCTTTTAAATGAAATCAGTCTCTTTGGTGACAGATTTGCAGTTCTGTTCTTGTGTAACACCTCCTGCCCTGAGCAAAATATCTGAGCCATACTCTGGGCGCTGGGTGGAGTGGCAACTTGCAATCTTCTTGGCTTGCTTCTCCCAGAGGAGAATGACTGCCCTCTGAGTGAACTTGTGTGAAAACATTTTGGAATCCAATATTCTCAATGGGGTAGAGCCTCATCCTGTGAGTGGGAACTGGATGGAAGAAGGGAAGCCTTCGCCTCTCAGTCACACTCAGTGGGAATTTGGCCTCTTAAACACAGAGTTGGAGAAGATGTGAAATGCTGATGTCCTATGCCTCTGACTGAAATGCCTGCTACTTTGATTGGCAGCTGAGTGGGAGGGAGTCCTGTCTCTTGGGCCAGATCTGATTGGAATGGAGCTTATATCAAACTGAGCTGGGTAGGGGTGGGGTGAGGTGGAGGGTGCAAGTCATAGCTCAAATGTCACAGACTCTCACCGTTCTTATCAAGATTCAGTATATTCTTCTTGAATAAATACTTTATTATTGTATGCCCTTGAGACGATTTCCAGAGCCTTTAAGTTTTTTTTTTAAGGTAGTTTTCACCAGTATGCTCTGCATACACCCATCCCATAAGTGGAACCTCTGGTAATATTTCACAAAGTAGATCATGAACTCTTCTGGAAGCATTTTCTCCTGTTGGCTCATGTAACATCCCACATCTAAAGTTACTTTGTTTTATCCTGTGGCCCTAAATGCATTTCAAGGCACATCATGTGCCATTTTCTATCTCCAGCCATGTCCTAATCTTAGAGCTTCATTTAATACATATTCTGCTGCTTACTTCTCTTCTCTCAGATGTCGCAGGGGCATCTCAACCAGGACGTGGCCCAATCACATTCTTGATCCGCTGCCTTTCCTAAATCTGCTTTTCCCTCAGCCTTCCTCTCAGTAAACAGCACCGGCGCCAAGGAGTTAAAGAACTCCCCTTTACAGCCATTCTACAATAGTAATGTTATGAATGTACCCATGTCACCCACGGTTGTTCAGTAACTCTTTGTAGAATAATTGGATGAATGATTCCCATTTTACAGATGAAGAAACTGAAGCTTAGGGAGGTCAAGGAAATTGCTGGATTTGAATCCAATCTGAGTCTAGTCTATGCTTCTAAAACACAGGAAAAAAGCTTGTTAGCTGTTAAATGGTTGGCTTTCAATAAATGTTACCATTAACAAAGGAATAGTTGAAAGAAAGCAATATAAACTATAGTTGGAATGCAACTTTGGGGCATGATTGTGGAGGACTTTGACTACTAGTCTAAGGATTTGGGACTGTATTTTGCATTATAAAGGGACCCTGATGCATTTTATTTATATTTTAAATCTAAGTTAGTTTACTTAAATCTAAGTTAGTTAACATATGGAGTTATAATGATTTCAGGAGTAGAGTTTGGCGATTCATGACTTACTTATAACACCCAGTGCTCACCCCAACAAGTGTCCTCCTTATTGCCCCTTGTTCATTTAGCCCATCCCCCCTCCCACAACCCCTCCAGCAACCCTCTGTTTGTTCCTCATATTTAAAAGTCTCTTATGTTTTGTCTCCCTCCCTGTTTTTATGTTATTTTTGCTTTCCTTCCCTTATGTTCATCTGTTTTGTACCTTAAATTCCGCATGAGTGAAGTCATATGATATTTGTCTTTCTCTGACTTATTTCGCCCAGCATAATACACTCTAGCTCCATCCACATCATAGCAAATGGCAAAATTTCATTCTTATTGATAGCGGAGGAATATTCCCTACATATATATATATATGTATATATATATACATATATAAAAGTACACCACATCGTTATCCATTCAAGAGTCGATGGACATTTGGGCTCTCTCCATAGTTTGGCTATTGTTAACAATGCTACTATAGACATTGTGGTACATGTACCCCTTCGAATCTGTATTCTTGTATCCTTTAGGTGCATTTGCTGGATTATAGGGTAGTTCTATTTTTAATTTTTTGAGGACCCTCCATACTGTTTTCCAGAGTGGCTATACCAGTCTGCAATCCCACCAGCAGTGCAAAAGACCTCCTCTTTCCTCACATCCTCGCCAACGTCTGTTGTTGCCTGAGTTGTTAATGTTAGCCATTCTGACTGGTGTAAGGTGACATCTCATGGTGGTTCAGGTATGTATTTCCTTGATGATAAGTGATGTAGAGCATTTTTTCATGTGTCTGGGAGCCATTAGGATGTATAATTTTGAAAAGAGTCTATTCATGTCTTTTGCCCATTTCTTCACCAGATTATTTGATTTGTGGGTGTTATGTTTGATACATTCTTGATAGATTTTGGATACCAACACTTTATCTGATATGGCATTTGCAAATATCTTCCCCCATTCCATGAGTTGCCTTTTAGTTTTGCTGATTGTTTCCTTCACTGTGCAGAAGTCTTTTTATCTTGATGAGGTCCCAGTGGTTCATTTTTGCTTTTTGTTTCCCTTGTCTCTGGAGACAAGTAAAAGGTTGCTATAGTCGAGGTCAACGAGATTGTTGCCTATTTTCTCTTCTAGGATTTCGATGGCTTCCTGTGTCATGTTTAGATCTTTCATCCATTTTGAGTTTATTTTTGTGTATGGTGTAAGAAAGTGGTCCAGGTTCATTCTTCCACATGTGACTGACTGTCCAGTTTTCCTAGCACTGTCTACTGAAGAGACTGTCGTTTTCCCATTGAATATTCTTCCCTGCTCTGTCAAAGATTAGTTGGCCACACATTAATGGGTCCATTTCTGGGTTCTCTCTTCTGTTCTATTGATCTCTGTGTCTGTTTTTGTGCCAGTACCATACTGTCTTGCTGATTACAGCTTTGTAATACAGCTTGAAGACCAAAATTGTGATGCCTCCAGTTTTGGTTTTCTTTCACAGAATTTCTTTGGCTATTTGGGGTCCTTTCTGGTTCCATATAAATATTAGGATTTCTAGCTCTGTGAAGAATGCAGGTGTTATTTTGAAAGTGATTGCATTGAATACATAGATTGCTTTGGGTAGTATCAACATTTTAATAATATTCGTTCTTCAAATCCAGTGACCATGGAATCTTTCCCCACTTTTTGGTGTGTATAGATTTTTCACTTCTTTGGTCAGCTTTATTCCTAGGCATTTTGTGGGTTTTGGTGAACATGTAAATGGAATCGATTCCTTGATTTTTCTTTCTGCTGCTTCATTATTAGTGTATAGAAATGCCACTGATTTCTGGAGGTTAATTTTATATCCTGCCATTTTGCTGAATTCATGTATCAGTTCTAGCAGTTTTTTTGGTGGAGTCTTTTGGGTTTTCCACATAGAGTATCATGTTGTCTGTGAAGAATGAAATTTCACTTCCTCCTCACCAGTTCAGATGCCTGTTATTTCTTTGTATTGTCTGATTGCTGAGAGTAGGACTTCCAACACTTCCAATGTATGTTATGTTCTCCAGAGACCCAGAACTAACACACGTGCACACACACACAACACACACACACACACACACACACACACACACACACACACACACACACAACAAGAGAAGAGATTTATTTTAAAGAATTAACTCACATGATTGGGGGCTGGGAAGTTTTGTTTTGTTTTGTTTTGTTTTAGGTTCCATTGACTTTTTATTTTTTATTTTTATTTTTTTAATAGTTTATTGTCAAGTTGGTTTCCATATAACACCCAGTGCTCATCCCCACAAGTGCCCTCCTCCCTGCCCATCACCCCCTTTCGCCTCCCCGCCACCCCCATCTCCCTCCGTTTGTTCTCAGCATTCAAGAGTCTCTCACGGTTTGCCTCCCTCCCTCTCCCCCACTACTTTTCCCCTTCTTCTCCCCCACGGTCCTCCGTTAAGTTCCTCCTAATCCTCCTATACGTGCAAACATATGGTATTTGTCCCTCTCTGCCTGACTTATTTCGCTCAGCATAACACCCTCAAGGTCCATCCATGTTGCTACACATGGCCAGATTTCATTCTTTCTCATTGCCATGTAGTATTCCATCATATAGATAAACCACATCGTCTTGATCCATTTGTCCGTTGATGGGCACTTAGGCTCCTTCCATGTTTTGGCTATTGTTGAGAGTGCTGCTATGAACATTGGGGTCCATGTGCCCCTATGCATCAGCACTTCTGGATCCCTTGGGTCAATTCCTAGCAGTGCTATTGCTGAGTCATAGGGGAGTTCTATTGTTAATTTTTTGAGGAACCTCCACACTGTTTTGCAGAGCAGCTGCACCAGTTTACATTCCCACCAACAATGTAGGAAGGTGGGGGTCTGGGAAGTTTGAATCCTGCAAGACAGGCTGGCAGGCTAGAGACCCAGGGAAGAGTTGATTCTTAGCTTTAGTCTAAAGGCTAAAATGGAGGCAGAATTTTACTGAGATCATGGTGTTGGCAGGGTTGGTTTCTTCTGAAGCCTCCACTTGGCTTGTTGATCTTCCCGTGTCTTAATATGGCTTTTCCTCTGATGTCTGTAACTTAATCTTCTCTTTTAGTAAGGATGCCAATCATATTGGATTAGGGCCCATTTGATTGACTTGATTACCTCCCCGAAGACCCCATCTCCATATACAGTCACATTCAGAGATACTGGGTGTTAGGGTTTCAGCATATGAATTTGAGGAGACAAAATTCATCTCATAAAGGACTGGAACATGTTTTGAAATATTGAATAAGACAGTTGTGTGTAAAATAGAGGGTAGAGCTAGAGCCACCGAGAAGATTTCATCAGATACACCAGCAAGAGCAAAGAGGAAAAGGAGCATGTGAGAGCAATTTTCCAGTCTCCAACTTGGGGACCACTGTTTGGGGTGGACAAAGAAGAGCAAGCTGTCGGGTGAGGCAGAGCAGTTAGCCACATACGTGGTTCCGGGCCATCCACAGAACTGAGGCACCGAGAGGAGAATTAGAAAAATTGCTGGTGGTTTTTGAACACGCACAGTTTGCAGTGCTGCATGACAGAAAACTCTAGAGGCATCCAACCGGCAGGTGGAGCTGGAATTTGACACAGAGGCTGGAGCCGGAGAGAAATTCCAGAGTCATCCAAATTTTAGTGAGAGCGGAAGGTGCTGAGTGGCTCTGATGAAGCATGTAAAGAGAAGCAAGCTGGAGAAAACTTTCTGGAAAGAGAGCAAAGAGGCCAGACAGCTCATGGGCTAAAAAGACCCAGAGAGTAGAAAGCAGAGGAAGAGCACGTCACAGCTTCTCAAGTACCTTCTCTGGTACCTAGGAAAACTTTTTAGGTTAGTGTTATCTAAGAATTAGCCCATTCCTGGGAACCATCAGCACAGATATCCCTCCTAACTTGGAGTGGATGCTCATCCATTGTATTAGAGGAAGCAGCCCTGTTGAGTCCTGCCTACCTACAAAATCTGGAAAAGGCTCTGTCAGAGGAACATAGTACTGTGACCCAGAGCCCACCACCATCCATTACCTTTTCTCCTTTCTGTTCTTCCCTAGAATGTAAAGGAAGGGGATAATGGCACAAACCATGTGTAAACGTTTTCAATCCCTAAAACTGTAGAATAGGGAACGAACACTATTTTTCACTCGGTAGCCATCTTGCCTCTTGCCACTCCCTACAAATGGCTGCTGGGTCTCTGGCACTGTCATCTTCCTCCTGATGATGGTCGGCCCGGCGTTGTTTGTTTGGTAGCAGCAGATACCACCAGGACACATCTGAAGAGACTGCCAAAAATGGGCTGCGGACAAGGATCCAGGAGGTACAGTTTTCTCACTCTGGGTTTTGAAAAGTCAGAACACATTCTTGTATCTCTCCAAAAAGTTTTAAGTCTATTAAGGAATGTTTTCCTCAGGAAATGTGTATCTAATTTTATTACATAAGTCTAAAGGAAAATATTTATTAAAAAAAAAAAAGATTTTAGGGTGCTTGGGTGGCTCGGCCAGTCAGTTAAGCAGCCGACTTTGGCTCAGGTCACTATCTCGCCACTGAGTTCAAGCCCCGCGTCGGGCTCTGTGTTGACAGCTCACAGCTTGGAGCCGGCTTCAGACTGTGTCTCCCTCTACTCTGGCCCTCCCACACTCATGCTCTGTTTCTTTCTGTCTCAGTAATAAATTTTAAAAATGAAAAAAAAATATTTTGCTATGAGAACAGATGTTTTATAATGTGTTTGATCATGCCAGCTCTGGAGACCCATGACTGAGTGAAAATTCTAACTGAAACCTAGAAAAATCTCTACATCTTATGCTTTGCCTTATTGACTTCTTCCATAAGCCAAGTCTTTTTCTCTGAAACAGGTAATTATTTATAAGAGGTGCAGGTGTGATTCAAATGGATCAAAATTCAAACAAATTTGGTAATTGTCTCTGCAAACTCTTTATCACTCAAGGTCAAAGAGCCTGTTTCCAAAATTAAAGAATTCCTGTTTGAATTATTTGCATTGGATTCTCTGCTCTTTGCACACTAGATGGCACTATATACATAATATTTCACAGAGGAGGAAAATCAACATAGCTTGATTGTTTGAAAATTGTAGCCAATGTAGACCCTTAGAAGAAAAACGAAAAACAATGAATGTGATTTGGAAAAGAATTGCGAAGATGAAGGGCACAAAGGAAAATGATTTTTTAGTGATGGTTAAGCAAGAACAAGAAGACGATCTTTATAAAGTGATCTTTTTAAATATTTCTGTTCCAAGTTTCACAGCTGCAAGATACACCAGATCTCCAAATTTTTCAAGTGTCCCAGGCGGAATTGAACCAAAATGTCTCAAGTAGGTGTCCCACTGGCCAGAAACAGAATTCCCCTCTGCTCAAACCTATCTAAATCTATCAAAAATACCTACTTAAAACCCATCTAAAAATATCTACTTAAGAAATATTCCGTATTGGATACCTGAAACTAATATAACACTGTATGTTAATTATATTACAATTATTTTAAAAATCCCCTAATACTCATTTGATTAATACAAACTAACCACATATTGTGTCCTGTGTAATGGACACTTACAGGAGCACACAACACACACACACACACACATTTAAATATATACAACACACATTATACCTATACACATAACATGGGTACACTTATACACCTAGTACACACAACATACAACATACACACTTACAATACATACCACACACAACACACTTGACATTCACAACACACATTCGTAGCACTTACATACAAACACTAAACACACAAATATATAACGCATAAAACATATACACACAACACACACTTAACCACGATGCATACTCACACATAAATACAACACACACTTAGACTTCCAGAACACACATTCATAGGCACACTCACAACACATACACCCTCACACACACACACACACACACACACACACACACACTAATACACACATACACACAAACTCATATACCCAACACCACAATCATTTAGCTTCGTACAATGATTCACCTTCAAAGGAAAGTAACACCCAAAACAAAAGGAGGGTACAGAGGGGGTCCCCTAGACAAAGACTTGCCTTGATCTCTGCTCGTTGTTTTCTGCTTATACGACACAGAAAGGGTGATTTGAAAAACCTTTAATTTTCACATTTTTCTCATTAACAGAGCAATAGTATAAGTAAAGAATACACTAATGTTTTGTACAGTTTAAAGACTTTAATCCTCTTTAAGCATCATAAAAATCTATAGGAGATCTAGAAATCTCTCTCAGTTGGCTTCAGGTGTGGCACTGTGTTTATAATACTCTTCGGTGCATTTAATTATTGCAAATAATCCTGAAATGTTCTGGGCAGATGTAGTTCCTTTCTCCCTGGAAGTTAACTTTTTTTTTTAAAGCATGCCCAAGGTTAAAGCCTATTAAAGTTCGTGTCCAAGGGTGTTTTAATTGGTGGCATCACCATTTTTTAGGCCAACATCTCATGTCCTGTGGATCTGAATCTGACTGTATACAAACTCTTTTAATCCCATTATGTGTTTTGCAGAATTTTACCACTATTAAATGTAAAGCTAAGCAAATATATTTCTTTTCTTTTAATGTTTATTTATTCTTGAAAGAGTAAGAGAGTGTGAGCAAGTAGGGGAGGGTCAGAGAGAGAGAGGAGACACAGAATCCAAAGCAGGCTCCAGCTCTGAGCTATAGCACAGAGCCTGATATGGGTCTCGAACTCACGAACCATGAGATCATGACCTGAGCCAAAGTCAGACACACAACTGGCTCAGTCGGTTTCCACTGAGGGCTGGAAAAATGAGTTGACAGAGGAAGTTGAAATGGGAATCTCTAAGAAACAATGAAGTTGTTTCTTACTCACACTCCGGTCACTAATACATGAGAATTGTCTTAATTTGAGCCACTGGTTCTTCCTTCTCTCTCTCTCTTTCTGTCTCTGACTATGTCTCTCTGTCTGTCTGTCTCTCTCGCTGCAGGATTGTGGGTGGTCGTCTCCCAGGCTCGGATGCTCAGTCTCAGGCCACGATGTCTGGCATAAGTCAGTGATTTTTCAGAAATCAGTTGGAAGGTGCCCACAACTGGCACTAGTGTGTTTTTTTGTCACTTTAAAGGGCCTATGGATAGTCCTTTGTTTTTCCATACAAGAGTGAGCTTAGGAATGCTTTGCTTCATTCTAGGTCAGGCTGCCTGTGGATAGAGACCCTTTCCAGTGCTGCCTTATTGCCAGTTACATGAAATACAGTATCTGACAAGAGTTTATTAATTCTGTGCTGTAGTCGACATCTCTGCTAGTGTATACAATGGCCCCCACGCAGAAAGAGGTTGTAAAGAAAGGCGGTAAGAAGAAGGAGATGATTATGGTGGAAGTAAAGAAGGAAATCCTTGAGAAGTAGGAACGAGTGATCAAAATTGCAAGATTTTATAAGAAGTCTTCGTCTGCATCTCATCTGCAGAGGGGGAGGAGAAAACGGTGGAGGAATCCTTTGCTTCAAATGAGATGAGGGAGATGTGGACAATGTGGGAAACAGCACAGAATTTTATAGAAAAGCGCCACCCAAATAAGGCTGTAGCAGTGCAAGCGATGAAGCTATTTAACGACCATGCAATGTCACATTTCCGTGAAATCCTCAAAAGGAGGCAAAAGCAAGTGTCATTGGATAGGTTCCCTGTGAAAGTTGTACAAAAAGAAAAGGATTCCATTAAGCCAATGGATAGCAGTGATTCCGTCAGTGAGAGTGAAAGTCGTCCCACACAATCACCCTCCTCTCTCGTCTCCCTCACATCAGCCACGAAGGTTTTCAAAGGTAAGTGCAGGTTACTGCCTCTATTTCTCTTTGCTATTTTGTATTATATTAAAATATTATGATCATTTTTACACAAATATTTTTGGGTTGTGGAATGAATCATCTGAGTTTCCATGATTTCTTATGGGGAAATTCGCTTTGATGTACAATTTCCAGAGCGAACTATGCTCACAAACCAAGGTTTTACTGTAGTAGCAAATCAAATCCAGCAAAATAACAACCAGATGATATGTCAAACAGGGATTTATCCTAGAAGTGATGGAAAATGTTCTGCATCTTTATTTTGGTGGTGGATGCATGCATGTGTCTGCTTGGCCAAACTGGTCGAAAGCAGGAGTACTCAAGGTGGGCGTGTTTCCTGAGTGTAAATGACATCTCTATCCGGATCTGCCTTCCAGCCAAAGACCAGGGTCACACCTGTAGTTGAATAAGCCGGGTTTGTGACTCGTGACCCGGGAGAGAGAAGGCCCGCCGGGAGGAACCATGGGAGGGGGTAGAAAGGTTTGACGGCGCCTGGCCTGGTGACAGGGAGGGTCTGAGGAAGCGGAGCTTTGTCCTGGAGTGCGTGCTGAAAGGTCGCAGGAATCGTTTCTGTGGCTTGAACAACGTGCCCGTTTGTGTGTGCTCAGACGTGAGTACAGAATAGTCTTTAAGTCACAATCCTTCACGGTCACAGAGAGGCCTGGTGTTGCTGTTCTGGGAAGTTGTCCACGTTTAACCAAGATGGAGCCCGGAACGCGGGCCAGCTGGCAACATGTCTTAGACCAGAGCCGGGGACCAGGCGGGATCGCTGTTGTCCGGGTGAAGGAAGACTTTCCTCCCTCTAAAACATGCAGAGCCCTCAAAGCTTCCTCAGTCTACAACCTGAAGCCATGTGCTAAGCCTCTGGCACTTGTTTTATTGACTGGGTTGTATACACTGCAGACTCACACAATTACTGTTTCTAACCTTGGAGTCGGAGTTCCTGATGCTACTTACCAGCTACCAGGTTGAAACTGCTTGGCTGTGATGAATATTTTTCTTTCATAAACACACAGAGTGGCTCAGTCGGTTGAGCGTCTGACTTCAGCTCAGGTCATTATCTCACAGCTGGTGAGTTCGAGCCCCGCATCTGGCTCTGTGCTGATAGCTTGGAACCTGAAGCCTACTTCCAATTCTGTGTCTCCGTCTCTCTCTGCCCCTCCCCTACTTGCGCATGTGCACAAGCATGTGCCAACTCATCCTTTGTCTAGTTTTTGACTGTATCATAACCTCTGGCAATTTTTGAAGGCCAAAATGTATTTAATTTCATTTTTCAGCCCCTCAAGGGGAAATATTATTTTCTGGCATGCAATTTAGATTCTCCTTACAGAAGGACTCTTTGAGAGCTCATGCAGCATGAGCTTCCTGCTGAATAGCTAAGTGTATATGTCAGAGCCTGAAGATATCTGGGATGTTGGTCTTTTCTTCTTCAATGCCAAACTTTAAGGCCATGCCGTTCTTTATCTGCAGGTTTCATGTGCAGATAAATCACCGGAGATCTTATTAAAATGCAAATTTCAATGTAGGTCTGTGGTGGATTCTGGGATTCTGCATTTTAACCAGCTCCAGGTGAAGCCAATGCTGCTGTGCTGGGGACCAGACTGTGAGTAACAAGATCTGGGTCATTCTCTAATTGCCTATGAAATTTTTTTTTAAATATATAAGAAAGTTACCCAAAGAGTGAAACTCCCATTTTCCACCCTCTTATTATGGTGAAGTTTGGAAGAAATAAATCTCAAGACATAAGACCTTTTTAATTTTTAAATTTACCTTCAAAATATTTTATTTCAGATCTGCCTCAGTGATTTAGCTCACTACGGATTCCCATGTTTATCCCCCTACTTCCCATGTTGTACCGATAATGTATTTTTTATTTATTCGCTGAACAAATATTTATTGAGCACCGCACATTATTGAGGACAGAATAATAATATCTTCCCAGTCATTACTCATTGCACATATAAGTGTCAATGAAATAAAAATCCACAAGGGTCTTCAGACAATAGCTTCCCAAACAAATACGGTTGACCCTTGAACAACATGGCTTTGAACGGTACTGGATTCACCGTGGATTTTTTTTTTATATAAATACAGCACTGTACTGTTAATGTATTTTCTCTTCCTTATGATTTTCTTAATAACATTTTTTTCTAGCTCACTTTACTGTAAGAATACAACGTACAAGACATACCACAGACAACCTATCTGTTAATCAGCTGTTTAGGTTATCAGGAAGGCTTCTGGTCAAGTAGGCTATTCATAGTTAAGTTTGGGGAAACTCAAAAGTTATACATACCTCCACTGTGTGGAGGGAGAGACTTCGGCACTCCTAACCCATCCATTGTTCAGGGGTTAACTGCATTACTTCACTTGAAGTGAAAGTAAATTGCTTTGTCAAAGACACCACATCCTAACTAGACATATTATTTGGATTCTTAACCTAACCAAAAGGACTTTCCACTAAAAAATGCCTCTACTTAATCTCACTTATTTATCCTTAATTATCTAATAATATTGTTATCAAGAAGCAAACGACACATATTTTTATCAGATAGTATATAGGTTTTCTGAAATAATGCTTGAGAGATTCTAGTGATTAGATCAGACCCCACTCACAACTGCTCTAAATGGCATTTTCCCTCATATTAAATGTGTGTGTAAGTATTATAATGGAAAAATACCAAGAAAAATACCCTCCTCAGTATTTCTTCTCTAGTATTTTTCGTACTATCAACTACTGTTTGTTTAAAACTCTTTGAGGATTTATCAGGCAATTAAAAACCCAAAAGTGAGTCAATGTTGGGAGGAGTTAAGATGGCGGAGCAGCATGGAGACCCTGAGCTTGTCTCATCTCTGAAATGCAGCTAGATCAGCACCCAACCATTCTGAACACCTAGGAAATTGGTCTGAGGATTAACACAACAGTCTGCGTAACTTGAGCCACAGAACTCGTTAGGTACAGGGTGCAGAGAGGTGAACTGGGGGAGAGAAAATTGGCAGAGGTAGGGAGCCATTTTTGCTGAGAGAGGACAGAGAAAGAGAAAGGGGGAGAGTGCAACACATCAGGACTGTGCAAGAAAAGCGCTCCCCTGAAAGTAGCTGGAGAGAAAGAGAGAGAACAAGTGAAAACACTCACAGGGGACCGAACAGGAAATCTGTTCCCCAAACCATTGGTGGGGAGAAAGGAGAGGGTTTCAATACCACCAGGACTCTATAAACAGTGGAGCACAGAGTCGGAAGTTCCGGAGCTCAGTGCCCGGCGGTGCTCTGGTGGGGATATAGGGAGAATTCCCAGGAGTAGGCAGAGGGGCCTAGGGGGTCTGTGTGCCACGCGGGGAGAAGCAGTTTCCTTGCTTGGAGAGCATTTGGTAGAGGCCATCTGGCATCCTGACAGGCAAAGATCCCACAGGACCCTAAACAGCAGCCATGTTTGCTGGTACTGGGATAAAGATGCCAGAGTGTGGTGGGTTTTGGAAGATAAAATCTTTACATAGCCATGTCCTGTCTGAAGACGTCAGGTTGGAAGTAATATTTTAAGAACATTATTCAGTTCTACCCATTATACAACCATTTGAGACCCAAATATTATCTACTTCCAGTGAGCTATTTGAAATTATTTTAGTGGTTGTTTAGTATTTATTTTCTTACAAAACATGCTTTCTATTACCACAAGATGAGAGCAGCGGATATAGGGGAGGGACATAGGTGGCAGAGAAAGGGACTTCGGTTTATTTTAGGTTCTCAGACAATGTATCAAAGCCATCATTGTCAGTATTTCAAGAAATATAAAAATCTATGTTTGGTGGGGTCGCCTGGGTGGTTCAGTCGGTTAAGCGTCTGACTCTTGGTTTTAGCTCAGGTCATGATCTCACAGTTCATGAGTTCGAGCCCTGTATTGGGCTCTGTGCTGATGGTACAGTGCCTGCTTGGGATTCTCCCTCCCCCACGCTCTCTGCCCCTCCCCCACTCACGCTCTCAAAATAAATAAACTTAAAAAATTTTTTTTAATTAAAAAAATCTGTTTTGAGCGTGTGGGAGCCCGACAGTGACCACAAGAAAGCGTGGTTAGGGACGCGGGGATGTGCCTGCGCACGGGGCTCCCTGCCTGGGCAAAGCATGCCTGCAAACAGGGTGCTCTGCCAGGAGGCCTGCACACAATATCCAAGTTTAATGGTCCGCTCGCAAACGAGGGAACATGCCCTCCTTAGAACTAGGGAGGAGGCTGGAATTGTGAGCAGGCCTCATAGTAAACATGTTGTGGTCGCTTCCTCCCTTTGGTCCCCCCCGTCCCTGAAATGTGTTTGGCTCCTTGCCCTTAATTGGTAAAGGAATGCATCTTGTAGATTTCAGTTTGTATCCAGTTACCGGGGTATAAAATAAACCGCAAGAAGGGCTTGCATAGAATTGTTCTCCGGCCGGAGTTGTGTCTCTGTCTTTTGTGTGTGTCTTGTCCTTTGTGTCATTTTGTCCGCAACAGAGCGATGTTAAGCAGTACTATGTTGCCCTAGCACAGGGCATACTACAAAATTCATCCAATTGTGTACAAATTCAAAGAGTTTTACTTCCTGCCCCACTGGAGACTTGAGAATTCTTGGACATCAGCTTTCCTGTATCTGAAATAGACATCTTGACCCCTCGGTTACTTCTCAAAGAACAAGTACTATCCTAACATTAGGAGGTTGAGTAGGGACTAAGTAAAAAAAGAAAACCAAGAAATACTTATTGCTGAGGGAGGAGGTCTTTAAGTTTCTCTCACTTTAATGATTTTTTTAAATTTAGGTTTATTTATTTATTTTGAGGGAAAGAGAGAGAGAGGGAGGCAGAGAGAGTGAGAGAGAGAGAATCCCAAGCAGTCTCCACACTGCCAGCGTGTAGCCTGATGTGGGGCTCACTGAGGGGCTCGAACTCACAAACCATGAGATCATGACCTGAGCCGAAATCAAGAGTCAGATGCTTAACCGACTGAGCCACCCAGGCACTCCTGGCTTTAACAGTTTTTAGGTGGAATGTTTTCCAAGCTGCATTTCATTTTCCCAATACAGCAACCGAGACCCAGGCTAAATTTCAATCGAGACCATGAACCATCCCAGCCAGCCTGCCTTGTCCGAATCTAAACTTGGCCTCCTGCTTTCCCTTACTGTGGAAAAGTGGAAACTTACATGGCATCACATCTGGAAGGGGCCTCTGGAGTTTTTCTGCACTGTTCTTCTCCATTTGAATTGACCACTGGTAAACCATCCCAGGAAAAGGTGCTGGAGTTAGTCTGAACTTGAGACATTGGAAGCGATTGCAAGAAGAACCAGAAAAGGTACTGAGTTGCGACACTCAACTTTGGGAGGCGGTGATCTGTAACACCTGATGTTTGTTAGAAGACTACCAATCCAAAACATACCGTGTAACGCAATAAAGAATGCCTTCCAGCAACTTCTACATAATGGGTCTATATTGGCCTTTAAAAAATGGAGTAGGGATGCCTGGGTGGCTCAGTCGGTTAAGCATCCAACTTCGGCTCAGGTCATGATCTCCCAGTTTGCGGGTTCGAGCCCTGTGTCAGGCTCTATACTGACAGCTAGCTCAGAACCTGGAGCCTGCTTCAGATTCTCTGTCTCCCTCTCTCTCTGACCCTCCCCTGCTCATGCTGCCTCTCTCTCTCTCTCAGAAATAAATAAAACATTTAAAAATTTTTTTTAATAAAAAGTGGAATAGAACAGAATCTATCAGAGTGATTTCATGTAGTAAAGTTAGTATTTTCTCATGAAGGTGTTTCAGGATGTGTGTAAATATATTGTGTATTCCATCATAAAGTAAAATACACTTCTTCTACAGGTTTTTGTCAAATATTTTTTTCAACAATAGTGTAAAGAATTATGTGTGATGGTGTTAAAACAAGCATAAATTAGGCTAAAGTAATAATAATTATTATTATTATTGTAATTCTATTTATTAAGTCATTATTGCTTGTGAGGCAGGCAGCACACATAATATGCATATTGTAAAAACCTCACATGAATTTTGTCATTATGCTAAGAGCCACTGGACGGACATACCAGTTTTACTACATTTCCAGATTACAAAACCTAGAATGAAATCATTACAGGAGTAAGTTCTAGGTCTAATTTAGGCTTTGACCTTGACTGGCAGGGCCATCTATATGACTCTCCTTCCATTCTAGTGTCTCAAATTCCTAATCACTAAGGAAATCATGATTCTTTCACTAATTTACTCACAAGATGCTCTAAGGTTTACTCTAACAATATCTGCAAAGGTGCTTTGAAAAAATAGGTAATATTAAATAAATTTCTACTGTTATTACTAATAATCTTATTTCTAGAAGAGCATAATTTTATTTTTATTATTTATTTATTTATTTATTTTAATTGTTTATTGTCAGGTTGGTTTCCATATAACACCCAGTGCTCATCCCCACAAGTGCCCTCCTCCATGCCCATCACCCCCCTTTTGCTCTCCCCCACCCCCATCAGCCCTCAGTTTGTTCTCAGCATTCAAGAGTCTCATGGTTTGCCTCACTCCCTCTCCCCCACTATTTTTCCCCTTCTTCTCCCCCACGGTCCTCCGTTAAGTTCCTCCTAATCCTCCTATACGTGCAAACATATGGTATCTGTCCTTCTCTGCCTGACTTATTTTGCTCAGCATAACACCCTCAAGTTCCTTCCACGTTGCTACACATGGCCAGATTTCATTCTTTCTCGTTGCCATGTAGTATTCCATCGTATAGATAAACCACATCTTCTTGATCCATTTGTCAAGTTGATGGACACTTAGAAGAGCATAATTTAAAAAAATTTTTTAATGTTTTATTTATTTCTGAGAGAGAGAAACAGCATGAGCAGGGGAGGGTCAGAAAGAGAGGGAGATACAGAATCTGAAATAGCCTCCAGGCTCTGAGCCAGCTTTCAGCACAAAGCCTGACACAGGGCTTGAGCCCACGAACCGTGAGATCATGACCTGAGCCAAAGTCGGACACTTAACTAACTGAGCCACCCAGGAGCCCCAGAAGAGCATCATTTCAAAATGAACTGAAATTTAACACAGCCATTTTGCAAATTTTCTCAGTGGAAATGCTTGTTAAAAACTGGGACTTGTTACAAAAAAAGATTATTGTATTTCTAAGGAAAATCTTTTAAAGTAAGGCGATTTAAGAGAAGTTCCTGCTCAAGGGTGGCCTAATGCAGACTGTGATGGAATAACTCAAATTTGCATGGATTATGAGATCCATTCTTTATGTGATGGCCATTCCAGAAGACTTGTGAATATTTGTACTTTTAAGCTTTTATTGTCTTAATCACAATATAGGATATTTAAACAAAAGTGATACAGAAAATCCCAATACAAAATTTGATAGTAAAATCAGTGATCCTGACATCCTGACATCTCATACCTTACTATATAAGGAACACGGGGCACCTGGGTGGCTCAGTGGGTTAAACACTGGACTTCAGCTCAGGTCATGATCTCATGTGAGTTTGAACCCCACATCCCCTACTTAGGACTCTCTCTCTCCCTTTCTCTACCCCTCCCCCACTTGCACACACACATGCATGCTCCTCCCCAAAAGTAAATAAATAAACATTAACAAACAAAACAACAAAAAGCCACCATCACCAAACAAACCCAGAAAATAACCATTATTGATGAGAAGCACACTGATGTGGAGAAATTGACACACTTGTGCACTACTGGTGGGCACATGGTGCAAGTGTTACGGTAAACAGTATGGCAGTGCCTTAAAAATTACAATTAGATTTATGATATGGTCCATCAGTTAATTCCACTTCTAGGCATATGTCCAAAAGAATTGAAAAAGAATGAAAGCAAAGACTGAAAGAGGTATTTGTAGCTCATGTTCATAGCAACATAATTTGCAACAGCCAAGGGGTAGAAACAACCCAGATGTGCATTGACACGTGAATGGATAAGCACAATGTGGTGTATCCATACGATGGAATATTATTCTGCTTTGAAAAGGAATGAAATTCTGACATATATCACACCATGGATGAAGCTCAAGGACATGATGCTAAGGGAAATAAGCCAGTTACAGGACAAAGATTGTACAATTCCACTCTATGACATCCCTAGAACAGTCAAATTCATAGAGACAGAAAGCAGAATGGCAGCTGCAGAGGGTGGAGAGAGTGAGGGAGTGGGGAGTTAGTTTTAATGGGTACACAGTTTCTGTTTGGGGTGATGAGTTTTGAAAATGGACAGCAGTGATCACTGCACAATGCTGTCAGTATACTTAAAACCACTGAATTCTACATGTCAGAATGGTTAAGATGGTAAATGTTATGTGAAATTCACCACCATTAAAAACCAAATGAAACCAAACCTGTGTCCCTGAAACTTCAATTCTGACTTCACAGTTTCCAGCAAAAATGTCCCTCTTTGAGCAAATTAGTATGAGCAAAGCATTCCCTTTGTCAAAGCTTCAGGGAGTTCCCAGTGGCTGAAGACACTGAGGATATAGAAGGGTCTTCCAGAACCAATCAAAATGGAAAAAATGAGCTCTGGGGCTGTCTCCAGCATACTCAGGCTTTGGAGTTAGTTTTTCCAACACCAATTCCTTCTTTTTTCCTCCGCTGCTTGACCACTTCTAGAAAAACAAAGCTAGATACTCAGGTTAAGGTTGTCTCTATTCTCCCCCTAATTAAAATGCTTTTGTGGAAAGGGAAAACTATTAAGCACGGAAGAAGAGCATTGGAAAAGAAAAGTCTTTGAAAAGTGTGGTGCTTACAGAATAGCACGAGCAGGGCTTGCCTCTATCTCTAAGTGGATTTAAACGAAAGGGGGCATATCCATTGTGCCTTCCTATATAAAGGGAGCTGGTGTAATAAATAATGAAACTAATAAGTAAATAATACACTCTCATGCAAAGATTCTCTCAAATAGTCTACTTCTTGCTATTATATTGGTGGGCACACTCTTACAAGTATGACTATCTACTGTGTCCATAACCGTTCATACCTTTAATAAATTTGACGACTCAAAATGTCTTTGATAAATGATGGATTGGTAAAAAACAAAACACTAAAATAGAATAAAAAGGGAGTCTGCTCTAGCATTCCTTCTGTCCTTGTTTGTTTTTTTTAAACCTGACCCGTTCTCATTCATTTCAAGGATTGTAAGAATTCACAAGAACATTAAGAACTTAATTAATTAGGGGCGCCTGGGTGGCTTAGTCGGTTGAGCGTCCGACTTTCGCTTAGGTCATGATCTCGCGGTTCGTGGGTTCGGGCCCCGCGTCGAGCTCTGTGCTGACTGCCAGCTCAGAGCCTGGAGCCTGTTTCAGTCTGTGACTCCCTCTCTCTCTGACCCTCCCCTGCTCACGCTGTCTCTCTCTCTCTCCTGGAAATAAATAAAACATAAAAAAGAAAAAGAAAAAGAAAAGAACTTAATTAATTAAAAATGTATAAATCCATTAAGCAAATAAATCCCTTGGTATGTTTTGGGAGGGTGGTAGGGAGTGGGGAGATGTTGTCAAACTGAACAAATCCTGGCAATTTCAGGATTTTCAGAATAATTAAAATTTCTTCTATAGGGCATTAGTAACAAAACCCTGATTACGTTTTTAAAAATATTCTAATCTTGAGACACCTGGGTGGATCAGTCTGTTAAATGTCCAAATTTGGCTCAGCTCATGATCTCGCAGTTTGTGAGTTCAAGCCTCACATCGGGTTCTGTGCTATCAGAGCAGAGCCCACTTCAGATCCTCTGTCCCCTCTCCTCTCTCAAAAATTAACATATTTAAAAAATTCAAATCTTGTAGGTTTTTAATTTACTAAATTGACCTCACTGATCTTCATTACCTCTTTGTTACTGTTGTTTATACTAAACAGCTAGATAGAGTAGGGAACTAAAAATCAGGATACAATTGCTTAATGGCAGAGTCTCAGGCATGGATGATACCTACATCATGAGGTGCTGTAAGACCTTTTAGTAGACATTTACCAAAACCCTTCAGGTGAGCTATCGTTTTGATAAGCTGGAAGACCTTTAGATAGGTGAGCAGTGATTTATTTTCTCCTGACTGTCCATTCAGACCTCGAGAAGGGTTCAGCAGATCCAGGGAGGGATGATATAAATCCAGGAAAAGAGCAGAACATTGTACATACAAACGCATACAATAACAAGTTTAGGAAAAACTAATACAATGGAAGATCAGAATAAGAGGCAAGGTATGGATTTTTAAAAATTTATTTATTTATTTTGAGAGAGACAGTGTGCGTGGGGTAAGGGCGGGGGGCAGAGAGAGAATCACAAGCAAGCTCTTCACTGCCTGTGCAGAGCTCCACACGGGGCTTCACCACAAGATCATGACCTGAGCCGAAACCAAGAGTCAGACACTTAACCATCTGAGCCATCCAGGCACCCTGGTGTGAAATAATATTATTTACAAAACAAGGCAAAGGGACAGCGACAGTGACATTGAGTCAGGAGGGTGGCCGGGAGATGAGGAAGGAAGGAGGCTCTCTAAAATTTTCCACGAAAGATCATTGGCACATACCTACCACCCTTTACAGATGAAATTGTTTTGATTTTAAGAAGCGTTCCTCAATTTCCACTATTGTGGAATAACAAAGCTAAAAGGAAATGATACTCTGGGGGCGTCTGGGTGGCTCAGTCGGTTAAGCGTCTGACTTCAGCTCAGGTTATGATCTCGTGGTTTGTGGGTTCGAGCCCCGCATCAGGTTCTGTGCAGACAGCTAAGAGCCTGGAGCCTGTTTCAGATTCTGTGTCTCCCTTTCTCTCTGCCCCTCCCCAACTCATTCTCTGTCTCTCTCTGTCTCAAAAATAAATAAACTATAAAAAAATAAAAGCAAATGATACTCTGAATTAGCTTCAGTGAACTGGTCCAGCCTCGTGGGAGGAATGTTCACAGGCAAAGTACTTATCTGTTGCTTTTATTTCCCATCTTCCACTTAGCTGCCTTCTGTACCTGTCCCCTGCTGTATCTCTATCCGCACGACTCTGTAAAACCACCTCTCGGCTGACGTCTTCACGTTCTCCTGGCACAGTGATGGCCTCTGGACGGCCATGTGACCTAACTGGGCCAATGGACACAACACTTGCTAATGTCCCAGGGAGATAGATGTTTCCTGTTGGACTTGGAAATAAAGTCAAGGTCAAGGCTGAAACCTCTGAGTCATCTGCTACTCCTGTGGGCCAACTGAAGCCCAGAGTGGAAGGCAAAGGCATGGTATAAACATAACAGGGACCTGATTGTATATGATTAGTGCTCTAAGCCTGCTTGGGATTCTCTCTCTCTCTCTCTCTCTCTCTCTCTCTCTGCCCCTCTGCCCCCAAAATAAATAAATTTTAAAAAACTTTAAAGCAAAGAACTTTGCAAATTCTTGGGAGTAACTTTCGCCACAGTAGCAATAAACTCTGGGTCTGCTTCAGGGATGAATATCAGCAGAACACTCTGGCTTCAGTTTTAAATGATGTTTCATTGAAGAAATACATTTAATTTAATTAAATCACATCGAATGAAAAGGACCCCGTATAAGACACAGCCTCGAGGAGCTCAATAGTTGATAATTTGTTGATTCTTCTTTAGTTTTCGGAGACTGAATAAAATTACGAAATCTAACAGTCCACTCGTGATTGCAGTAGTCGTTTTGCAAATGAGCGGTAAAACATCTCGTTTCTTTTTCACTTGAAAGGAATGCATGTGGTGAGTTTACATCCCTCCAAGTAGTAAGATTATTCATTTTGAAACGTGAAAAGGTCTTGATTGCCCTTGAAGCTAGAACACCCCACCCCCAGGTGACATGCCGGCCCTGCTCCTCACAGACTTACCCCCATGACCCCCGTCTCTCAGGACTTGGCTCCATTAGCTAGGCCCTCTTTCCATATTCGGTTTCTCTCTATCAGGTCTGTGATGGTTCCTTTTTCTCACCCCGGCAGGACCTCGGAAGGCCAACATATTCGATCAAATATTATCCTGGGTGTTGCCATGAGGCTGTTTTTATATGTGATCCATAGGAATCAGTAAACTGAATAAAGCAGAGTCCCTGCTACCTGAGTGGGCTCCATCCAAGCCCTTGAGGGCTGAATAGAACAAAAAGGCTCACCCTCAGGCCAAATCCCAGGGAACTCCTGCCTGCCTGCCCTTCCGCCTAGGCTGGGACAGAATGTTCTTCCTGCCTTTGAATTTAAACAGAGACCTCTTCCTAGGTCTCCCGCCAGCCTGCTTTGCCCTGAAGCTTGCGACATCAGCTCTGCTGGGGCTCAGGCCTTTTGCTGCCAACCTGCAATGGCCAGTGGACCAGCTGCGGACTTAGGAACTTGTCAGCCTCTGTCACCCTGGCCGCAAACCCCATCATAAATCTCTCTCTCTGTCTCTCTCTTTATATCTGTATCTATACTTAAATTCATCTATCATATTGGTTCTGGCCTTTGAAGAACCCTTATACAGGGTCCTTCTTTATCTTAAGGGGAAAAAAGAGAAGAAAAATGTTTGAGTGCAACTTGCTGCCTCTTAGAGAAGTAAAATAAATTTAGCACTTTATTTGATCAGGATGGTGCCTCTAGCAATCATCTTTATTTGCTTATTTCACCCTGTGTCTCAGGTGTCAGTGGTCTGTGGCCACTCTCCCACTTCTTTTTTTTTTAATTTTTAAAATTAAATATTAAATTTTTTTTTTTTTGGGGGGGAGAGAGACAGGGGGTGAGTAGGGGAGGGGCAGAGAGAGAGGGAGACACAGAATCAGAAGCAAGCTCCAGGCTTTGAGCTGTCAGCACAGGGCTCAAAGTCACTAACCGTGATATCATGACCTGAGCCAAAAGTCACCTAACCACTGACCCACCCAGGCACCCCAACTCTCCGACTTCTTAATTGCTGGGTTTTGAATCCCTTACATAATCTGACTTTTCCCTGCTCCACAGAAACTGGTCTTGAGGGAAATCAATGGCCTCTCGATTGCACAGGTCTGTGTCCCTTTTCAGTATTTCTTCTCTTGACTTCTTTATGCTAGCATAGCTGGTAAAATGTCCCTTTAACATTACAAAAGTTTCATTTTAAGAAAGTTCTAAAGTTTTGAAAAGAGAAAGGAAAGCCTCGTAATACTCAGAGATAATCGTGGTTATTATTTTGGCTCATAGGCTTCCAATATTTTTCTCATAGTTACACACTGTTTCAAGTCAAAATTGGGATCGCACAACATATTATTTGATCATCTAGTCGTTCATTTAATGATTATGACTATTTTTCCTGCCGATAAATATTCTTCTGCAACAATTCTTTTTCATGCCGATAAATCTGATCATCATATGTAGTCTGTATGCTGTATTATTACAGTAAGGTAAGCTAAATAAAAGAAAATGTTATTAAGGAAATCATAAGGAAGAGAAAATCCACTTACACTACTGTATAGTATTTATTTTTTAAAATCCATGTGGGCCCAAGTAGTTAAAACCCTCATTATTCATAGTCAACTGTTTTTTTTTTTTAATGTTTATTTATTTTTGAGACAGAGAGAGACAGAACATGAGCAGGGTAGGGGAAGAGAGAGAGAGAGAGGGAGACACAGAATCTGAAGCAGGCTCTAGGCTCTGAACCATCACCACAGAGCCCAGTGCAGGGCTTGAACTCATGGACCATGAAATCATGACCTGAGCCGAAGTCAGACACTTAACCGTCTGAGCCACCCAGGGCCCCTCAACTGGTTTATTTTTTATTTCCTTTGAAACTTCTAATAATTTGTCACCCATGAATTATATATAAGTATGCAACATAGTTGCCAAGTTTGGGGAATTTCTTGTCATCTTTCTATATAAAAATAGACCAATAAATAAATTGATGTATTGATCACCAATAAGTCAATAGATATCTAATTTGATTCCATTTTGGTCAGACAATACAATCTGTAAAATGTCAAACTCTTTTAAATTTTTTGAAGTTTGTCTTATGGCCCAGGGTGTGATTGATATATGCTGGCATACATGTCATGGGCACTTAAAAAGAATGTGTATTCTGTTGTTATTAATTGGAATGTTCTATAAATGCCAAGTAGCTCCTGTTTGCTATTGGTTTTGTTGAATTCTGCTACATTATTGCTGATTTACTGTTTAGTCTTCCTATCAATTGTAGAGAGAAGGGCATTAAAGTGTGTAATTATGATTGTAAATGTGCCTATTTCTCCTTTTGTTTCTTTTTTCTAAACATTTTTAATGTT
Source organism: Proteles cristata cristata (assembly GCA_017311185.1). Taxonomy (NCBI): domain Eukaryota; kingdom Metazoa; phylum Chordata; class Mammalia; order Carnivora; family Hyaenidae; genus Proteles; species Proteles cristata. The sequence goes on along the minus strand of JAESUZ010005142.1, from coordinate 300,969 downwards.
TATTTTTAAGAGAGAAGACAGAGCATGAATGGGGGAGGGACAGAGAGAGAGGGAGACAAAATTTGAAGCAGGATCTAGGCTCTTAGCTATCAGCACAGAGCCCAACTCGGCTTGAACCCAGGGACTGGACTACAAGATCATAACCTGAGCCAAAGTCAGACGCTAACCAACTGAGCCACCTAGGTGCCCCTCCTTTCATTTCGATTAGCGTTAGCTTCACATATTTTATAGTTGTTATTTGGTGCGTATACATTCAAGGCTGCTATATCTTCTTGGTGCATTGATCTTTCTGTCATTATAAAATGTCCCTCTCTGTCTCTGGTAAACTTTTTTGCTTGGAATATTTATGTAGCCACTACATATTTATGTAGCTTGATATTTATGTAGCCACTCCTGCTTTCTTTTGATTTACGTTTGCATCCTTTGACTTTCAACCTGCCTATATCACTGTATTTGAAGTGAGTCCCTTCACTACAGCACACAATTGGTCATGGTTTCTCATCCATGTTGCCAATCTGTCTTCAAATGTTGTATGTTGAGTGTACAGTTCTGTGGCGTTAAGTACATTCACATTATTGTGCAGCCATCATCGTCATCCATCTCCAGAAATTCTTCATCTTTCCCAACTGAAACTCTGTATCCATTAAAGAATAACTCCCCCTTTCCTCTCTCCTTCTAGTCCCTGGAAACCATTATTCTACTCTCTATCTGTATGAATTTGATTACTCTAGATACCTCCTACAAGTGGAATCATACAGTATTTTTCTTTTCGTGATTGGCTCATTTCATTTCGTGTAATGTCTTCAGGGTTCATCCATGTTGTAACCTGGGTCAGAATTTCCTTCCTTCTTATGGCTAATGTCCCATTGTCTATGTGAGCCGCATGTTGTTTATCCATTTATCCGTCCATTGACACTCGGGTTGCTTCCGTCTCTTGTGGCCACTGTGAACAATGCTTGGGTGTATGAGTATCTGCTCAAGCCCCTGATTTCGATAATTTGGGGTATGTACCCAGAGGTAAAACTGGATCATAAAAGAATTCTATGTTTAATTTTTTGAGGAACTGCCATACCACTGGCACAGTGTCTGCACCATTTTCCATTCCCACCAGCAAAGCCAAAGGGTTCCAGTCTTTTCCTCATGCCTACCAACACTTGTTATTGTCTATTTTTTATAATCATTATCTTCGTACGCTGTTTTTTTTTTTATTTCTAGGAGAGAGAGAGAGAGAGAGACAGCGTGAGCAGGGGAGGGTCAGAGAGAGAGGGAGTCACAGACTGAAACAGGCTCCAGGCTCTGAGCTGGCAGTCAGCACAGAGCCCGACGCGGGGCTCGAACCCACGAACCGCGAGATCATGACCTAAGCGAAAGTCGGACGCTTAACCGACTAAGCCACCCAGGCGCCCCAATACGCTGTTATTTTTTTAAGCTTATTTATTTTGAGAGAAAGAGACAGCATGAGTGGGGAATGGGAAGAGCGAGAGGGAGAGAGAGAGAATCCCAAGCAGGCTCTCCACCACTGGCAAAGATTCAGAACCATGAGTTCATGAACCATGAGATTATGGCCTGAGCTGAAATCAGGAGTCGAATGTTTAACCAACTGAGCCACCTGGGCACCCTGGTACTCTGTCTTTTATATCTCTAATTTTCTTTTTCCTGCCTTCTCATGTGTTATTCAAATCTTATTTATAACTCCACTTTTTTAATGAATCTATGGTGTTTTGAGCATATCTCTTTGCATAGCTTTTTAAGTTTTTCCCCCAAGAATTATGTTGTATAACATATCAGTCTACTGGTGTGGTCGCTTTACCAATTTCAGCATGGTGTAGAAACCTCATCACCTTTTATACCTCCTTATGTGCCCCTGGAAATACTTGTTTTAAACAGTGCCTCTGTATACATTTAGAACCACATCAGATAGTGTTATAATTTTTCCTTATACCATCAAACATAATCGGGAAAACTAAACAAGAGAAGGAAGGTGTACCATACTTATCTATATTCTAGCTTACCATGTTCTTTCTTTCTTGTTGATGTGCCTGATGCGGGGCACAGTATTCTGTGTCATGCTTGGCTGGTTATTGTTTAAAATGTTCTGGGGGCACCTTAGTGGTTCAGTCGGTTAAGTGTCTGACTTCAGCTCAGGTCATGATCTCTTGGTTTGAGGGTTTGAGCTCCGTGTCGGGCTCTGTGCTGACAGCTCAGAGCCTGGAGCCTGCTTCAGATTCTGTGTCTCCTCTCTCTGCCCCTCCCCTTCTCATGCTCTGTCTCTCTCTCAAACATAAATAAATGTTAAAAATAAATAAATAAATAAAATGCCCTGGCTGGCTGACCTCCTTCTTTCCTAGTTTTATCATTTCCTTTCTACTTAGGGAAGCCCCTTAAGCTCTTCTCCCCTAGAAGGTCAACTGGGCACATTCTCTGAGTACTCTTTCATGTGAGGATGCCTTGATTTTCCCTTCCTTACTAAAGGATGTTTTCACTGGATATAGGATTTTGGCCCTTGCCAAATACTGGATCACTTCCTCCTAACCTCCAGGTATTTGATGAGAAATTGACTGCTTTTGAATGGTTTTCCCCTTTAGGGAAGGTATGGTTTTTCTCTGAGCACTTTCAAGATGTTGTATCTTTGTTCTCGAAGTTTCCTTGTGATGTGTCTGGACTCACGTGTCTCTGGGTTTTCCCTGTTTGTGTTCGCTCAGCTTCTTGTAGCTGGAGGCTCATGTCTATGGCAAAATTTGGGAAGTCTGCAGCCATTATTTCTTTGAGTACTTCTTCAGCCTCCCCCTCTCTCTTGTCTTCCGCATGCCAACGACACGAGTGTCAGATCGTTTGTTACCAAGGCCATCCATGGAATTTCATTGCCCAGTAATAGTTTGGAGCAGAAATGTCCTCATGTTTGATACTATATCAAAATCCACATTTTGGCCGAGAACCAAGGTAACATGATATTTCCTTGTCTCCTTTCACAGCATTTCCCTTCTTTAATTACTGAATTATACTACTTTCTTTCACCGTTAGCAAAAGACTGTCAGAGCCCAAATACAGATTCCTGGGCCATCTGGGCTCACTCAACAGGCGCCAGTGAGTGTCTCTTGTTGCCCAGGTTCCCACTGGCTCCTGGGGGAACAAGAATGGCCCTTGTTTGTCAATGTGGAGCACCACCTTGCCGGATCATCTGAAAAACTTTTTATCAGGTCCTTTTAAATTACCCGAAATCTGCTATCGGCATTTTCCCCAGGTAAATAAGGCATTTACTAGTTGCCATGGTCCAAACTAAATTTCAGGGTTGTAGAAGCAAAATCCACCAGAGGACGACAGACCTAACCGATTTCATTTCTCAGTCTGGACTAATTAATTCCCTTATCCCAAAGAAACTTTTCAAGTTCAGGCCATGCCACGTAAAAGAAAGATCAATTCACTTGCTAAAATCACGTGCTACAGTAAAGTCCACTCGGTGGCTTAGCGCTGATTTTATACGTAAGACCAAAAGACTTCTGGTCTTTTGGAACCAGAAGACACGACTCCACTGTTTTTTTAATTCGTATTTAAAAAATCAAAATTCATAAGGCAGATAAAAATCAAGTGGGTGGCTTTTTGCCTTCACAAAAAAATTAAGCCACAGAGTTATTTACATTTTTCAAATGTTTTATTTCACATTTGAAAGAGAGAGAGAGAGCAAGTGCGAGTTGGGGAAGGGCAGAGAGAGAAGGAGACAGAATTTGAAGCAGTCTCCAGGCTCTGAGCTGTCAGCGCAGAGCCTGATGTAAGGCTTGAACTCATGAGCAGTGAGATCATGACCTGAGTCAAAGTCAGACGTTTAACCAACTAGCCACCCAGGCGCCCCTAGCCTCAGAGTTATTTAAAATAGTGAAATTCAGTTGTTTTTCTTTTTTTTTTCTGGGTCACCTTAAAGATGTTAACCACTTGAGAAGAAAGCACAAGGCATTGTACTCACAGGTGCTGGAAGTCAGAGAACTTACAGCCACGGGAAAATTACTCAACAGGAGATAGAATAGGTCTGAAATGCTAATACAACAAACTGCTACTACACAGGTACAATGAAGTGCTCATAGTCACAAAGTATTACAACGAGCCTTCCCTAAACATAATCTTATCCTGTATCCCTTTGGTTTAAAACCTCTCAGTGGCTCCCTTCAGGTAGCACCGGGTATTTTGAGCCTTGTGGCCTGCTGGTCTCTCACTCCTCAACTCTGGAACTTGTGGTTCCCTTGACACGTAATGTGGTATCATCGTTGTTGCCACTGTGCAGGCCCTTACCTCTGCCTGGACTCCTTTCCTCCCTTTCCTCCATCTCCTGCCTCTGTCTCCCCCCTCTCCCACTGCCCAAATACACCTTGCCCTTCTGATGAACTCCTACACACCGCTCAAGATCCAGGGTAATGATTCGCTTTTCTGTGAAGCTTTAACTCTCTTCCCACATGTGATCCATCATTGTAGCTGGGCACTCAGTGAATGTGTGTTCGACAAATGTAAAAAGACACACAACCCAATTAACTAGGATGATTGTACAAACTGTCATGCTCCTGAATTTAGAATTCTCATAACCAGTTATTTTAATATGAATTGTAACTTACAACCTTCAATCAAACGTAATGAAATAAATAGGGATGCATGGGGGGGTTCAGTCAGTTAACCATCCAACTCTTGATTTAGGCTCAGGTCATGATCTTGCATTTTGTGAGATCGAGCCCCTTGTCAGGTGCTGTGCTGACAGTGCAGAACCTGCTTGGGATTCTTTCTTTCCCTCTCTCTCTGCCTCTCTCTCTCTCTCTCAAAATATATAAACTTAAAAAAAAGGGCAATGAAGTAAATATAACTTAATGTTATGTTTTCAGTACTTATTTGAATTTTCCACACCAAACCCCTTTAAATGTTTTCTTTTGTTGATTGGGGAAGTCAGGATGCTAAGACTACTGTGATATACTGAAATACTCCGAACCTGTGGTTTTCTCACAACTGACTACAACATTTTTTTTTCTTCCTTTTTTTTTTTTTAACATTACTTGCTTACATCTAGACCTATCTGAGTTTGGAAAGTTTCCAGGTGTATCAACCATCTGGCTGGGCTGTGTCCATTTCCAGACTCTTGCACAGATTGAAGAGAACATAAAGTATGATCACTTTCCAACGGTTCCACATTGAGCTGAGTCGGGAAAGACGATGGTCTTCTCTTGATCTTTCTGCCTGTGGGTGATTCATAATACACTTTGCTAGTGATGACCCAAGGTTATTTGGAATCCTGTATCTCAAAGGATTAGGCTTGAGCAATGAGTGTATCAGTGTTCTCGCACCGAAAAAGACAAGGACTATTGATATCTAAAAAAAAAAAAAATCCATGGATAGTAGAAAAAGTGGGAGAAAATAAAGATATACAGGTAGGGATGCTAAAGGTATTATTACTTACCTAATTTTACATTTAAAGGGTAGCCAGGTCAATAGCAGAATCCTGTACGTAAAAAAGCAAAGCTATCACTTCGGATTTGTAATTCTTAAAGTATCTCAGTTAACTCACATTTTAACCAGATGGGGCTAAAGGTGTCTCTGTTATTAGATGCCTTTGATATTTCCAGAGCGCTTTTACGTTATAAACGGTGCCCATTCATTGTTTCAGTCGGCTGAGCTAAGCAAGTGATGAGGTCAAAAATCATTCTGGGGTGCCTGGCTGGCTCAGTTGGTTGGGCATCTGAGTTCGGCTCAGGTCATGGTCTTGTGATTCATGAGTTCGAATCCCGTGTCGGCTCTGTGCTGACGGCTCAGACCCTGGAGCCTGCTTCAGATTCTGTGTCTCCTTCTCTCTCTGCCCCTCCCCAACTTGTGCTCTGTCTCTCTGTCTCTCTCAAAAATAAATAAACGTTAAAAAAAAAAAGAAATTTGTTCACTCTGGCATCTACACAGCTAGCGTAGTGTTTGGCATATGATAGGTATTTAATAACTATTTGTAGAATCGCTTGATATTTATAAAACAATATAATTTTGTCTCCCTCAATTACTGTTGTATCTTTAGCACCTCAAGCAACATCAACAGTGTTGCACGCTCTTAGGAATTACTCCCCCGGTAAACAACTATATTAGAGATGGGCCTCTCCACCCCCTCCTTGGAAGAGAAGGCACAATGCTATGTGTCTAACACAGTCCCTGATATTCATTAGTTATTCATGATGTGCGCTTTTTTCTTCTTGTCAGCTTTGAAAAACACACCAAGGTGTCCAGGTAGGGAAAAAATACTCCCCCCTTATTAGCAAACCACAGACCCTCAGAAGAAATACGGCTACCATCACGCAAATAGAACAATTTTCATCTAATAGAAATGTGCTTATCACAGCTTTGAAATGCTTATTGACTTGTGATGCTTATGATAATAGAATGGTAGAGACCCTGAGACACCACCCATGTGTCCCTCAAATTAGACAGATGAGAAAATGGAGCCTCACAAGATTTAAGCAATTGGCCATGGGTCCAAAGTTATATTGGTAGCCGGGCAGGGGGTGAAATTCACACTGCCCTCCCACCCCCTTCTCTGGAGCCTTTTCCATTTTGGCAGAATGTCCTAATAATACCCTGTATCGATTAGAAGAAAAATATTAGGGATGCCTGGTGGCTCAGTTGGTTAAGTGTCCGACTTTGGCTCAGGTCATGATCTCGCAGTTTGTGAGTTCAAGCCCCACACTGAGCTCTGTGCTGACAGCTCAGAGCCTGGAGGCTGCTTCAGACTCTGTGCCTTATCCTCTCTCTTCCCCTCCCATCTCATGCTCTTTTTCTCAATAATAAATAAATGTTAAAAAAAAAAAGGTTTTTTTTTTTAAAGAAAAATATTAGGATGTCCACCTTATCATCTGTAAATGATTCTCATCTAGAGATTTTTTTTTTCCTCAGAAAACCCATTATTTCTAAATTGAAAAAGTTCTTTGGTGAGGAAAGTGGAAAAGAATATAGCTGTATGATCAACATAAAGTGAATTTTGTAATTCTTCATGTGTTTCAGACTATGGTATTTAGAGTTAGAGATACTGAAGCCCTAACTCCAGAAGATTCTGATGCACTGGGTTTCTGCTGGGACCTTAGAATCATTACTTTGAGGACCCACAAGAGTGTCAGAGGTACAAGAAACGTATGAGAACACAGAGCCGCATCTACAGTAGGAAGGGAAATAGTCCTCAAAGGATCAGAAGCCTCTGGAAGTGGAGAGCTAGCCCAAAGGCAGAGAAGGCAGGATGGCCGAAATTATGCCTTTTGGAGGCAGAGTAGAGTGATTAAGCAGTGTGGTTTCCTGAAGGAAAGATCGAAGTCTGAATTCTACCTCTACCACTTCCTCATTTATCTTGGGCAACATTTAAAATTTTCAAGAGCTTTCATGTCCTAACTTATAAACGTATATGAGGTATTTGTCACAGTCCCTAGCACTGAGGGGGATAAATTATTGAAAACTCTTAGCTGTAAAATATTCCATATGCATAGAAATTTCTAGAGAAAGATCAACCTAGTGAAGCCAAGCTCCGTGCAGCAGCTGTCAGAGCCATGACTGACTGAATGCAGAGCAAGGGGTGTTGGACACTCTGACTTCCTATATTTAGTTTGCTAGCAAGTTCTGTGCACACAGCAGCAGACCCAAGGCCAACGAGCAATGCAATGCTACATTTTCTTCTTCCACAAAACTCTGTGGTTTGTCTCTGTTGCCTTCAGGACAAATCCAGCTCCTTGGTTTGACCTTCCACGTGGGTCTCTTTATTGCCGGAGTAGAGCTTCATGTGTACAAGCACCTGATCTTCCAGAAGCCCTCCATCACCCCACCAGGATAAGAAGGTCTCACTCCCTTGTGGAATTCTGCCATTTTGGCACCTGCATTTTCCATGCGCCCTCCTGGCTGGGAAGCAGGGCTGTCTTTAAAGCTTGGTTCATTTTACTCTAGTTGACATCTCTTTTTTGAAATGGGTTGTTTTCCATCCACGGCATGTCAACCCTGAGTGGGAAGTGCACATCTCCCTTGGGACTCAGAAGCTTTTTCCAACCGCTCACATGCCCTGGAAACATCATACAGCCCAGCCTTTCCTTCCTGAGCACGATCTGATCCGACAGGGGTGTGAAAAGGGAAGTAACTTGTCCTATTTCTTAGAATTCTAAACAATAGAAAGACTACTTGAAAGCTAAATATTCTTGGAAAAGGCATAAATGAGTCCTACTGAAATCTGGAGAAGTATTCTGTGAATCCCAAGAATGCCCAGGTTCTATAGAAGTAAAAGGAACAAATAGCTAAGTCTTCATAAGAGCAGGTTCACAGGCTACAGCCTTGGGCACGATGCAGGGCATGTGAAGTTTGTTTTAGCTGTGGTTTTTCTTCCTGAATGTTCCCTTTTTGTCTCAGGGAGCCTGTGAACCCACCTTGCACAAATCTCTTTATTCCTAGAGGAAAAGAGCTCAAAAGTGAGTGCATTCAGTCTTTTGATTGAGAACTACATCAAGCAAAGCTTTATCCTTTTGCAGGGAGATTTGGGTTTTAAAAGGTGATTATTAGAGAGAACCTGCTTAATTCAAAGGAAGGCACCAGTGAGGATGGTGTGGGGCGGCCCCTCCAGGAACCCCCTCTTCCCCCCCCTCCACCTCCACAGCTGTCCAGTCTCAGAGGTCAGGGCTGCGGACAAAGGCTACTCCAACCCTCCTCTTTCCTTGGTCTTTCTTTGTAAAGTAGCTAAACATTTCTCACCTCTCTGTTGCCTCCATAGAAGGGCGGGTAAGAGGAACCTAGTTCCCCCAAGTGCAAAACCCGAGCACCGCCCATAGGTGTCGCTGTTGGGCTCAGTTTATGTCGTTTCTCTCTTTTTTTTTTTTTTTTTTTAATGTTTTATTTATTTCTAGGAGAGAGAGATAGAGACAGCGTGAGCAGGGGAGGGTCAGAGAGAGAGGGAGTCACAGACTGAAACAGGCTCCAGGCTCTGAGCTGGCAGTCAGCACAGAGCCCGACGCGGGGCTCGAACCCCGCGAGATCATGACCTAAGCGAAAGTCGGACGCTTAACCGACTAAGCCACCCAGGCGCCCCTCGTTTCTCTTCAAATGCAAGATCCTGTGCTTCCTTATCTCAAGGTTTCCCTGGAAGGAACTGAGCCCTTTGGCCCCAGAGGCTAAGGAAGAAGGCTTCATCTCTCTGAGTTCTGCACAACGTTTCTCTGGAAAACTTTTCACAGGAAGCTGGGGTGAGCTGGCAATGGAGGCGGGAATGAGATTTCTTTCCGGATGCCTCCTTCCCTTAAATGAGCTTGGCGCTCGCTGAACTGCATTCTGCCAAGACTCCGCTCCTTCCCTTCTCCCTGAGTAACTATTAATTGTCCTTTAGCCTGGTGCTCAGAGTACACCCCACAGAGCAGCTGCTGGTCTAGAACAGCCCGAGAAGGCTTTGGACGAGATAGGGAGCTTGAGTCAGAAAGTAAATTGGCTGACTCACTGGGCACACAGTTCTTGCTCTTTCTTAGCAAGGCTTCCTTGCGGAAGGGAGCTGGTTGTTGGTTTATCTTCTGACACAAGCTCTTTATTCGGTCACAGACTGGCTCTTGAATAGATCTGCCTTAGTATATGGGATCAATAACCTCCCCCTCTGGACAGCTTCCTGTGCTCCCGTAAGCCCACCTCATCTCCCACCCCCCACCTGCTAATGTCAGAACACCCTGTGGGTTTTCTCATAACTGTGTGCCTTCCCCAACTAGCTTCTAAGCATCTTTAACTTCCTGGGTCTTGACACATAATGGGGGTTTAGAAAATATGTGTTGAAGGAGCCAATGGACGATATTTTGTTATTTTCAATACCGAAAGTTCTTTTGTGTCATTAGCCCCTGGGGTGATAATTTTTAATTACCGTTTGATGCAGTTTGGGATATCATACTTCCTGTCTTCCTCTTATTTTAAGCCTTCACTAGGATTTTTAGAGATAGAAGAAATAGATTTCGTCCTTCAAATAAATTACCCTTTTCACAAATATCACACACAGGAACTGGAGCGAAGTCCAATCGTGTTCGCTCAGATGTGAACTACCATTTATTACCATCATCCTAAGTTGTAAATATGGTAGGTTGTGGTGTTCAAGATGTTCATATCTCACTTCCAAGTTCTCCACCCCTCTGCCTGTTTCCACTCTGGAATCTTCTGGCCGTCCTTACTTACGACTTCTCCCCACGCAGTGACCCCTTCCCAGGTGCTGTGGGAGGACATAGGGTTCCCAGAGGTCTTCTAACCTCCTAGTGCATCCAAGAAGACCCCTTCTTTCCACTGAAGCCCGGGTTTCCTTAAACAAATATCTAAAGTTGGTTGGGGGGAGCCACAAGACACAGAGGTGTGGCTACAATTTGCCAGAAGCTACCATTAGGTCGCGTGTTTGCTTCTTCTCATGCTTTGCATCTTTTGCTCGTAGTAAAACTTCCCCCTGCTAAATGATAGGTCACCTAGTGCCCCAAGTTTGAGAACGGTAATGTGCCCACTATCCACTGAGGCAAAGCGCTATCTTTCTACCAAAAATCAAATGTGTGAGAGAAATGGAAAACTCCCCGGGCGGGGGGGTAGGGGGGAAGATGGATATAAGGAAAAGATGGTTAAATCAGTCACCTGAGCCCCAGCCTTTTGGCACAAATCTGATTGCTCATTTCTTTCTCCATGCCGTGTATATTTCTCCCACATTTAGGGTGTGTGTGTGTGTGTGTGTGTGTGTGTGTGTGTGTGTGTGTGTGTGTGAATATTTCAAGTAAACATTTCAGGAACAGCTAGAAACTTTTTTTTTTTTCAAGTCAAGCCTCCCTATCCCTGACCCTGATGGACATGCACGCACTTGAGATCGAATTAACCACAAGAATCCTTGAGTTGGGTATCTCATGACTTAGGTGCTGGCTGGATGACATCTGACTCCACATGGTCTCCCATTCCTGGGAGGGAACTAGCTTTCCTCTGGAATCAGCCTTCCAGCTAGAAAGATCCCCGGTTAAAAACAAAAATTATCACTTGGTTGTCAGCAGCCTTTGAATGGTTGGCAGAGGAGGTTTTCATTAGCAATAATTATACAAATCTGACATTTGCAAAGTGTTTTTAAAATGTAGCAAGCATTTTCATTTTGCTCCTCTCTCTTGATCCTTTCAAAACAAGCCACATTTTCGTCTGTTTCAAGAATGAGCACTTTGAGACTCAGAGATTTCAGATATTTTGCTCCCAAATCCCACGGACAGTGAGTGGCAAATAGGGACTCCATGTCACATATTCGGACCCCATATTCTGGCACCTTTCCCCTTGGTTTTGACCTCCAAAAGCTCCTGTGAGCCAAAGAAGGAAGGATGTTATATTCATGACAGATCATCACCGCCTGCTTCTCTCAGCCCCCAGTCAGTCAGGATGGGCGCAGAGAAAGTGACTTCCTCAGTCTGCAAGGGCAGGGTCCTGGGGGCTTCTCACATGCCTGCTTCTTCCACTGCCTAATCAGCTCTCTGGATGCAGGTCTGAACACCTGCGCTGAGCAAGGTCAAGTCCACAGTGGCGCCAGCTGAGGAGCCTTCCTTTTCCTCCAACATCAAAGGTAATGCAACGTGACAAACAGTTTCTTCCAACTGTCATTTGCCTCTAGGTAACAAGATGAGTTCAACAGTTGGGGTAAGGAGGGAGGTCATGGCTGTGGAGATTTAATCACACTGCAAGAAACCTGAACTTCCATTATAAACGATATCCCTTTGTTCTAATTGCCTACAGAGCTCAGCATTAGCAGCCGAAATCTTCTTTGAATTAAGTGAATAGATCTTGAGATGTCCATTAACCTTGTCGGTTGAAGGTAATTATTTCCCTGGGGCTATAACACAAGCTGAAAAATATTACGTTTTTACATGGGAAAAAAAACATGGCTGAAAAAGTCTACTGAAAAGTTGACCTCCTCTCACGGAAGTTGCTTGTAAAGGTTTCAGTAAAGAGGAAACTTAATTATAATTAGTATCTGAAAATTGCTTATTGTTGGACTCGCCCAAGCTCTGCCCTCCTCCATGTCTGAACATCTAAATTCTGAGTGTTCAGTATGCATTTTTTTTAAAATTTTATTTATTTCTAGGAGAGAGAGAGAGACAGCGTGAGCAGGGGAGGGCCAGAGAGAGAGGGAGTCACAGACTGAAACAGGCTCCAGGCTCTGAGCTGGCTGTCAGCACAGAGCCCGACGCGGAGCTCGAACCCACGAACCGCGAGATCATGACCTAAGCGAAAGTCGGACGCTTAACCGACTAAGCCACCCAGGCGCCTCTGTTCAGTATGCATTTACTGAAAACGCATCAGGATAAGGTCTTTTGTCTCCCTCTGTGTTTAAATTACTCACATCCCAACCCTAGGAAGGTTTCAGAATTAGTGTTAGGCAGAGGCTAGACCAGCTGACCCCCACAAGGGCAGAAGAGACAAAAACAAGGCTCTCCGTCAGTGACCGTCGGGGCCTCAGGACTTGGTAAGGATTCATGGGGCCTGAGGGAAGCCAGAAGCAGGACTGAGACCAAAAGAAAAACAGGTGAAAATGAAAGAAAAGAAAATGGGAAGGAGACGGGGAAATAGGGGCCCCCAAACCATGAACTCAGCTGTCACTGCGGGCGGGAGGTTGGCGCTTCAGCCAGAAGCAGCAGGGGACCCTGAGCAGGGGTCCTGAGAACCCATTACTGCAGGCAAAGCCGCAGAGTCCCATCCCCACATGTGGCTCTGTACCCCACCATGTCCCCACGGCGGGCGGGGCATGATCCGTGATGCACAGAAGGGAACAGAGCTCTGGATAGAAGATTCCACCGTGCCTTACAACAAGGATCCCTCAGGAGGGCCACGCCGCTGTCATAAAGAACGAGCAGTTCTCTCTGTCCTAACCTGGACATTTCTTCATGAGAGACAGGTGACCATGTTCATCTTAGTTAGGTGTTTCCTATTATTTTTATTAAAAACATTTTTAGGGGCTCCTGGGTGGCTGAGTCAGTTAAGCACCCAACTTCGGCTCAGGTCATGACCTCATGGTTCGTGGGTTCGAGCCCCGTGTCACGCTCTGTGCTGACAGCTCAAAGCCTGGAGCCTGCTTCAGATTCTGTGTCTCCCTCTCTCTGACCCTCCCCTGCTCATGCTGTCTCTCTCTCTCTCTCTCAGAAATAAAACATATAAAATTTAAAAAACAAAAACAAAAAAACATTTTTAAATGTTTATTTAGAGAGAGAGACACAGAGCACAATCAGGGGAAGGGCAGAGACAGAATCTAAAGCAGGCTCCAGGCTCTGAGCTGTCAGCACAGAGCCCTACACAGACCGTGAGATCATGATCCGAGCAGAAGTCAGATGCCCAACCAACTGAGCCACCCAGGCGCCCCAAGATGTTTCCTTTTATTAACTGTGTCCATAATTATCACATATTATTCAACTTTCTAAATGAAAATACATAGATAGTTCCCCAAATGGAGAGGGGGGAAAAGGCCCTGAGTATGTATCTCTCAATATTACACTTGACCGTGTGATGCCTGTGTGGCTGCTACAGCCCTGGGCAGTGGGTACCACCTTATTCGCTCAGTTCCCACAAAGGAGCCCATCATCAGCACCCCATCCCCTCGCCCCCTGTGTTGCCTCTTGCTGGTGCCTAACTCCGAGCTGTGCATACAGGAAGTGCACCCTAAGAGGGACCGTTAGCAGACCCCAGCTCCTGTTTATTATTAACTGTAGTTACCAGGCCGTGTGAACATTTCATTTCTCGAGTCAGTACAGCCAGAAGTACAAAATGAAGCTTCCAGCGAAAACGCCCTCCCCCTCCGTGAGGACGGAAGCTCACGTTTTGCACTCCGCATTGTGCAAGATTTAACAAGGTCCGTCAGGAGTGATTGGAGCCTTTGGGGAAGCTGCACAGTGGGCAGGAAAACACACATACGTGAGCGGGAAGCAGAAGCGCGGAGAAAAATGTGCTCTGCCCTTCCGCCTGGGGGGTTGGTGAGCATGGTCACCGAGACCGCCTGGCCTTTCCCCAGACACTCCACACGGTGGCCCTCTCTTCCTTGGCAACCGTGCCAAACCCTGCCTTCAGCCCACCGGCTGGGAAAGTCCATTTTGCCACTCTTTTCCTAGAAACACGTACATACCAACTAAGCTCAAAAGACTGATATCCAAAAGTCGAAAGGCAATTAATTCGTTTGAGACATTAGGGATCCGGTACACCCTCATTTACATGACCAGTGAATTCTCCTACCATTGAGTGTGGAGACTTCTCGGGATGAGATGGCTGATTAAGCGGTGGGTGAGCTCAGGACCCCGTGACACCCAGCGGAGCCAGCCTGAGCATCGTCTCCTGCTGGGGTCAGCCGGGCCCGGCTGATGGGACCAAATCACTCTGAGCAGCGCCCCCTGCAGGAGACGGGACTTGGACCCGATGGCATCAGTGAGTTAGGTCCTGTACACCCGGGGATCCAAAATGAATATAAACCCAGATTGCTAGCCTCAAGGGGATATAGCTGTTGGTGGGTGAAAAAAAATCATTTCTATATAAGCTTCTTTTGCGAGTGTTTCAAATACACGACTAAATCCTGTTCCTGTTTTGGTCAGTACACGTTTGTGGCAAACCCACACCCACAGTGATGCCTGATTTCTCTCCACCTCTGGATGAGACATAGGCATTATTTGGGGCCTTCTTGTGGCTCAAGAGTGCGGGGTGTAAAAGAAGCTGCTTCCACCTGTAATTTAGTTTCAGAGAGAGGAGAGAGACACACCCCGCAGAGTGATGTCTAGATCTCAGTCTTCACCAACCTGTTCTCGCTGAGTCCCAGGAGAAACACTGAAATACATAAATAAAGGGAAGGAGGTAGGGGAGAATTCTGAGCAATAAAACAATCCCCAAGAAGAGGGGGGGGAAGGACCCACACACTTGACTCAACAGAAGAGACCTCCATGTTCTCACTGAAATGAGTCCGGATTTTGCCCATTTACCGAATACCCACATTTAATTAAATTTAACTGACTAGTTTGCTGTGACAAGTCTACAGGTTGACGTGGACTATGTCACAGCCGCCGGGATGAGTTGGCACTCACACTCGTGATCCTGACTCGGGAAAAATACACATCAATTATGATTACTACACCTCATCTAACGAGTCAAAGGCTGGGTTCAAAACATAACTTGCCTCAAGCAGTTAGAACAGTTTTAAATAAGTACTGTAAGGATTATATTTCCATTCACTGCCAAATTCATTTAAATTAAACAGCTTATTTCCGAGTTGCTGAACAAATACCGAAGAAAGCTCCCTCCTTATCCCTTGACTCTAAACGACTCTTTGAACTCATCCTACTTTGAATTCTTTTCATTTCCTCTTTTAAGTCTAATAGAATTTTCAAAATCACCCTATACGCCTTTAAACTTCATCGTCACAGAAGAAAGAGTTGAATAATTTTTTTTTTAATCGTAACAGCAATCAAATCTTGCATGATGTCAAGACGTTAGCCCTAGGAAATGGCTCATCCTCCATTTTGGAGGGTGTTTTAAAATGGGCTCTCTTTGGGGCGCCTGGGTGGCTTAGTCGGTTAAGCGTCCGACTTTCGCTTACGTCATGATCTCGCGGTTTGTGGGTTTGAGCCCCGCGTCGGGCTCTGTGCTGACTACCAGCTCAGAGCCTGGAGCCTGTTTCAGTCTGTGACTCCCTCTCTCTCTGACCCTCCCCTGCTCATGCTGTCTCTCTCTCTCTCTCTCCTAGAAATAAATAAAAACATTAAAAAATAAATAAATAAATAAATAAAATGGGCTCTCTTTATGGCATCTATACAAGAAAGTCCCTTCATCTTCAAGCTCCCCTCTATTATGGTAAAAAGCATCACAAGGAACATCCTGATGAAGCCTGTGACTGAGAGGAATCCACAGATGAGAGTTAGGTGTCCATGGATGGGGGGTGCTGGAAGGTGGGGTTCCTAGTGGACACAGGAAATAGACAGTGGAAGAGTGTGAGTAGGGGGCACTGGTGTGAAGCAGAGGAGGCCGTGAATGGACAAAAGGCCACAAGCGAATCAAGGCCTCAGATGGGCGGGCGGATGGAAGCCAGGGCTCAGTTCTCCTGGCCAGCTGGCCTGGGACTGGGCTGGAGTCGCCTGTGGCTGGGGATGAGTCACTTTGAGGCCTAGGTGGGGGGAGGGGGGTGGACCTGGGCTCAGCAACGAGGAAGTCAGGCAGTCAAGGCTCAAACCAGAGCCTCGAGGGCTGGAAGGCTCTCAGAGTGGTGGGCTTACTACCCACAGGTCCAGGAGGCACAGAAGCGTCTCTGGCCAGGGTGTCCACTCGTGAGCACGCTGACGGCACCGAGGTGGGTGACCCCTCTCCTCTTCTCAAAAGTGCAGGGCTGCCTCGTGAGGAAAGAAGGCTGCTCCCCAGGGGGAGACAGCGAGCCTCCCACAGGTGGTGGATTAGAAACGATCACAGATTCTTCACCATTCCCGCCATGAACTGATGAAATCTCCTGGCCTACCTCTCCAGCCTGGGTGGCCCGGTGACTCACTGTCACTGCTAGAACACAGCAGAAGTGACGCCAAGATTGTCTTCCCCTCGCCGTGCTTGGAAAGCTGTCACCATCTGAACGAGTCCCCCGGATGCCCCTCCCAGCCGAGGGCCCAAGGGAACCCAGGGGCCCAGCTCGAATCAGGAGCGAATCAGTGACCGCTGTTCTCAGCCGCTCCACTCGGGTGGCTTGTTACACAGCAATAGGCACCTGATACTCTTAAGTATCTGAACGGCCTTTTCGGCGTTTGGTCACTGCCTTGCTATTCTCCCCGCCTTTAATGTGTTTTCCGTCTCCCCCAGAGGCACGGCCACGGCCTCGGCCCTCGTGATCTCCCACACGGAGCACTGCAGCGGCCTCACTACACACCTTCCCGCCCCCCTCCAGGGAGAGGCCTCCCCTCACCGCCCCCCTGCACCCGCTGACCTTCAGCGCACATCCACCCCACGGGCTGAAGAGGCCCGGCCTCCGGCTCTTGCTCGGGCACCTGGCTGGTGGGAGGGCTCGACGCCGCCCTGCTGGCCGCTCGCACAAGCTCGGATTGGCTCCGGCCACCGCTAAGAGGGACCCGGACAGCCCCGCCCACACGTGGGCCTTGTTTGCAGACTGTCCTCCGTCCGGAAAGGTAAGGAAACGGAAACATGACCTTGCTGCTTTTTGCTTGCTCCGTTAGCACTCTTTTTCTGAGAGCGGGAATTGCTGTGTGTCAAACAGGGCAACAAGGTATTTTTGAGAGCCAGTCCTTGGGGCCCTGTTGGGTCAGTAGCGAGCTGCTGGTTGTGGTTCTGAGGCCTGGCCTGCGGGAGTCAGCGTGATGCCCTCCACCGTCCCCCACTGCCCCCCACGGCCCCCCACAGCTCCCATTGCCCCCCGCTGCCTGGGGCTACAGCCTGCTGCCCTCCAGCTGCCTCCCATGGCCCCCATTTGCCCCAAGTCCACAGCACACTGCCCCCCACCCCCACTGACCGCCGACTGCCCTGGGCCACAGCACCCTCCTCCCCTTTCTTTTCATGGCCCCCCACTGCCCTGGGGCCACAGCATGCTGTCCCCTCTAACCCCCATGCTCTCCCCCAACTGCCCCAGGCTACACTGTGTGAGGACAGTGTGCCCAGGACTTGAAGCGAGAGGTGCCGGGAGGCCCAGCTGAGGCCACTTAAATGCCAGGTGAAATGTGCAAAGAGAAATCCATCAGCAGGCCACATGACATCTGGCTTCTATTGTACAAGTCAGTGCGTGCGTGTGTGTGTGTGTGTGTGTGTGTGTGTGTGTGTGTGTGTGTGTGTGTGTGAATGTGAGATTTCCCATAAGTTTTGCTTCACTGTCTGGGTCGCATACATCCTTCCTCTGCTTTTTCCTGCTCCTCTTCTTCCAATCCCTCTCTCTCCTCCCCTTCTCAATCTCTGGCCCCCATCCCTCTGCCCTGCTGCCATTCCTTCCCAGTTTCCTCAGTACGCAATGGACGAAGAGCAGAAGTTAGTTAAAAAAATAAATAAATAAAATAAATAATAAAAACCCATTGGCCAAATGGATTAATCGGTAAAAATAAATATCTTCAGGCATTCATTTTTTTTATTCTTTGCTAACTTGTCTGCAGTCTTCCTCAACTAACTTATGCTTTTGTAGCTTTTGTCCAAATTCTGGAATTTTCTAAGGGACTGTTGCTAATTTGGGGAAGATACGCCAAAGAGCGGTTTTCTTCCCTTTGGCATTGTTTTGCTTTCAGATGTTCCTCGATGTGCCTCCAGCAAAGTCTTCGTGAATTTTTATCTTTGGAGCAAAAATAAATTGGTTGAAAAATGCATGTTTCCAGCCACTAGTTCCAGTGCCCATAGCTCATGTGGGCCCTTGGCAATTCTGTGACACCTCGGTGAATTTGCCCTCTTTCAAATTAATTTTGCGGTTTAAAAATTCATTTCAGCCCTCAACTTTATCTTTTTTTTTTTTTTTTTAAGTAGGCTTCATGCTCGGCATAGAGCCCAACGCAGGGCTTGAACTCACGACCCTGAGATCAAGACCTGGGCTGAGATCAAGAGTTAGGCACTCAACCACCTGAGTCACCCAGGCGCCCCTCAGCTTTGTCTTTTGAGCAGTGATGTATCACACTCACGGAAGGAACTTTATAACGTCGTTACCATCCTGTCGTCTGGTTGAAAGCTGCGTGCGTCCTCTATGGAAGGTTTCCTGACACTGTTGAGGTCCCATGGGCTTTCTATTGCCCCCACCACTCTGGCCTGGGCACTGAGGACCCTTTTATTGTATTCGCTTGTTTCAGTGTTGGTCTCCATCTACTAGATGGTCTGTCTTTAACTTAGAAAACTGTTCTCTGTTCTGCACATACTGTTGAAGTTCAGTAAATATCTGGTGAAGAATGAAATGAACATCTGTGAAATTATACCCTCTCTGTGTATAATAATAATAATAATAATAGTATTCCTTGATATCCTCAACACGTGTTGATTTTGTGCCAGACATCTCTGTGGGTGTATTATCTTCAAAGTAATGCTGCTAGGTAATACTACATAGCATCTCCATTTTATAGAGGAAGAAACTGGGGCTCAGAACAGGCAACTCACTTAGTCACCCATTTAGCAAGTGGGGGGGGGGGTTGGGACCAGAACCTGAGTCTTTCTGGATCCAAAACCCTTTTCCCAATTCTTATGCTCTTTCTTCCTTAGAGAAAATTGACAAGTGTCAATCAGAAACATTCTTCAAAACAACTGTTTTTGCCCTCTTTGCAAAAGAAGGCTGGATTTCACGAACACTTGGCTTTGTGCCCTGATTGTGATATTGATTGTGATATTCACCAGCTAAAGAGGGTGATCTTTGGCATGTCGCTTTACCCCTTGAAGGGTGGATTCTTTTTCTGTAAAGCTTGGATAATGACACTGTTTATTTCACCGAGTTTTGTGAGGATAGTTAAAATGAAACAATATGTACAAAGATGCTTTTTAAAGTGTAAGGAAGATTAAGCTGTGTCTAAATATTTTCCCTCTGTATTTAGCAGAGTTTCTTTTAAGTGTTTGCCTGGCTTAGCTGTGTAAAAGGTACAAAAGAGTTCAGATCTGTATCTGGTCCAGTATTATAAAGAGAAACAAACACCCTCATGCAGAGCTCAGTAAGCGCTCCAAAAAGAAAAAGAAAAAAGGTAACTCAAAGAATTATATCTTTTCTTTATTTGGACAACAGTAAAGATATCTCCAGGAATTTTATTTCTTCAGTGTATTAGCAAAAGCGAGCTATGGGGCGCCTGGATGGCTCCGTTGGTTGATTGTCTGACTTTGGCTCAGGTCATGAACTCACAGTTCATGAGTTCGAGCCTCGTGTTGGCCTCTGTGCTCACAGCCTGGAGCCTGCTTCAGATTCTGTGTCTCGCTCTCTCTCTCTGTTCAGATTCTGTGTCTCGCTCTCTCTCTCTCTCTGTTCCTCCTCTGCTTGTACTCTGTCTCTGTCTCTCTCTCTCAAAAATAAAGATTAAAAAAAAAGCTCACCCTTTGGTATGAGAGCTGGTCCTTCGTGAGCGGGGATGAGCTTAAGCCACATTTCTGAGTTTCAGAGTCAGGGAGATAGTGGACAGGAAAGTCCTGAACTATGTCCAGTGACAGGGAAGCAACATAAAGTGCCAGATGTAAAAGCACCCTGAGGGAAGAGGGAGGCACGATGCATATTAACCCTGCCTTTAATTTTCTGTTTTCTCGTGCTTTGGGATCCCGGGCCTTGCCGACGCTGGGAAGATTGGCCCTCCCTGGGTTAGCCAGTTCCTAAAGATAGGAAATAAATCACCAGAGAATGTGTCTTTCAAATAAAAAATGACCAATCTGGACTCCAGGCCACCAACTGCCTCCCTTTTGGGCTCTCACCCTCCGGGGGGACCTCTGTCCCCCTGTCCCCATCACCCGGGGCCAGGTACCAGACAACTGGGGACACCCCCAGTGCCCCAGAGCCCTGAAATTATGCAAAGCAGCCACTCGCCCTGTTGCACCTCTTCCTTCCTGTGGGAACCAGAGGAAAGACTCTGGCCCACAGGCCTCCCTTGTCCTCTGCCCCCTGAGGGACTCTGGTGTTTCCCTGTGCGACTCCTCCCCCCACAGCATGGCCTGCCCCTTCCTCTTGACAACTGTAACAGTCTTTTCTTTTTATGTTTTTAATGTTTATTCATTTTTTTGAGAAAGAGAGAGAGACACAGAGCGTGAGTGGGGGAGGGGCAGGGAAACACACAGAATCCAAAGAAGGTTCCAGGCTCTGAGCGGTCAGCACAGAGCCCGACACGGGGCTCGAACCCACAAACTGTGAGACCATGACCTGAGCCGAAATCAGAACCTCAACTGACTGAGCCACCCAGGAGCCCCTGAGGCATATGTGCTTAAGCAATCGACTACTAAAGAAGTAGCATTGTGACCATGGTATTAATGGTCACACGGGTCACGGCGTGGCTCTCCTGGCCCTCCGTCACTGAAGGCGGAGCGTCACAGTGATAATTAGCAGCAGGAGGGCCCCCAGGGAAAGCAGAGGGGTGCCCGGGGCATGCAGGGCAAGAGGCGGGGGCCGTGTACCTTCTGTACCTCTCCCTGCCCAGACTTTATAAACATGCAATTTCTCTCTCTAAATAATTGCAGACTCCCTGCTATAAATCTCAGCGGCGGGCCCTCCGGATCATTCATCTTGCTCACAGTGTTCTCCCAATTATGGCAGAAACCTGTTCCCTGTTTCCTTTTTGATTATTGTACTTATTTGTCTGTTGACTGGAGGTGGATAATGGGCCATGTTTTAAGAGGAACAACGGATTCACAGAGAACCTGAACACCACACGCCCGGTACAGATCTCTTGGCTCCCTGTGGGTGGTTTAAACCCACTGCACAGAGGCAGAATCATCTTGTTAAAAACCAGGCGATACAAATGGAGCAGAGCCATAACCCATACGTCTGTGGCTCATTCCAGTAATCAAGAGAGTGATTAGTTAGATTTTGAGATGAAGGACCAGACAAGAGAAAATGCTTATTAACTCCTTAATTTTGTGCTTTCCTAGCTGTTCCATGTCTGTAAATAGCCCTAGGGGAGTCCATCAAAACCACGGACCCTCAGCGCTCCCCTAGCTGGGAGGCATAAAAAGTGATGGTGGCTCGGAGGCTGGGATATTGAAGCGGTCTGTTTATTAGAAGGAACTTCAGTTTGATCCACGTTGTTTAACATGTATAAACATATATTAGTGGTATAATTTAAATGTAGTTGGTAATGTAACATGTGGGTAGAGAAAAGGCCGCTTGTGAAGCAGACTGCGAGGGACCAGACCAGAGATAGCTAGAGAGCAGGCAATGCTGACCGAGAACTTGAAGAACATCCCAGCAGGTGCCCAGAGCAAAACAAAAGCAGGCATGTAGTTCTCCCCGTTCTTCTCAGTCTGGGCAGCCATGGGCTCACCGGGGACCTTTGCAAGAATGATTTCCATGGAAGGTTGGAGCATAAGTCACACTGCAGCGAGTCAAGGGGCAAAAAGTGAGGTGAGCAAGTAGAGACAGCAAATACAGACTATGCTTCCTTTCTGGAAGTTTCCCCCTAGCGGGAAAGGGAGTGGCTGGAAAGAGGTACCATTTTGCAAAGGTGCTAGAAGTTGGATATCCTGAGGAGGAGAAGGTGGAGAAGTCGATGCAGGAAAGAGGGGGTTGACTGGTAGAATAAGGTCCCAGATGAACCCGGCAGGCTTCAGGCTGGCGATGCAAGGGCACCCTTCCCAGGTAAGAGAGTGAAAGAAGGAGGGATGGAGTCAATAGAGAGAAATTTTTTCTAGGGGTACAGAGTGGAAAGTTGATAGGATCCATTTCTTGCGATGTAAACCAAGGCAAGATTTTCCACGAAAGACTCCATTAAGATGGCGAGAGTATTCGAATATTTATATAGAGACTCCTTATAAAGACTTACTACTTTACCAGTAGCTACAGGACTTTGGTGAGCTCCAGACTTCTCACTTGTGAATTAAGGGTGCTTCAAGTTCATCAGCTAGTTATCAAATGCTCACATTGTTTTAGGGAGTATGCTGAGTACCAAGAACACAAAGGTGTATAAGAAGTTGCTGAAATTATAAATGAATTATAATATAATTCATTATAAAATGAATGGGTGATCATTAATGAGTAGGTGATCATTTTTCTACATTAAAAAGTAGAAAGCTGGGGTGCCTGGGTGGCTCAGTCGGTTAAGCGTCCGACTTCGGCTCAGGTCATGATCTCATGGTTCGTAGGTTCAAGCCCCGCATCGGGCTCTGTGCTGACAGTTAACTCAGAGCCTGGAGACTGTTTCGGATTCTGTATCTCCCTCTCTGTCTGACCCTCCCCTGGTCACGCTGTCTCTCTCAGAAATAAAAAATTAATTAATTAATTAATTAAATAAAATAAAATGCATGCTCTTTAAAAAAAAAGTAGAAAGCTACAGAAGGAAACAATACTCTGATATTTTTATTCCAATATTTTTTATGCACACACATCTTTCTCTTAAGGTAGGATGATATTATACTTAGAAATTTCTTTTTTTTATTTAATCTCTACACCCAACATGGGACTCTTACGACCCTGAATTCAAGAGTCCCATGCTCTTCTGACTGAGCAAGCCAGGTGCCCCATTACAGTTAGAAATTTCTATCCTAATTTCCCTTCTGTCTCATTAGCCACTTTTGGAAATATCAGTTTAATTTCTAGATCATTATGCATCATATAGATGCACTGTAATTTATTTAGTAAGCATGAGCTTACTAAAAGAAATAAAACCTACTTAAATTTAAATTTAGAGATGTATGTTCCAATACTCTGTGGAAAGCAGGAGTTATAAAACTGAGGTAAAAATGGGGCTCCTTGGGGGGGCTCAGTTGGTTAAGCATCCGGTTCTTGATTTCAGCTCAGGTCCTGATCTCACACTTTTATAAGTTCGAGCCCTGCATCAGGCTCTGCAATGACAGCATGGAGCCTGCTTAGGATTCTCTCCCTATCTCTCTGCCCCTCTCCTGCTCACACGCTCTCCCTCTGTCTCTCTCGCTCTCTCTCAAAATAGATAAATAAACTCTAAAACAAATATTAGAACATTGAGGTAGAAATAAACCGGCTTGGCAGTCAATAAATATTAGCCCTACATTACACGCAAACATGTCTTCATATTTATCTTCCTATCCTTGATCTAAAGCAAAAGGCAATCCCTTCCAGTCCCTTGCAAATCACAATCTTTCTGCTTTCCTATTGGCTGCTATAGACAAAGCATTTGAAAAGGAAAAATGCAGAGTCTTACTCACAAGTGTTTGTATGAACAGTCCCATCCATGTGAGACAGGGCTGGCTATACTATCTATAGGGTCTAGGGCAAAATAAATATGTGAGATCCTTTGTTCAAAAACCAAAGAGAAAACGTGCCATGAGAGGTGGTAAGATATAAAGTTTTTTCCTTCCTCCTCTAGTCTTTTCAAGGCTTCATGGTATTTTTCTAATTTGCCATTAAATGCCATTCTAGGTCCTCAAAATTCAGTTTGAGTTATTAGCATGAATTTTGCCCTTCATCTTTCCATTGTACAATGCAAACTTTAAATGCAGATCACCAAAATCATGCAATTTATATTTTGTAGCTCATATGTGCATATGGATTTTGTTCTTACCAGAACAGTGGAGATAATGCACGAAATTCACCCAACTGTTTCTCTTTCACTTCTTGGTAAGCATACTTTCTACCAACACTCTCTATGTTGCTTACGGATGAGTAAGTTAGGACAGAAGGGAGAAGGGACTGTATCTGCCTCATCTCTCCCTTTCCTTCTCTGTCATTTTTGGGCACGAGTGGTTGGCTAATCCAGGTGAGCTCTGACACCACTAAGAACAATTCTGTCTCTTGATCACTTGTGTTTCTTAGAATGTCATTGCATTTTCTCCATGTTCAAAGCAAGTTCTGATTTGAACGGAAAACCCAGCCTTCTGTGGCTGGCAGAGTCCTTACTTACTCTGTTGGGTATAAACATAATACCCTTCCCTTGTACTCACTTTGAGACTTGCTGAGCCCCCAAACAGCGTGGGTCCCCTGGAATTCTGTGCTTTCAGGACTTCGTGAGGCAGGTGGACACATATATCTCCTGCTTACACACAGGCTCCATTGTCCCATAGACTTTGCCTACAAATACCAATGGAAAGAAAAAGTCAAGAGTTTCTAGGGGGTAACAGACAGCAGAGCATTAAACCAAAGCAGGGATCCTTCTGAACACCGGCCCTGGATCGCTGTCCAGGTTGCACACTCAAAAAGCCAGTCCTCATGTTAAAGGGTGGACTCTGGTGGGTGTATCTCGGTCATGTTTGTGCTCTGGCCTAAAAGCAGATTTACTGTGAAGCTTCAGAGACTGTCCCCTGCCCAGGCTGATGACTCTTGGGAGCTGACAGGAGCCCTAGAATGTTCTAGGTGGGAAGGAAAAGCCAGGTTGCCATGAGAAAGCATCTCTCTATAAAAGTTTCTGGTAAAGAGATCTCGGAAGAAAGAGGCCTACATTTTCGAGGCTCAGCAATTTGTTATAAATCTTGTGCATTAAAAAAAAAAAAATTCACTTTTGTACTTAGTTTTGTAATTGTTCTCTTAACAAGATGACCCAGATCCTGGTAGCCATGATGCCTAAGTCCATTGCTCTGCTGAACTCAGTAGGGAAAATAGAATGGGCTGATGTGTTTGTTCTCATCTTACTAATCACGAAAGCCCTGAGCTTAATTAACCTGACACTAGCTACGCTTGCTTTCTGGACACAAAACAATATTTGAATCCCATCCAAGCAATATCTATTCTTCTCCGCTCAGATCATCATTCCATTCCCACTGGGGACGTACATTTGCCTCGGCAGCCTGTGTTCATCTCTGTAATGATCTTATCACTGTTTACCTCA
Source organism: Proteles cristata cristata (assembly GCA_017311185.1). Taxonomy (NCBI): domain Eukaryota; kingdom Metazoa; phylum Chordata; class Mammalia; order Carnivora; family Hyaenidae; genus Proteles; species Proteles cristata. Next base: position 275,578 of record JAESUZ010005142.1, on the reverse strand, counting down.
ATCCACACATTGTGTTTATAAGATTGTTCTCGAATGCTCTAGGGCCATAATGAGCTATTTTCCAGGAAAAGAGGATCTTCAAACCCTTTCCCTTTAGAAAATCCAAAACCCTTTGCTAGAACAACCAAAAAAATTCAATGTTTCTGAAAACTGACCTGAAGCATTGAGAGCAAAACGATGGCCTTCACTAGATAGTGACTTTCCTTAAGCAGTGAGTCAACGACTCAGGACCTATTGGACTTGAAAAACGAGATCTAGGTGTGACTTGTTGGGAAACCAACAGGGATGGAAGGTCGGCAGCCCAGAGGGCAAGGGTCAAGTGGGTGTGGTGACTTTCAGGAACAGTTGCGAAATACCATTGTGTGAAATATTAGAGCTACAGGCCGACAGCCATTTTCACTTTTTTTAGATCTGTCTGCGCGCAGTGAAATTCCAGGCAGCTGTCCTGGGATCCAGAGACGATATCAAGACTCTGGTAATGGTAGTGGTAGGAGACGGACCGAGCCATCAAGGGTCCAGCAGAACAATTGTTTATCAAGGCAAGGCACGAACGTAGCCAACAAAGACAGAATTGAGTAGAATGTGCGCAGGTGAGGGCTCTTCTAGCCTGGGCTGTTTTGTGGGGAGGTATTCAGACATTTGGTCAACCATTATTCTGCGTGTGTCTGTGATTCTTTTTCTGGAGGAGATCAGCATTTGAATGAATAGACTTGCTAAAGCATATTGCCCCTCCCCCCACCCCCATGTGGGTGGGCCTCATCCAATCAGTTGAAGGCCTAAATGGAACAAAAAGTCTTGATTCTCCATATGTAAAAGGAAACTCTTCCTGCCTTCAGCCTGGGACCTCTGGGCCGTTGGGGTACTTTCTGCCTTCAGCCTTGAACTGAAACATTGGCTTTTCCTGCGTCTCAAGTCTGCCAACATTTGAAATGCAGCCGCACCAGGACTGTGGTGGGCCTCCGGCTTGCTCACTGCAGATCTTAGGACCTGTCGGCCTCCATGATCGTGCAGGCCAATTCCTTATACAAAATCTCTTTATCTCCATCTATATATGTATACTTACACATACACATCTAGCATATAATATATAGAACTTACTAGTATGTATACTCTAGTATATTTTGATACTCTATATTATGCTACAGTATATTACATACAGTATAATGTATATATGTTATTGACTCTGTTTCCCTGGAGAACTCTCACACAGGCAGAAACCGGTGACGCGGGGTCAAGCCACCCCCTCCAAGCTCTCCTGCCCCTGCGTGGGCTCCCCGCCCCCACCCAGCGACGCGGCGTTTGGTGCACAGAGCGGATCCTAGAACCGTGACAGTTAACGAAGAACAAGGCAGTGTGAAGTTGCTGCATCTGCGAACTCACGCTGGCAAGGACATTTGTGGCATCAGAACTTTCTATTTCTACAGGCATTTTTCCTTTCATTGTTCTCGGAGTTTTCCTAGCAAAGCCGTTTTTATTTTCTGAATACCACATCTTTTGATGATTTTCTCTGGGTGCACAGAAGAATTTGTTTCAATTTTCTTTGCTCCGGTAGTGCCTCTGCCTTCTCCAGGTTTCTTTGCTTATTTTGCTTATGCTGGTGGTTTGGTTTGCGTCCTTTGTCTTTGAGGCTTTTTTTCTTCAAACGTTCGTGGTCCTTAAGTTCATACTCCTATTCAATCGTGAGACTGAAAAGCTGTCTGGGAGCCCCTGGTGTTTGGGGGTGGGGGGGCTTCTTGACTGGCAAGCTTCTTAGGGGAGAACAGACAGGGATCTGAAGCTCACACAGGGGCCAGGATGGGGGGCGGGGGGACTGCTAAATCACAGTGGGTGGAGACTTTGTCCCCACAAGGGACCACTCAGCATTTTCTGGCCTGCGGCTCATCAGGAAGCAGAGTGTAAGGTTCTCGAAGGACAGCATGGGGACACTCACTGGACCCCACCCGCTGTGTTCTGCCCGTGGCCTCACCTGCATCCCTCTCTGCCCAGCGTCAGGGTCCCTGGGGTCTCTAATGCAATTTCCCTAGAAAGTCAGCGCCCATCCTGTACAGGGAGGAGGACTCCTTACAGTGAGGGCCTGGGGAATGTCAACAGCACCCTGTAAGCCCACGCTCCCTGCACGGCCCCTCCAGCTCATAAGCACTGTGGGTGGGGCCACCTCCTCTCCCCCCCTCCCCGAGGGCCATTCTCTGGAAGGATTGCCATGTAACCACCCCCAATCATCTGCGCTCCCTCTGGATCCCAAAGCCAAGTTCACGTCTTTCCTCGCTTTTGTTACCTCTCCTGTTCTGACGAGAATAAGGATAATCACCCTGGAAAGGGTGGCTCCCTCCATTTTCGCAGGGCTTTGGTAGAGAAAGGTGAACACACCTGTGGCCCATTTGGCATGTTGAACCAGAGTGAGTTTTCAACTTTCCATATATTCTCTGAAATTCCTAGTGTGAAGATGTACATAAAAATTGACATGCAGAATAAACTTGCCCATGAATGCCGACCTGAAAAAAAATGAACATATTCCTATAGGTATGCATGCATTTTTTTGTGTGTTTAACTGTGAGTGGGCATGTACGTTTGTGTGAAGGTACATCATCTAAGATTGCCGGGTCTCCCGCAAACATGCATATTTATGGGAACATCACAATGACTGCAAACTTTCTGCTGTTCAGACAATTCACTCATTGCCCTTCTTTTTTTTTTTTTTAAAGATTTTTAATTTTTAAAAAATAATCTCTACTCCAGCATAGGGCTCAAACTTACAACCCTGAGATCAAGAGTCACACACGCCACCGACTGAGCCACCCAGGTGCCCCTGACTTGCTCATTTTTAAAGTGACTCCTAGGGGCACCTGGGTGGCTGGGTCAGTTAAGGGTCTGATTCTTGATTTCCACGCAGGTCATGATCTCACGGTTCGTGGGACTGAGCCCCAAGTTGGGCTCTGTGCTGACAGTGTGGAGTCTGTTTGGGATTCTCTCTCTCCCTCTGTCTCTCTCTCTCTCCCCTGTGAGTGCTCGCTCTCTCGCTCTAGCTCTCTCTCATTTTCAAAATAAATAAATAAATAAACATGAAAAAATTTTAAAGTGACTTCTAGTTAACTGTTTCCAGGATCTTAGGGTTACATTTGATATGTTCTGGAAACTAGAAGGTCTCCTGCAGCCACTACATAAAGTATGCAAGTGGATTCTCTTCCCTGTCTGTTGCCGTGAATGCACTTGACAATTTCTCATCATTGGCCCTGTGCATGGTGTTGTTAAAAAGAAAACCAAAGGCCCCAGATGGCGTCAGCAAACTGAGACTGAATAGACAGCGAACCTAACTGCAGTTGCAACCCCCAAGCCCCCCAGGAATGTAGTCTTTCCCCGGCAACACGGAATTTCCTGAGCAATCGATGCTAGAAAGTTTACTCACAGACACATTCTGTTCCCCTTAGGAGAGCAACCTTGCCTAAACAATGCACTCCTCACTAATAAATCCCCTTCCTCTTTAACACCCTCTCTCTGCCTTTAAAAACCTGTTCTTTAGTTCAGTGGAGGGCCCCTCTACTCCCCAGGATGGGACGCTGCCTGCCTCATGAGTCGTTGAATAAAGTCAATTAGATCTTCACATCTACTCGGTTAAATTTTGTTTTTGTTTTTGTTTTTCACAGTTCCAATTAAGAGAGGCCAAGAGAATCATCTCACGAGGTTTGCCAACAGCCAGCCCTTGGGACGCCGGACCACTTCCGGGTTCTCCTCCTTCCTGTCTCCCTGCCATACTTGATATCCATACTTGATGTCATACAGACCCCAAATCCTCTCTGCTTATGCCTGGTCGTAAATACACTGTATGAGAAAGTAGCTCATTCAGTCTCTGATTTGCCCCAAATTTTATTGTTTTAAATGTGTATTTATTTTTGAGAGGGAGAAAGAGAGAGAGAAAAAGTGCAATAGGGGGAGAGGCAGAGAGAGAGAGAGAGAGAGACAGAATCTGAAGCAGGCTCAAGGCTCTGAGCTGTCAGCACAGAGCCTGATGCAGGGCTCGAACCCACGAATCATGAGATCATCTTGAATTTCTAAAAGTCTTCTATGAAAACAGTTGGCTCGCCATAGTGACTGATGCCTTCTTTTTTTCCTAATGTTTGTTTATTTATTTTGAGAGAGAGAGAGAGAGAGAGAGAGAGGCCACAAGCAGGGGAGGGGTGGAGAGACAGAGGGAGACAGAAAATCCCAAGCGGGTTCCACCCTGTCAGCCCAGAGCCCAACGTGGGGCTCAAACTCATGAACCATGAGATCATGACTTGAGACAAAATCAAGAGTCAGATGCTTATGTAACGGAGCCACCCAGGCGCCCCGAGTGGCTCATGCCTTCTAATTATAGTCACTGAAACTAGTCCACAGGCAGAAGGGAACAGATGCATGGGACCCGTCTCCTCCATTATCCCTATCCCTTGTCCCTAGAGAGTCCCCATCACTAACTCTTCCCTCTTCCCAGTGGGAAACAGAAGTAGATGCCACAGATGGGGTGGGTTATTTATACTAGGAGAGTCGATCCTGTGACCAGCCAGCCATAATGCCTTGATGCATGTGCCCACGTGCAGAGGCACAAATAATTCTTTTCAAATTACTGTATATTTGGAATTGGGGGAGGGGCAGTTTAAAGAGATAAAGACTTCAACTTTTCTCATTTTCAAGCAATCCCCTTAAAGTGTTGGGCAGCTCGGTAGGTAGCCTAGATGACTCTTCCACTCCTTAATTAAAATTTTTCCAAGAGGGGTAAATAAAAAGCCATGGTATTGTAACCAACGCAAGTGCGTACCGCATGATCAGGGACTGAAGACCGACCTGTCGTTTGGATTGCACATCTCGTGGTTCGGCTGCGGGCATACGGTCATGCTTCTTTTTAGCAATGACATAGCAGGTTCTAAGTCTTACTAAAGCCTAGATCAAATTGAAGAACTAAGAAAGCAGAGGGTAAATAGGTATAATTTTCAGGACTGAAAGACTCTAGCAAGCAAATATTGATTTCAGCCCTTGGTACACAAATGAGTATATTGATCCTGCCCTTTTTTGCTCAAAGTGCCCAGTTTCATTTTCTACTCAATTGCAGACTATAATTTAGGAGCGGGCAGTCTGATTAAGTGAGCCGGAGCAAGCCTTACGATTTACTTTCAAGATCCCATAGCATGCTCTGACATTTGAAAAATCTCCATATTCTTAAGGGTCCAGAAGGAAAAGGAAACTTCATTGATTCTTCCGACGGTGACATATATTGTAACATTACTGGCAATCAACGTGTGACTTCATGAGGGGAAAATTGAAATAAAGACATCCTTCGGAGGCGTTTTGTGTTCAAAACCGCTTAGTTTCTTTCTGCTGCTTCCCAAAGCCAGGATTCTGTAACTCGAGAGGGAAATGAGAAACGATGGTCCACCCGCTTCAGGTTCATGATGTGTTATGTCTGCGGTGGGGATAAAGGGTCCCTGGAAACAACTATTTAGCAGGAAAGGAGTCTCTGCTAAGCATTCAGTAAATGTGATGTCAACATTCCGGGTGAGAAAAGACTAGGAAATGAATAAGCAATCGTAGGTGGATCTCTTCCCTCCTTTCCGTGGTCACAAAGGCATTGCTTCTGGGGCGCCTGGGTGGCTCAGTCAGTTAAGCGTCCGACTTCGGCTCAGGTCATGATCTCACAGTTGGTGGGTTCAAGCCCCGCATCAGGCTCTGTGCTGATAGCTCAGAGTCTGGAGCCTGTTCCAGATTCTGTATCTCCCTCTCTCTCTGACCCTCCCCTGCTCATACTTTCTCTCTCTCTCAGAAATAAATAACACATTAAAAAAATTTTTTTTAAACAAAAAAGCAAAAAAACAAAGGCATCACTTCTGCATCAGTGGCCATCTGGTTTCAGAAATTAGGGACATGCATAATCGGTGGCCTCATTTGATGGTGGGAAGAGCCATGGCAGACAGAGTAGAAGTATCAGGTTCAGGTGTAAGTAAAAGGTCTTACTTTCAGAAGATCTCCGTTCTAAGGACGACTCCCAAGTGGGCAGTTACCAGGATCCTTCTCTGAACCCTCCATGGGGATGGGGTCTTTCCTGCTCCCACCAGGTGGCTTTCCCTCGGCCCGTGCAGGGTGCCAGGAACCCAGCCCCCCACGGTGGCAGCCTGCTCCCCCTTCCACCGAGCAGACGAGCAGCATATGGCCACGCACCTCTCAAGGACAGAGCCTGCGGCTTTTCCCAGCTGGTTGGGAAAATAAATTTGGATGAAAAAGAGAAGGTTTTAGAGTAAAACCAAAAAGATTAAGCTCTTATACCCGGGCTCCATGCTTTTCTGGACAGAGAGGGAAACATTGGGCCGAACATTAACGTGAGGATTGGCAGGAAAGTCAGAGCCCCTTTTCACCGCTTACCGTAAACCCCACCGTGCCCAGAGGCAAGGGAACAAAACAAAGAGAGGTTTTTTGTGTTTCAGATACAAAGTTCTCATCTTTCCTGCACGCAACAAAACCAATAACACTTTTAAATAGGGTACCTCTTCAGCCTTTTAAAATATGATTCCCGGAGCGCCTGGGTGGCTCAGTCGGTTAAGCATACGACTTCAGCTCAGGTCATGATCTCAAAGTTTGTGAGTTCAAGCCCCACTTGGGCTCTGTGCTGACGACTCAGAGCCTGGAGCCTGCTTTGGATTCTGTCTCCCTCTCTCTCTGCCCCTCCCCAACTCATACTCTGTCTGTCTCTGTCTTACAATAATAAATAAATGATTAAAAAAATTTTTAAATAAATAAAATATGATTCCCAAAAAGATGCAATAATTAAAATGTATTGTTAAGAATAAAAATAGTGGCCAGGGGTGGGGTGCACCTGAGTGGCTCAGGCAATTAAACATGTGAAAATGTATTAATTTTGCTTTGCCTCTGGTCAAAAAAAAAGTGGTCAAGACCACAGGATCAAGAAAGGGGTCTAGAGAAGCTTTGCTGGAAACTTCTGAGTTAATAAGGAGCCATGAAACAACATCGCTCATGGTGGGTTTCTTTAATTCCTGGTTTATCTAAGTGACACAGCTGTCCCTCCGTCTACCTATCAGCTTATCCAGCGGGATAACCCAGGGGGGGCTTCTTGTCAAATGGCTTCTTGAAATTGAGTCATGATAGCTTTCATATACCTCTAATTTATCCTGACCCTAATGGCAAAGAAATACAGTTGGCGTGCCTGGGTGGCTCAGTCGGTTAAACATCTGACTCTTGATTTCAGCTCAGGTTATGATCTCACAGTTTGTGGGATCGAGCCCGGTTTCAGCCTCTGCGCTAATCGTGCTTGGGATTCTTTCTCTTTCTCTCTGCCCTTTCCCTGCTCTCTCACTCTCGCTCTCAAAATAAATAGATAAACTTAAAAAAAGAAATACAGTTATTTTATTTTATTTAGTTTTTATTTGAAATACAGTTATTTTAGAAAATCTGGTTCACATTGGACCCAGAACAGAGTCCAGAAAACACTTTTTTTCTAATGTGTCATAATCTGTGTTATTTAAAAGTTTCCTCTCAAATTGTTCTCGAGATTAATGGAAACCTTCAAAGTCTTTATTCTGGCCATCTTCCACAGTTAGAAAATTACATTTGTCTGTCACATGCTCTTAAGTTTCTCGTATAGCTATCTCTTCTTTTTTTCACTATCTTTATCATCATTCTTTTTTTCATCATCTGGCATTATATTTGCTACAAACCTGGTTTCTAGAAACAAAATGGTGCATTAGATTTTGGTTGTAAATATGCCAGAAAAATAGCTTGCTTGAAGCTTGCTTTTAATTTTTGCTCCAGGGAGACAAGTATCAAACCACTGGGCGAAGCAGTAAACATCATGCAGAGATTTTTATAGCGCCCTGCAGGGGATAGGTAATGAAGTAAGATTTTGGGTGGGAAAGAATTTTTTTAATCCCAATAGGTCGGGGTGCCTGGATGTCTCAGTCAATTGCATGTCTGACTCTTGATTTCAGCTCGGGTCATGATCCTAGGGTCATGAGATGGAGCCTCAAGTCAGGCTTTGTGCTGAGTATAGACCTTGCTTAACATTCTCTCTCTCTTCCTCTGCCCCACTCCCCTGCTCACTCTCTCTCTCTCTAAAATTTTTATGTTTTATTATTAAATTATTAATTATTGTTAAATTATTATTTTATAATAATTAATAATTAAATTATTATTTAATAATAATGATTTTTAAAAATTTAATTTTTTTTAAATTTTAAAAATTTAAAGTGACTCAGAGCAAGCCATTCTTGATTCCTGTAAATCTTATAAATTTACTCTTGTAAATTCCAGCCTCATATTGGTTGTAGAGATTACTTAAAAGTAAAATCTTAAAATCTCGAGAGGCTTACTTAAAGCTCGGTTACACTGAAAACAGTGAGCAGTAAAAACAATCATTATCTTCTGTCCCTGCCACACTTTATAACCTCTTACAGTAATCTAGACATTTTCATGTTTTGGATGAACAGTAAAAAAATTTGACAGTAATAGCGATCTGATCGTTTTTTGCATCGAAGGCAAAAATCCAGAAAGCCGGAAAATTTCCACTTATGATCAAACACAGTCAAATTCTTGCCCTCTTGGAAATTTGTTTCAATTCAGTTCCTTGTTCAATTCAACCTTGCTCTTTGTTTCATTTCCCGGGTCATAAACATGCAATGCCCTTGGCTTCTCTTATAGGTAAAGAGAAATCCATTCACAATGTAGACCTGAAAATAAGTAAAAGTAGGTACTTTACAGTTCAAAGGACTTGCTTTGCCATCTCTCTTTACTTAAAGCTTTACCTAAATTGAGGCACATTCGCCTCAATTTTATTTTTCTCCCTCCTGTTCAAAAAAGATATTCAGGTAGTTCTGTTCCGATACCATCCACCCATATTTTCTTATTCCCTAAATACCATAACTATGATCTTATCCTATTATTCCTTGTACAAAAATACTTACATTGGCTTTCAATTTATTTTATCTTATAGCTTAGTGGAAAACAAAGATAATGTGTAGCAAATTCTGGGAAAATGCACTTTATTTGTTATTCTCAAAGGTGAATGCTATTGGCTCTTGATTTCATCCATCCTCAGCATTGCAATGTTGATTATAAAACCTATACACGACCCACAGTATAGTACCTAAATGTAAGAATTTGTTATTAATCAGTGAACCTATGCTCTGTAATGGAAACTATCAGTATCATTCTTAAACAAAATAAAACAAAACAAAACAAAAGACCCATAAAGATGGAGTAATGTCAAGGAGACCCAGAAGCCACCTGAAGGAGCTCCCGGTGGCCAAAGCTGGGACAATATGAGTGACAAAAATAAGTAGAGGAGTATTGGGTTATAATCCGACATACAAGGTAAATATCCAAGTCCATCCTAATATAAATAAATGATTGAATAAATTCATAAATGGGGAAGAGTGAATACGTTTCTAGTACAGAGAACTTTTTAATAATTTATGTAAATTCTCAGCCTTCAAGGAGGTAGAATGTAACTCCCTACTCCTTGAGAGTGAGCTGTGCATAGTGACATCCTTCTAAGGGGAATAGCATGGAAAGGGGAAAAGGGTAATTTTATAGGAGGGGAAACTGACAAATATTCCCCTAGCTTCCAGATGTTCAAGGCAGTATCACAGCGATGAGTCATGTCAAGAGTATGTACCTTTGATGGGATGTGAGGAAAACGGCACTTTATCTCTGTGGTCTTTCTCTCCAAAACTTGTAACCCCAGTCTAATCGTGACCAAAACATCAGATAAATACCAATAGAGGGGCATCCTCCAATATACCCGAACAGTACTCCTTAACACTGTCAAGGTCACCGAACAAGGAAAGCCTGAGAAATTGTCATAGCCAAGAGGAGCTTGAAGAGACATGACAGATAAACATACTGGGGTATCCTGGATGAGATCCTAGCACAGAAAAGGGACATTAGGTAAATACTAAGGAAATGTGAAAAAACTATGGACTTTATTCATAATAATATATCAATATTGGCTTATTAATTATAAAATTGAAATAAAAATGTTAATATTTATTTTTATGAGAGAAAGAGGCAGAGCGTGAGCAGGGGAGAAACAGAAAGAGAAGGAGACACAGAATGTGAAGCAGGCTCCAGGCGCTGAGCCATCATCACAGAACCTGATGTGGGGCCCAAATTCATGGACAGTGAGATCATGACCTGAGCCGAAGTTGGACATTTAACCGACTAAGCCACCCAGGCGCCCCTATTAATTACAAAATTTAAGTTAAAAGCACTGTCAGCATTTCGTATGCGGGTAGCACACCTTGATTGAGACAAGTCACCCAGCCATCTTCTCTAAGAAGCTAGTAACGACCCGTCCCGTGTGAGGCTTGCCTCTGCTTTGGTCTCATACTTATTCCTGTCCATGCATCCTACACTGCTCTCAGTCCACTTTATCTCTGCTGGGAAGTCTGCTTCTTGCCTTGAATCTTCCAACATTCAAAGATGGTTCTAATTTTTGAGTGTTTATAGATTAACATATTGGTTTCCATTTGCTGCTGTATCAAATTACCACAAATGTGGTGGCTTTAAAGCAACAGAAATTTACTACCTTATGACTCCGGAAGTCAGAAGTTCAAAATGGGTCCCACTGGGCTAAAATAAAGTATGGGAGCTCTGAGGTGCCTCCTGGAGGTACCAGGGCAGAGTCAATTCTCTTGCCTTTTCCAGCTTCTAGAATCTGCCTGCATTCCTTGGCTCATGGCCCCGTCTCCTCTTAAAGCCAGCTATGGCCAGTCAGATCTTTCTCATGATGTCATCTTTCTCTTTTTGACCCTTCTGCCTCTTTCTTCCCCATTTGAGGACCCTGTATACATTGGATCCAGCAGAATGATACAAGATTATCTCCCCATGTCAAGGACAGCTGATTAGCAAACTTAATTCCATCTACAACCTTCTTTAATTGCCCCTTGCCGTGTAACCTGACATATTCACAGGTTCTGAGGATTCAAACATTGGCCATCTTTGGGGGTGTAAGCATTACTCTGTCAATTTCTTTAGAAGGTTTTGCATACTTCCAGGGCACCAGGGTGGCTCAGTTGGTTAAGTGTCTGACTTCAGCTCAGGTCATGATCTTGCAGTTTGTGGGTTTGAGCCCTGCATCCGTTTTATTTAAATTATTTAAAGCACAATTTTTAATTATTTTTAAATATTTTATTTAAAGTAAAAGACAATAATTACTTCTTGAAAAGTTACTAAAATTAAAAATATATTTCTGTTTCAGTAGATTGACACCCCAAATACAACTAGGCTCTCTTTTCTCTTAGAAAGTGAGAAAGGGGAGTAGAAACTGAGTATCTAACCAGAATATCTGCCACATAGGATAACCATTTTCTCATCATCCAAGGAGAGACTTAGCTGAAGGTACAAAGGGTCCAGAGGAAATAGCATGTGAAGTGAAGTGCATTACAGCATTTTCAAGCTTAGTAAAACTGCTGAAGGTGAAGTCATTTTTGCCAACTGTAAACTGTTCTTCCTTGAATAGATGGTCCTCTTCTGTGATACCATCGATCTGGGTTGGAAGAGATACAAACGCATGAGAAAGCCACAATGTCCTTCAAGCAAAGCTAGTGATGAAAACACTTAGCTGTCATCCCTGCTCAGTGCTAGAAGCCTGAGAAACCAAGGTCAGTGATCTTAATGAACCACTTTAATTAAGAATAAGGTTGGGGGGCACCTGGGTGGCTCAGTCATTTGGGCATCTGACTTCAGCTCAGGTCATCATCCCACAGTTCGTGAGTTCAAGCCCTGAGATAAGCTTTGTGCTGACAGCTCAGAGCCTAGAGCCTGCTTAGGATTCTGTGTCCCCCTCTCTCTCTGCCCCTCCTTGCTCATGCTCTGTCTCTCTCTGTCTCTCAAAAGTAAGTAAATGTTAAAAAAAATTTTCTTTAATGAAAAAGGAATAAGGTTCTGGGAGTTCACTAGAGTTCAGAGTACCAAGGAGGTTGTCAAGGCTGTGGGTGAATGACCTGAATGAAGAGTTCAAGTTCTTTCTTGGGACATGCTTGTCATCCTCCCCAGGACTATGGAGGACAAGACTCTACCATACATTGCTGAGCTCGCAGGCAGTGGATATTTCTGAATAACAATCAGAAACAACTTCTTGTTTAGATATCTGGGGTGACACTCAACAAACACCTGCCAAGCGCCTATAATAGTGCTTCAGACTAAACTGTCCAAATGAGGTCTTTAGGCATCTCCCTGATGCTAATGTCTTGGACGAGCATGCCTGTATGTAATGCGTAAATTGATGGCACAGCTTTCCTGTCCTTTTTCTCTTTTGTTAATTCAATGAAAATCTTACTTTAAGAAAATATTGGCTACATTTACTTAGAAAGTCGTTTGCCAGTAAACAGGACTGCCCTCAAACTCGAGAGAGGCACTCACCCCAGCCTCCCAGCTTAAAAGCCACTCTCTCTCTCCTCCAACCAGACCTCTGACCATGGGTCAACGAGTCAGTGAAGCCAGTGGGAACTGGCCCAAGCCCAGTGTTTCAGCGGTATGTGGGGCCGAGAGTCCAAGTGGGGGCATGTACCGTTGGGATCGAGTCTTTGCTGAAATGCATCAATTCTCCCTAATTACATTTTGACCAAGCACACCCAAGCGAATCTCATCACCCTGGTATTCACATCACTGATGTCTGCTGGTGCCATAGTCTCAAAACTGGCAAAGCTGCCATGTGACTAAGTGTACCGTCAGGCTCTCCGGATTTTATACCACTCTGGCGACCATTGGCTGAATTTTATTCTGTGCAATATTCATAACATCCCCATTGCCAGCACTGTTCATCTGGGGTTTTGGCAGCTTCTCACAGAGACGGAGCCAAAGGGAAGGTCTCTGGGTGTGAGAAGGCAGGTGCTCTGTGTGTGTGTACTTTAACTGCTTTCCAAAGCCGTTAGCTCATTTGCTATTTTGAATTAGTTATACCATCTCCCATCCATTAACTGAATAGGTACAAAGCTCAGTAAATTAATGATGGAAGTCTTAAATCTTTATTTATGTCTCCCACAGATTTTCAGTTGTGTTCACTGTATCAAGATGGAAGCCATATTTTTCCTAAGAGTTGCGATGAAACAGGCTTTAAGAATTTGTACTTGGGGCGCCTGGGTGGCTTAGTCGGTTAAGCGTCCGACTTTCGCTTAGGTCATGATCTCGCGGTTCGTGGGTTCGAGCCCGCGTCGGGCTCTGTGCTGACTGCCAGCTCGGAGCCTGGAGCCTGTTTCAGTCTGTGACTCCCTCTCTCTCTGACCCTCCCCTGCTCACGCTGTCTCTCTCTCTCTCTCTCCTAGAAATAAATAAAACCTTAAAAAAAATTAAAAAAAAAAAAAAAGAATCTGTACTTACTTCTATTAAAGAAAAAAAAAAGAATCTGCACTTACTCGGCCTATATATTTGTAAGTCTTACTCTTCCAATCATTGTGGCTTCCACACTCCCCCCTTCGAGGCTCTTCCTGGCCATCCACTTTATTTTTTATTTATTTATTTTTTTTAATGTTTTATTTCTAGGGGAGAGAGAGAGACTTATGACAGAAAGTCAAGGCTGAAACAGGCTCCAGGCTCCGAGCTGGCAGTCAGCACAGAGCCCGACGCGGGGCTCGAACCCACGAACCGCGAGATCATGACCCAAGTGAAAGTCGGTCGCTCAACCGACTAAGCCACCCAGGCGCCCCCCTGGCCATCCACTTTAAATGATCTCTCTCCCACTGCCCTGTTCTGCCATCTCCCTGGTATTTACCAAAATAAAAAATCACATGGTATATTTATGCACTTGTTTGTTATTTGCTCTGTTTCCCTACCATGACATTGAGACATTTTAATTATGAATTTCTATTATGAAGACAGAGGTTTCCTATACCCTTTTCAAAGTATAACAGCTTTATTAAGATACAATTCACATATCATATAACTCACCCACTTAACAGTACATAATTCAATGTTTTTTGGTGTTTTCACAGAGCTGATCAGTCACCACCACAGTATTAGGACATTTTTATCATCGCAAAGGAAAATGTATACCTATTAGCAGTTGCTTCCTCTGCCCAGCCACTCCACACTCACCCTCACCCCTAACTCCTGGCATTCTTTGCTGACCATTCATCTACTGTTGATAGGGAAAGTCTGGTGTAAGATGACCAACAGGAACTAATAAGAAAACACCTGCCCCGATGGATGAGGAATGCGGAAGTAACGGGCTATAAATTGTTCCCTCTGCTAATGCCCTGGGCTCAGACCTCTGGAGAATGAGCTCCTTTGAGCCCACCGGGGTAAAATAAACCTCCTCACTTCCAAGATCTCCAGTGCTGCTTGGTTCTTCTGCCGGGCGATCCAGACCAGATTCCACAACACCTGGTTCCCTGACTGGGAAACCCAACCGCACTGGCCTGTTGTTACCACCGGTTTGGGAAAACAGCGAGGCAGTGATGAAACGATGAATCGTAAAGGACAAGGCGCGCCCTGCCTGAATTTCGTCAGTCTGCAGCTCTGTCTCCTTGGGCCAGCCCCACTCCGCTGTCCCCACTGGACCAAGGAGACTTGGCAAGTGAGGACCTGGAACCGACGGCAGAAATTGGTAAGGCCTGGGCCCTAAATCTGTCCTGTCCTGCCCACCCATAGTGGTGGAAGGGGGAGCTGATCACTCCCCAGAGACTTTAATGGTCTCTCTGTTACAGGGCTCCAATTCTGTCCGGCCCACCCATAATGGTGGAAGGGGGAGCTGATCAATCCCCAGAGACCCCACTGGTCTCATCTGTAGGAATTCTGTGGGAGTGAATATAATAACCTCTGGTATGTGCGTGTGAATGTGCGACTCGGTATGGCTTGCCTGCCGGGTTCAATTCTGGCTCCACAGGTAGGCACTTTTAAGGCCCCCAAAAGCCTACAGAGTCTGAGTGGGCTGGTCTGCAATTCCATGGTGAATACATACAGTCTATGGCGGCATTGTTTCCGATCGTAAGTCACAAAGCTGAGACCACTATGGCTAAGCATCACCTAAGTTCCTTTGGGACACGGCCAGACGGGCATCTGACTGGTCTCATTAGAGGGGACACCCCTACCCCTTTGTCTCTCTTTGCAACACTGACTCATGAGAACATTATGGGGTTGGGACAGAGCAAACCCACAGTTCTTGAAACTATGATTGAGAACTTTGAGAAGGGGTTTTCAGGAGACTATGGAATTAAGATGACCCCCAGCAAATTAAGGACTTATTTGAGTTGGAATGGCCCACTTTTGGGGTAGGATGGCCTTCAGAGGGAACCTTAGATGTTCCAAAGGTCCGCCGCATCTGGAGACCCAGTTACCCTGATCAGTTCCTGTATATCAACTCCTGGTTAGAGATTATCCTAACCCTACCCCCTTGGGTGAGATTTACCTGCAATGAACAGGGACAGGCTAGGGTATGGAGGTCCCAACCTCAGCAAATTTCCACCAGTGACCTGGAGGAAAAACCAACTTTGCCTCTGCCACATGCTCCCCCAAGACCATCAGCACCTGATCCCCCGGCTCCCGATACTCCACCACCTTTGGCCTCCCCACCACCTCTGGAATCGACAGATCCTCTCTCCACTGGACCAGTGGCCAGATTGTGTCCTCAGCCAGGCGCAGGTGCCACCAGATGCTGATATGAGAGACTGGTTCGCCGGCCGGGATGCCAGAACGAGGGAAACCTGAGAGACATGATGAAAATAGAGCCCTCCAGACTGGCTGCTCGATGAGATATTACCAGCCTTTCTCCACTACTGATCTCCTCAACAGGAAACAAAACACACCATCATATTCTGAAAAACCGCAGGCGATGATAGACCTAATGGAGTCCCTCTTCCAGACCCACCGACCAACTTGGGAAGACTGCCAACAGCTGCTCCACATTTTATTTACCACTGAAGAGAGAGAGTTATGAAAGGAGCTCAGCAATACCTTGAGGAACATGCACCAGGCAGGTTGTCGATCCTGGCACCTGGGCTAGAACTGCCGTACCTGAAGAACCTCCTACGTGGGACTTGACTACAGAAGGACAAGTCCACATCAGCCGGCACCAAAAGGCTCTCCTCCGGGGGATCCAAGCAGGGGCTAAGAAGCCCATGAATATAACCAAGATCTCCTCAATCACCCAGAATCAAGGGAGATCCCCTGGGATTTTTATGAGGCTATGCGAGGCTTACCGCATTTACACCCCATTTGAACCCAACGCACAATAAAGCCAACAGATGGTAAACCCCTCTTTTGTGGCCCAAGTTGCCCCAGATATGAGAAGGAACCTCCAAAACTTGAGGGTTTCGGTGGAATGAACATCACACAGTTGAAGAGAGAGTTCAAAAGGGCACGAAACCGTTAAGAGGTAAACGGGTGGTGTCCACGCAGTCCGCCTCCAGATCGAGGTTGCGAACAAGGTCTACATGAACAGGGAGGGCACTGCCGAGAGGGAAGCCGAGAAAAAGATGAGGAAGAAGGTCAGCCTCCTCGCTGCTGCTTTAAAGGAAAAGAACTACGAAAGGATGGAGAAGGTCCCAGCACCAAAAGGGGGGAAGCCCAGGACCTCCTTAGTGAGGGATCAATGGGCCTGGCCGATGAGGCAGCTAAAGTAGCAGCCATTAGGGAAGTAGACAAGGTCCCCTCCCTTACTGTGCCTCTGACATCCTCAACAGAGATCCCTCCACCAAAATATAGTAGAGAAAGAAATTAAATGGGCTGGAATTGAGGGGGCCACTCAATTCCAAGGAAGAAGAATCCTTCTTCGGGGGAGGAATATTCTTCCAAGGAAGAATATCTCCCTCTCTTCGGGGGAGACCAAGGTAGGATGGTGGAAACTGCTGGATGGGTGCATCTTCGTCCCATTGGCCCTTGGAGGGCATCTCATTGGCAAATATCATCAACTCTCCCATCTAGGAAACACTGCACTAGAGGCCCTCCTTAGAAAAAAAAAAAAAAGGCAATACTGCATCAGCCAGCTGCCAGCATTATGTTGAGCAATAATCGAACGGTGTGTGACTTGGCACCAGGAATAATGCCCGATCTGTGCTGTGATCCCTGCCCAGTATCCAAAGGGTAGGAGCTACCCCCTTTGAAGATCTAGAAATAGACTTTACAGATGGCCAGCCAAGTCGAGGATTTAGATACCTCCTGGTAATAGTCTGTATGTACTCTGGGTGGGTTGAAGCTTTCCCTACCAGGCCAGAACAGAGCCTGTTCTGTAGCTGAAGTCCTCCTAAAAGAGATTGTCCCCTGGTTCGCCTGCCACCCACCATCCCCAGTGATAATGGACCTACATTCATGGCGGACATTATACAAGCTTGAACCAACTCCCTCAACATCACTTGGAAGCTTCACATCACTTACTGACCTCAAAGCTCCGGGAAAGTAGAGCGAATGAATGGCACCCTCAAGGGAACCTTAGCCAAGTTCTGTCAGGAAATAAACCTTTGGAGGAAGTGTTTGTACTGATGCGCATGCCTCACACTTCAAGGAGAAGAGACTGTGCTTAGATTAACCTTCAGTCTTAAGGTTCAGGCTAAACGAGCAGTGTTGCTGCCCTCACCCCTGGGGGCAGAAATCGCCACGGTGATAGGGACTGGCATAGGGGCATAGGCTCTTCTGTGACCAACAAGGGGCTGACTCCCTAGTGTCCCTCCAGAGCCAAAAGAGCTCCCTGGCAGGGACCTCTTTGCCGAAAGAAAGGGCACCTGCATCTTCTTCGGGGAGACTTTGTAAACCATTCAGGAATAGTCACAAGCAAAGTCAGGGAACGAAGGAAAAGAACCAGTCCATAATAAAGATGATGCCCTCTAATACAAACTACATCTGTTTAAAGGGGCACCAGAGGGGGGAAGGATAGGGAAAATCCGTTGTAAGGTGGCCCACAGGACTAATAGGAAACACTTGTCCTTGATTAATGAGGAATGTGGAAGTAACAGGCTATAAATTGCTTCCTCTGCTAATGCTCTGGGCTCAGACCTCTGGAGAATGATCTCCTCTGAGCCCAGCAGTGTAAAATAAAACCTCCTCCCTTCCAAGATCTCCGAGTGCCCTTGGTTCTTCCGCGGAGTAATCCCAACCAGATTCCGTAACACTGTCTCCCAAAGTTGGCCTATTCTGGACATGTCACGCAAATAGAATCATCCCCTATGTGGTTGTTCGTGACATAGTGTTGTGTTTGCAAGATTCATCCATGTTGGAACAGATACTTCCATTGGATGAGTGTATCATATTTTATTCATGAGATGTTGGGTATCTGGGATGTTTCTACTTTGGGGCTATTATGGATAATGCTGCTATGAACGTTCACGTACAGATTTTTGTGTGGACCTATGTTTTCATTTCTCTTTACTATATACCCAGGAATGGAATTGCCGGGTCATATGGTTAACTCCGTGATGTGTCAGCATTTGAGAAACTTCTTTTGAAAGTGGCTCTACCATCTAACATCTCCATCATCAGTGTGTGGGGCTTACAATTCTCCCCCCCACCGACACTTGTTACTGCCTATTTTGATTATAGCCATCCCAGTGTGAAGTAGTATTCTGTGGTTTGACTTGCATTTGTCTGATGGTTCATGATGTTGAGTATTTCTTTGTGTCATTATTGGCCAATTGTACATCTCCATTGAAGAACTGTCTTCCAGATCCTTTGCACATTTTTAAATTGGGCTATTTGTCTATTTATTATTGAGTTGTATAAGCCCTTTATATATTGTAGCTATATGTCCCTTATCATATTTTTGGTGTGCAAATATTTTCCCCCATTCTCTTTTCATTTTCTTGATGATGTTCTTTGAAGCACAAAAGTTTTTAATTTTGATGAAGTCAAAGTTATCTACTTTTATCACTTGTCAGTTGTACACAAGAAAGCTTTGTTTAGTCCAAGGTCATCAAGATTTTTTCCTATATTCTCTTCTAATAGTTTTATGGTTATCACACTTACATTTAGGCTATGATTCATTTTAAGCCCATTTTTGTGTATGGTGTGAGAAGGCTCACGTATCTTTTTGATCCATGAATTCTCAGTGCCTACAATAGTGTCTAGAACACAATAGATACTCCATAAATGCTTCTTGAGTGGAAGATTCTGTGAAAAAAAATAGTCAACGTAAAGAGATCTTAATAGAAGTAACTGAAGGAATGCTAACGATCAATATTGCCTACTTTCTGCATCTTTCCAGTAAAGTAATGGATAAGGAATTAAGTTACCTTAAAATGGAACAGAATATAAAAACTCTCTATGGGAGTCTTGGTTGGTGAGTCAGGAGAAAGGAGACTTCACGAAACTCAGTGGTATCAACGGGGTAATGAAGAAAGACCAAGCTCCTGAAGATTTTGATGTAAAATGAGTCTTGATCATGTAAGTGTAATTCAGCAAAGAGAGAAGATAATTTTTGATTTAATAAGCAGATCTCTCTTATCACTTGATTTCTTTCATATCACCTTTCTTTCTGTAGAGAATAAAAACGTATAATAATAAAAGAACTTTGCTTATGAAACATTTTCACATAAGGCACATGTGTAAGATTTAGAAATAGCTGATTTCATTCATGTAATCACTCAACTAATATTTTTGACCCGGTTTGATGTGAACCCTAAAAGCGTGTATGTGCTTTAAATTTGCTTTGGGTGCCAGTTTGCAATCATGAAACAAAATGGCTTACTTAACTTTTAAAGTTTCCAAATGAAAACCATTTCTTTCATGAAAGTAATATGTAACATTTGGAAAATATAGAGAAGTTTCAAAAGATTAAATTATCTTTGGCGCCACCACCCATAAGGATGACAAAAGTTTACAATTGGGGGAAAGCTTCAGGCCGTTTGCTGGAGATTTTTTTCACATTATCATAACCCATATGTTTTGACCTACGTTGCAAATACTTACTTTCCAGATGATGATGAAAGTTTTCAAAACACAGAAAACTTGATGGAATTGTATCATGGTTGACCATTTATCCTCAGTCTCCATTCAAATATATTTAACATGTTTTTAAAACTTTTTTTGGGTGCCTGCGTGGCTTAGTCAGTTAAGCGTCCGACTTTCGCTTGGGTCATGATCTCGCGGTTCGTGGGTTCTAGCCCCGCGTCGGGCTCCGTGCTGACTGCCAGCTCAGAGCCTGGAGCCTGTTTCAGTCTGTGACTCCCTCTCTCTCTGACCCTCCCCTGCTCATGCTGTCTCTCTCTCTCTCTCCTAAAACAAATAAAACATTTATTAAAAAAATAAATAAATAAAACTCTTTTTGACTGAAGATATTATTTATGGCTTTTTTCTTAACCTCGATCTAAATAAGGTTCATGTGTTACATTTGTTTATTAACTCTCCCCAGCCTCCTTAAATTTAGAATGTTCCTGAGCCTTCATCTCTTTCAGAACATTGGTTTTTTTTATCATCTTTATTAATATATGTTATGTATAATTCAGTTGAAATGGACATTGTGGTGAGTTTTGACAAATGTACACATGTACACAACCACTACCAGAATCAAGATACAGAACTTTTCTGTCACCCAAAGATGTTCTCCTGTCATCACTTCCAGTTAGCTTCCCACCTCCACTCCCAACCTCACACAATCACTGATTTTCTCACTATCTTTTCTAGAACTTTCCTTAAATGAAACCATACAGTATGTACTTTTTTATGCCTGACTTCCTCCCCCTCCACATTAAGTTATTATTGTGATACCAAGAATTTGGTTCTTTCACATATATTCTTCCACTGTGTAGATATATGAAAGCTTCCACAACCATGTATTTATTCACCTGTTGGTGGATATTTGGTTTATTTTCCTATTTAGGGCGATGAGGAAGGAAACTTCTGTGAACAATTGTATATAACTCTTTATGAGGATGCATTTTCACCTTTCCTGGGTGAAACTTGGCCAGAAAGGGAATTTCTGGGCTTTATGGTAAGTGTGCATTGAAGAAATTGCCAAATTGCTTTCCCAATGTTGTGCATGTTACAGTGGGAATTCCCAGCTACAGCTATCAGATTTCCAGATGCCACATCCATGCCAACAATTGCTCCTATCAAGCTTTAAATTGTAGTCATTCCAGGGCGCCTGGGTGGCTCAGTTGGCTAAGCATTTGGCTCTTGATTTCTGTTCAGGTCATGATCTCACATTTCATGGATTTGAGCCCCCCTGTCAGGCTGCATGCTGACAGCATAGAGCCTACTGCCTACTTGGGGTTCTCACTCACCCTCTCTCTCTCTCTGCCTCTTCTCTGCTCACTCGCTCTCTCTCTCTCTCTCTTTCTCAAAATAAATAAACTTAAAAGACAACTACTGGGGCGCCTGGGTGGCTTAGTCGGTTAAGCGTCCGACTTTCGCTTAGGTCAGATCTCGCGGTTTGTGGGTTCGAGCGTCGGGCTCTGTGCTGACTGCCAGCTCAGAGCCTGGAGCCTGTTTCAGTCTGTGACTCCCTCTGACCCTCCCCTGCTCACACTGTCTTCTCTCTCTCCTAGAAATAAATAAAAATATTAAAAAAAAAAAAAAAAGACAACTACTGTCTCATGATCTTCAAATGGTAGATCCTGGAGTTTAAACTCCCATCCCAACAAAATTGTAATCATTCTAACAGTTGTATGGTCATATCTCCTTGTAATTTTATTTGTATTTCCCTGATGACTAATGCTGTTGAGCATATTTTCATGTATTTATTGCTTATGTTTCTGGGAAGTGTCTTCAAATATTTTGTCTAATATTGAGTGGATTGTTTGTCCTTTTGTTATTGAGTTATGTGACATCTTTATATATTCTGGAATCGACTTTTTGGTTAGTACATGCATTAGAAATAATTTCTTCCAGAATGTGGCTTGCTTTTTTTCTTAATGGCATTTTCAGAAGAGCAGATGTTTTAAATTTTAATGATGTCCATTTTAGCATTGTTTCATTTTATTTTTAATGCTTTGTGAACTATTTTAGACATGCTTGTGGTCGTGCTTTTTCTCCTATGTTCTCCTCCAGAAGTTTCAGGGTTTTTGCTTTTACATGTAGGGATAGGATCCATTTCGTACACAGTCTTTTTGACATTTTTTATTGTGGTAAATATATATAATATAAAATATTACATTTTAAACATTCTAAAGTGTACAATTCAGTGGCATTAATTGTATTTAAAACGTCGTGCAATCAACACTATTATTTCCAAAACTATTTCATCCCCCCAAAAAGAAACTCTTTAACCATTAAACTAAAACTCCTCATTCCCCCTCCCCTACCCCATGGTAACCACCGATCTACTTTCTCTCTTCATGAATTTGCCTGTTCTAGATATTCATATAAGTAGAATCATGCAATATTTGTCTTTTGTGTGGCTTATTTTACGTAGCATAATATTGGCAAGGTCAGACAAGTTGTAGCATGGGTCCAAACTTCATTCTTCTTTATGGAATAATATTCCTTTTATGTATATATCACGTTTTGTTGATGTATTCATCTGTTGATAGACACTTGATTTGATTCCACATTTGTACTCTTATAAGTCTGCGATGAACATTGGTGTCCAAGTATCTATTTGAACCCCTGTTTTCAACGCTTTGGGGTCCATACCTACAAGTGAGATTGCTAGGTCATGTGGTAATACTGTTTAACATTTTGAGGAACCACCATATTGTTTTCTGTAATGGCTACATCATTTTTTCTTTCTACTGGTGATATACAACAATTCCAATTTCTCCAAGTTCTCACTCACACTTGTTATTTTCCACTTTTACAGACTGATTATCATAGTAATGATAGGTATGAAATGGGATCTCATGGTTTTTATTTGCATTTCCTTAATGACTAAAGATGCTGAGAATCTTTTCATGCACTTATTGGCTATTGTATATATTCTCTGGAGAAATGTCTGTTCAAGCCCTTTGTCCATTTTTAAACTGGATTGTTTATCTTTGTGTTGTTCAGTTGTAATTCTTTATGTTCTGGATATTAAGCTCTTACCAGATATATGATTTGCAAATTTTTCTGCCATTCTGTAGAATCTTTTCATTTGCTTGAAAAGTTCTTCATTTTAATGAAGTCCACTTTATTTTTTCTTTGGCTGTCTATGGTTTTGCTATCATATCTAAGAATCCAATCCAAAAGCACAAAGAATTGGGGTGCTGGGTGCCTCAGTCAGTTGAGCATCCAACTCTTGATTTTGGCTTAGGTCATGATCCCAGAGTCCTGGGATCGAGCCCTGCACACTCTCTGCTGAATGTGGAGCCTTCTTTCTTTTTTTTTTTTATGTTTTTATTTATTTCTAGGAGAGAGAGAGACAGTGTGAGCAGGGGGAGAGGAGTTACAGACTGAAACAGGCTCCATGCTCTGAGCTGGCAGTCAGCACAGAGCCCGACGTGGGGCTCGAACCCACGAACGCGAGATCATGACCTAAGCGAAAGGTGGACGCTTAACCGACTAAGCCACCCAGGTGCCCCGAGTGTGGAGCCTTCTTAAGACTCTCTCTCCTTTTGCCCTCTCCCCAGCTCATGTCTCTCTCTCTCTCTCTCTCTCTCTCTCCTTCTCTTTCTCTCACTTTCTCCCCTTCTCTCCCCCTCTCTCTAAAAAAAGGAGGGGGAGGTGTTGGGTGGCTCAGTCAGTTAAGCATCTGACTTCAGCTTAGGTCATGATTTCGAGTCCCATGTTGGACTCTGCTGACAGCTTGCTCAGAGCCCAATGCCTGCTTTGGATTCTGTGTCTCCTTCTCTCTCTGCCTACCTCCCACCCCCCCAATTATGCTCTGTCTCTCTCTCTGCTCTCAAAAATAAATAAATGTGAAAAAAAAATTTAAGTGCAAAGAATTGACTTTATATTTTCTTCTAAGAGGTTTGCAGGTTTATCCTTTATATTTAGTCATTGATCCATTTTGCGTTAATTTTTTATATATGGTGTGAGGTAAGGATCTGGCTTCATTCTTTAATATGTGGAAATCAAGTTGTTCCAATACCATTTGTTGAAAAAACCATTCTTTCCTCATTGAATGGACTTGGCACCCTGTCAAAATTAACTTGGCTATAGATGTATGGGTTTATTTTTGGACTCTCCATTCTATTCCACTGGTCTATGTCCATTCTTACGCCAGTGCCACATTTTTTTTTAATGTTTTATTTATTTTTAGGAGAGAGAGAGAGACAGCGTGAGCAGGGGAGGGTCAGAGAGAGAGGGAGTCACAGATGGAAACAGGCTCCAGGCTCTGAGCTGGCAGTCAGCACAGGGCCCGACGCGGGGCTCGAACCCACGAACCGCGAGATCATGACCTAAGCGAAAGTCGGACGCTTAACCGACTAAGCCACCCAGGCGCCCCATGCCAGTGCCACATTTTGATTACTCTAGCTTTGTTTTGATTTTTGAACTCAAAAAGTCTAAGTCCTCCAACTTTACTCTTCTTCAAGATTATTTTTGGCTGTTCAAGGCCCATTGAAATTTCACATTAATTTCAAGATTGGCTTTTCTATTTCTTCTAAAAAGAAGTTCTGTTGAAATTTTGATAGGGATTGAGTTGGAACTGTACATTGCTTTGGGTAGTACTGACATTTTAACAATATTAAGTCCTCTTACTCATGAACATGGCATGTCTTGCTGTAGGAAACAACACCACAATGAGCACAGGCGCATATTCGTTCAGGCTCCAAGATCTCCGAGAAAACTCGAGAACTTGCAGGCTTAAAAATAATCCAGGAGAACTTGAATGAAATGCCCTTGGGAATGTGGCCTGTTCTTTAGTACACAGATAAGGATGTTTTGCTTAAGGGAAGCCAGCAGTAAGCAGCACAGTGCATTCACTCCTCTATTTGTGTTTCATCCTGTCATAAAATTTCCTATCGTATCTTGTTTTTCTGCTGAGACCACTCTTGCATGGTGTTTACGTGCTGTAGCTGTCCCAAATGTACATTTCTGCCATACTTCACTAAGCCTTTGTAGTTAATCATAGTCGATTCCTAGCTTTGTGTAAAGTATGTACGATGATGCATAATAAAGCTCTGGTCCTCTGGCTGTCCACTCGGGGTCCCCTGTACCTCGCTATACTGTCATCTTTTTCTCAGTTCCTTTGCCGTCCCAGGTCCTCGATCTGTTGAGGTCAACATTTTTCCATTTATTTAGGTTCTATTTAATTACTTTTAGCAATGTTTTGGAGTTTTACGTATACAAGTCTTTCACTTCTTTCTAAAATGTATTCCTGTATGTATTATTCCTTTAGATGCTACTTATATGGAATTGTTTTCTTAACTTTCTTTTTAGATTGTTCGTTACAGATGCATAGAAACCTAAAGGATTTTTGTAGGTTAATATTTTAACTTGCAACTGTACTGAACTCGTTTATTAGTTCTAGTAGCTTTCTTGTGGATTATTTGGGATTTTCTGTAGGTAGGATCACATCATCTGTGATAGATAGTTTTCTATCTTCCTTTCCTATCTGAGTGCTTGGTATTTCCTGTTCTTGTCTAATTGCGCTAGCTAGGAGGACTTCCTGTACAATGTTAAATAACAATGATCAGTCTAGGCAGCCCGGTGTCATTCCCAATTTTATGGGGAAAGCTTTCAGTTCTTCAGCAGTTAGTGTGATGTTTACTTACAATGTGTCAGAGTGCACTTTATCATGTTAAGGAACTCCCCTTGTCTTCCTAGTTTTCTGAGAGTTTTTATCATGAAAGTGTTAGATTTTTTTCAAATGCCTTTGCTGTGTTAACTGAGATGATTATGTGGTTTCTTACTTTGTTAACAATGTGGTCTATTACATTGATTTTTCTATTTTGAACCATTATTGCATTTGTGGGAGAAATCCAGCTTGGTCATAGTGCCTAATCCTTTTAATATGCCATTGAATTCAGTTTGCTAGTATACTGTTGAGGATTTTTGCATCTATATTCATATGTAATGTTCACTTCATGTGATGTTTTTATCTCGTTTTGGTTTTATACTAATTCTGGTCTCATTCAGTGAGTTAGGAAATGATCCCTCCTCTTCTATTCTTTTGAAAGTTTAGAGGAATTGCTATTAATTCTTTTTCAGATGTCTGGTGGAATTCACCAGTGCAGCCATCTGGTTCTAGTTTTTTCTTTGTTGGGAGGTTTTATTACTGATCAGCTCTCTGTAGTTGGTATGGGTTTGTTGAGATTTTCTATTTTTTATTGAGTCAGTTTACATAATTTGTGTGATTAGATCCTTTTCCTTCTTTCAGGAAGATAGAACGTAATCATGTATTATATATTTCTTCTATTATTATCATTTTTCCAAAAGCAACCTGCATTCAGAATTAATTCTGTTTCTTCCTAGCGTAAAATGAAATCCTCTACATTTTTGTTGAAATGTTAATGCTTTCCCTGTCAGTCGGTTTTACCAGCTGAAGTTCAACTCATTTATACCCAGAATTCTTGTAATGGCAGGAATCTCTCTCCTTCACTGAGTCATCCATTACTCATTTACATTTTGGAATGAAGAGTTTTCAGAAGGAAAATAACAACCAGTAGTTATTTAAAGAGCACTGCTACCACTAATTGGCTGTCTGGCACCACAATCTTCTTCATGACAACAGGGGGATACTCTCTCTTCCTACCAGGATGTATTTTATTGTATTAACTATGGTGGTGGTTGTAAATGGAAACATGCCTCACAGTGTCTGCTCTAATTAAAAGCATCATAAAATGTTGTTAAATTCCCTGATCCAAAATACTTGACTCATTAAGAATTTTCTCACATCAGTTAATGAGTTCATTAGCTAAACTCCTTAAATTAAATCCTTTATCAGCATCATATGTGGGCAAAGATACAAATCTCGCTTCTGTATAACTCCCAAAAATTCATAGAAATGCAACGAGAGCAATTGCCTGTAAGTATGAGATAATAAAATTTTGGAAGGATCTTCAACGCCCACTTAGAGATCAGGACAGCCAGAAGAAGGGATATTGCCCACCAACCACATCAGGATTTTCTTAATGGTCTTCTGTCAATATGGCTTAAGTGTCTGTCAACAACTAGTCACTAAAATAAAGCCAGTGGTACCATTTCTGTATGCAGTTCCATTATTTATTTAAACACGTGTTCTGTTTAGGATGGTGTAGAACAAATTAAGCAGCCAACTACTCCTCAACTCCGAACCAGAAGGTGCCAGGGTGACAGTGGGAGATGTGTTGGGGATAGTGCTAAATTTGGTAATGGTCCATCTCTTTTCCAAGTTTGAAACAAACAAACTCTTTGTGTGTGTGTACATATAAAGAAATTCCAATGCATACAAACTGGATGGCATTGTTAAGTCTTCAACCAGTGATACTTCAAGGAAACTGTCGATGAGAACAGAAATCAACCACAAAGAAGCAGCCACTCCTAGACCTCTGTAGATTGGATGAAAGTCAGCCACTATGAGTGCATGGGTGCATACATGCACACGTGTGTGTGTGTGTGTGTGTGTGTGTGTGTGTGTGTGTGTGTGAATGTGCCAACTATACGTGTGTTGCTGGTATAATGTGAGTAAGCAATGAAAGTGCAGAGGCCAAGAGGAGAGAGGAAAGGGATGGAAAAAAGTAAGAGACAGTGTTGACCCAAGGGTGAAGTGTACAGTCTCCAGGATGTTGCGTACCACGCCAATTATAGTGACTTCCACATTTTAAAAATATCCTTTAGTTTTTAGAAGCTTTCAGCTTTCCAAGGTGCCTGACCCTGTCTTCTTTTATCCTCATAATTAAAAATAACAAACACTCCGACTAGATAGCTTCAGTAGAGGATGAGAAAGATGAGATTCCAAAGTGGTCTTCTGATGCTCAGGTTGGACACATTTTTCCTCTGTGCATGGCTTGAAGGAAAACCGTGTTTCCCAGACTCTGGGCTGAGGCTCTTGCCCTTGTACCACGTGAATTCAGCCTCCCAGATGGGGAATATAAAGCAAGCAACTCTGCCACAGTAAATTTGTCTGGACAGCAGAGACTTGGCTTCTTCTGCCGGTCCTGGCGAGCTCCGTCCTCGGATCACTCCTCACAGACTGACTTCCCTGCTTCTCTAGATGTCGGCTCTGCTCCTGATCTTGGTGCCAGCTCAGCCTTTGCAAATCTGCCCAGCGATACAGCCTGAGTGCCCACGTGTGGCTTTGTGTTCCTGTGTCAATTCCAGCAGCTCAATGAGTCTTGTTTTCCTACACGACCCAAGGTGAACACACAGTTCTCCCATGTAGCGAGGTCCTCATTGTTTTTTGTGTTTTTGCCAGCTGAGAAAGTGAAGTTTTCTGTAACCCATTTCTCTCAGATCTCTTCTGACTATGGGAAAGCAGGGCTGCACTTACAGTCAGAACCACTACCAATACTGCTTGTGCTTCAAAGATCTTCCCCTTTTCCATCTGTTTATATGAAGCCTCAGAGCGTTCTCGCTTAGGCTTTCACACGGTGTCTAATTTTTTCTCTGTTCTTCTGAACTCTGCTCAGCCTCCTTCTGTCAATTTGCCTCCAGCTGGTATTGTACATCAACGATTACAAACTGCAAGGATGGCCGTGTCTGGTCAATGTCAAGGGCACTGCCATGCATGCCAAAGGCACTGTATCTTTCCTTCACTTCTACCAAGGATTCCTTTTCCCTTTCTAACCACTTCTGTTGCCTCTTGATGCTGCTAAAGCTGTTTGTTCTACAGATGCCAATTCTGAAGGCACTGGTCTCTGCCTTTAGAGTGCTTTTGGATGTATCCCTCTGAGAGTGCTGGTAAGGTGCCAGGGCACTTGAGGTACTAGAGCTTGGACACACTCTATAGAGGCCTCCATTGGGCTAAATCCTTCTGGTATCACAACAAAATCCTTTTTCTCCACTTTTATGCTAAGCTCTCTAAAACCACTATCTGAACTTTAGACAATGGGAATATAGTAGATCATATGTGACGAGCTCACCTACAAGATGGTTGTAGAGTCTTCAGAGATTCTACAGTATTAGAATCAATCTCTCCCCATGCCCTCACTCCCTCTTTCACCACACTTTACTCTCTCCATCCCCTCTTGCTTCTTATCTCTGACCATTTCAAAGTCCTGCACCTCTCTCTCCTCCCCCTCCCCCCCAGCCCCTCTTACCATGAAGACATCACCTTTGGGGCAATGAGTTGATGAGAAATTGCCTCCAAGCAACCCACGTTTATACATTTCCAACTTCACCACCTCAGAGAAGAGAAACCACTTCTCTCTTTCAGCAGCTACATACAAATCTCACCAAGGACAACATTGTCCCACATCGAGTCGGTACTCTTCCTCCAGTCAATCACTGCACTGAGGGGATAAGATACTGGTACTGAAAGCATCATTAAATCTTTATAAAAGATAAGGTGAGGCGATTCTACAAAGAAGGGAAAGAAGTTTTGCTGAAAATATCTTCAACATTTTTGGCCATGTATCTCTACCTAGAACTCAGAGATGAATCCATTGGAGGTGGGTCAGAGCAACAGCTTAAGGGCAGACATACTCGTCACCTTCCCATCTTCTACAATGACCAGGGAGGGCTCTAGTACTGGACATAGCTTATGCGAACCCTCTTTTCCTGGATGAGTTCTTTCGTAGCAGTCTCTTTGATCTTCCATGCCATAAACTCATGGTGGACCACACCAACACCAGACCCACAACCATGCTCAGTGTGTTTAAATCCTAAAATGAGTAATCCTTGGGACTCTGGAAGATGTGTATTATCTTGCCTTTTCCATAATTATAGGGGGAATTACAATATCTACTTCTATCAATGCCTAGTGTTCTTGCAGTGCTTAATTACTTGGAACTTCTGTAGTGTTTTAAGGCCTTTTCAAATGATAATGATCTAAGTAGAAAATATCTAATTAATACATGTCCTGTGATTTTGGTTCAGTTAAAGAGATTTATGAATGCTTTCCATTTCTTGTGTAATGCTATATTTTACAAAAATGCCATGGACAGAAACTTTCATGCTCTACATCAAGACAGCTCTATTTATGGGATCATTTATATATAACTCTTACCAAAAGAAAGATCATGGACGAGAGGACATTTAGAGATTGTTTATGCCATTCCACCTACCCCAAACTTATCTTGCCAGGTTGAAAACTTGCATCTATATTGTTCCATTTTTTCTAAGTCTTACATTATCAAAAATTTAAGCCAAAAGTAAAATGATCTGAATTGACCTGTGGAAATATAATTATAGTGTGCTTTTGTATAGCTCAGGAAAGAAAGCATTAGATGTTGAGGATCAGTTTCTAAGGCCTAATTTTGGTTTCCTTTGTTTATGAATACAACTCAAGCATGGTAGCTGTTGACTAAAATTTCTAGGTCTGGCTTCAACCTTTCTTTGATGTCTTGATTGTACAAGGTGTTGTCTCCTCAGCAACTACATTGTTATCATAATAGATCTGTTAAGAGAATTCTTAATTCTTCCTACCTGAATGTGCCCCTCCCCCCAATCAAGTTTTCTCTGTCTGTTGTTCAGGTGTCTCTCAGTTTGGACCCCACCCTTCTAGCTCCTATTTGGGATGCTTAGGCTGGGACTCAACCCACCCCATTCCTGCTTTGCTAACCAGCCCCTCTTAGCTTTGTCAGTAGGAGGCACTAATGGGAGACTTCAACCCTGCAGGAGAAAATGGGGACAGTCCCTGTTTGCTTTCTTTTATTGTTCTGGCTTCCTGTTTCTATCAGTGTCACCCTGACAATGCTTTCATCTGGCTGCAGCTCATTCCTACACCAGCAATGACTTCAGCCTGGAGGTTTTCCAGATCTCATCATACCTCTGTTGAGGCACCAATGGTGCCCTCCATCTGGTACCCCCTTCTCAGAGGCCTGGGGGGTCCTCACTCTTCAGGGCTCTTCCTATAAGCTGAGAGATGATAGCAAAACGCAGCTCCCTGTTCTCACCTTGTGTAAGCTCTATGGACTCTCCTTTCCAGGCTGCTAAGTATCACCATTCCCAACTCTTCCCTTTGTTCTCCCAAACTTGTGCGAGTGGAGCTGTTTCCCCATGGGCACGACCTCAGCGATACCTTTGTGCTCATTTTGCCTTTTTAGTTCTTTAATTCCTAGGGCCTTTTTAAAAACACTAAACTGTTATATTGTACCTCTGTTACAATACCCAGTCTGGTTTCTTCCTTCTAACTGGATCATGACTGAAATGTATCCTATCTTGCTTAAAGGAATCACACCCACCCATTGGCTGAGGCCAACACCAGAAGTCATTGATTTCTCTCTCCCTCATTCCACAAAGCAAATCTATTAGCAAATCCTTTACGATTAACTTTCAAACATCCTGAATTTGGCCACTTCTCATCACCTCCATTTATACCACCTTCATCTAAGATGCTATAATTTTTTGCCTGAATTACCGTTAGCTTCTAACTGATTTGCTGAATCTGCCCTTACTCACTATGTATCAGCCCCTCTACATCTTATCTCAGCCAGACTGATCTCTTCAAAACTTAAAGCAGATGATGTCACTCACCTGTTCTCAATTCTCTGATCACTGCCCCCATCCCACCCCCACCCTTATACTTTTAAAAGATCCAGGCCCTTTGCCCAAGCCCTCAGGGCCTTTCAGGATCTGGCCCCTGATCCCTCTCTGACTTTCTGTCCTGCCACAACAGGAGGGACACTCACTCTCTTACAGTCACTCAGGCCACACTCCTTGAACATGCCAAATTTCTCCCACCTCAAGACCTGCACTTGCTCTTCTTTCTTCCCAAAGCACTCATCTCCAGGATCTGGGCCTGAGTTATTTCTTCACAAGAGCCTGGACTTTGTGCCATGCTACCTCTTCAGAGGAACCTCCCCCTGACCAGCCTGTCTAATTAGGAAACCTCTTCCCTGTCTTCATCCATAGCACTTGAAAGCAGAGACATTTCCTGGCTTACCCACTGCTCATAACATCGAAATTGCTCTCAGCGAAGTGCCAAACACAGCCGAAAGAACTGTAAATGTATTAACTGAGTTATTCCTCACAACAATTCAATTAAGTAGTTATGTAACTACTCCTGCCTTAAGATGAGAAAACTGAGGCACAGAAAGTGAGTAACTTTCACAAGGTTACGCATCTGGAAATTGGCGAAGCTGAGATTCCAATACAGAGCTCTGGTTCTAGAACCTACGCTATTAATATCTACATCATGCTGCCTCCTTTTGCATTAGGAATTCAACCAGTATTTATTGAATTAATATTAATAGCGAAGCATATGGGTTTTAGAGTCACTCAGTCCTGGATTGGACCGTGGCTCATTGGCTCACTATATAAGTGAGTTTCTGATGTTTAAGCCCATTTCTACCTTTTACAGAGAGGTGTGGGATCAGGTAAATTAGTTGACTTCCCTGAGCCACAGTTATCTGTATGATAGGGTAAGAGCAATACTCCCCTGGCAAATGAATAAACGAACAACAGACAAAAAGCAGAAACACACCTGTAAATACAAAGAACAGAGTGGTGGTTGCCAGATGGGAAGAGGTGGAAGAAAGGGCAAAATGGGCGAAGGTGAGTAGGAGGTACAGACTCCCAGTTACAGAATGAATAAACCCTGGGAATAAAAAGTATAGTGTAGGGAACACAGTCAATAGTATTATAACAGTGTTTTATGGTGACAGATGGTAGCGGCACCTGTGGTGAGCACAACATAAAGTCTAGAGTTGTCAAATCACCGTGTTGTACATCTGAGACTAAGGAACATTATGTGTCAGTTACACTTCAATTTTTTTATGAAGAGTAATACTCTCCTCTGAGAGCCATTGCGGGAATACAATTTACCGCAGGGAGAGTGCCCAGCACAGAGCTTGAGATGGAAGTGCTGATTAGTTATTATCACCTCTACCTAAACTCCTCAGAACTTTTAGGACTCTAAAATCCTTTGTAGAATAACATCATTTTCGTCTGCACAGATTTATAATTCTCTTCTCCAGGTAGCTCATTTGACCACAAATAACTAAAACTGACTCTAAGGAGTTCCAGAGGCAAAAATAAATATTCTTTGGTGAGGTTCGCAGTGTGTATCACTGAATCCAGGGAAGAAGTGAAAACCTGAAACTTGATGAGAAAAGTAACAGCAAGATTCTAGGGAGTTCAGTCAGTTTGTGCACTTTTCTACTTTAGCACTGTTCTTAGCATGACTCAGCTCCGAAGACTGCAAGCTGTGTGCTCCTCCCATAAATCTCCAAATCTCTAGGAGGTAGACTCTGATTGATTCTACGGCCAGAGATCCAAAGTTAACCTAAGAAGTCATTGCTGCTGCAGGTCTACTCATGGGTGTCAGGGGCAAATTCCAATAGGGAGAAGCCAGGAGTCATCCCAGGATTTTTCTCTTGAATTATACCTGTTGGCTGCCCAACCCCATATATGTTTACTCTCACATATTGAAAGATGTCTCTGCCTAACATAATCTAACTATCACACATACAATCACAGGCTTTCACATGAGTTCCCCAACCAGAGACAACTCAAAGTCACATTCAGCTATTACCTCAGGATTCAGTAATGTCATTGAGAGCCTGTGTTCCCGGGGCCAGGAAATCGGTTTGATTTAAACCCCTCTGCTCGTTCTGTTGTGATCCTGTCTCAGATCACTATAACCCCAGAAACGATAGGTACATTTAACCACTACCACATAATAGGTAAAGAACAGGAAAACAGAGGAACATGGAGAAGAAAAGAAAATGATAATCTGTTTAATGAAAAGGAGGTACCAATCATTCATTCATCAGAGACTTCACTAGCAAGCAAAGATATAGTGGTGGAAGCTGTAAGTATTTATTTCTTGAGTTGGCCAAGAGATCATAGAAGGTGTTGATGATTTCCCTCCTCTCTCCTTCAGTCCATGTCACCATTACTCCTCACCCAGAGTCAAGTTTGACAAGAATGATAACCAAGACAGGGTTCATGGTTGTTTTTCTCTTGGCTTACTACCAACGTGAAGCGAGGATGCGTGTGAGATAAGCAATCAAATAAAAAGTCGAGGCTCTCCTTTATCTCTTTAATTTTCTCATGGAGGCATACTTGAAATGTGGCAATCTATACTTTGAATGTAGAAGGAGATTTGGCCATGTCACATGAATAACTTCCTTTATAGTCGTGGTTATATATCAGCAACCAGAAGTGATTTTTTAGTTGAATATTATATGATGTATTATGTGACACAGACACACAATACCAGGACTGTCTCTCATATCTGCTCCAGAGGAAAGCCTAGGTTTTTCCACTTATGTCCATGGCAAGGCTTTCTGTAAACAGTCCTAGCCTTACTGTATCTTGACTTTAGTCAACATGCCACTCATCAACTTTCTTTGCTCATTAAATTAATCTACACCTTGATTTCTGAGAGACCTGAGACTTTGATGGTCCAGCCTGTGAGCATAAAGTGGTTTTCCATTACCTGACATGGAAATGCAAGGATTTCTTCAAGTTTCAAGTATCTTTCCTGATGTAGCCGCATCACCAATGCCAACTATAACGACTGGTAATCAAAGGCCATCATCCAACCTCTCCCAGTATGATTATTTTTCTCTATTTTCCTTAGTCATATTGGTCACTTTTAATGATGAGATAGCAGTCTGAGTTTTCGGTTCAGCAAAACCTTTACTGTGACCCATGGCATGAGTAGTCCTTCTTTAGTACTAATATCTCCAGATCAGGATACGTCAGTCACATGGGAACTTAGAACAAAAACTTCGAAACTGAGTCATCAGGCATAATGGTGATAGACTCCATTTCCATTTCTGTCTTTTGTTCTTGAGATCTGTATTTTATGTGTTTTCTGGCAGTTAGTTGGTAAGATGGCAGTATGTATTTCTAGCTGACTAGTGCATAGAGCATATCTTGTAAGAAGCAACACAACATACTATGGCATTGTTTCTCAATTTGCATTGGCCATTGGACAATATGGGGATTAGGGGCACAGTCAAAAAAATCTGTGTATAACTTTTGGTTCCTCAAAACCTAACTACGAATGGCCCACTCTTGACTGGAGCCTTATGAATCACAGGGTCAATTCACACATATTTTGTATGTCCTAAGTATTCTATACCAGATTCTTACATTAAAGGAATCAGGTGAAAGACAATGTTTTTAAGAAAATCGTAAGGGGGAGATGCGCCTGGGTGGCTCAGTCAGTTAAGGGTCGGACTCTTGATTTCAGCTCAGGTCATGATCTCATGGTTGTGAAATCAAGCACTGTGTCAGGCTCCACGATGGGCATTTAAGATTCTCTTCCTCTCTCTCTACCCCTCTCCCCTACTTGTGTGTTCTCTCTAAATAAATAAATAATTTTTTTAATTTAAGTTTAATTACATATGAAAATTCCCTTTAAAAAAGGAAAAACGGGGTGCCTGAGTGGCTCAGTTGGTTTGGCGTCTGAATTTGGCTCAGGTCATGATCTTGCGGTTCGTGGGTTTGAGCCTTGCGTCGGGCTCTGTGCTGATGGCTCAGAGCCGGATGCCTGCTTCAAATTCTGTGTCTCCCTCTCTCTCTGCCCCATCCCACTTGCACTCACTCTCTCTCTTTCTCAAAAATAAATAAACATTTAAAAATTTATTAAAAAAAAGAAAATCATAAAGAAAAGAAAATGCACTTATAATAATGTTTGTTATTTGTTGGAAAAAAAATCCACATATAAGTGCGTTCATGCAGTTCAAACCCCAGTTGTTAAGGGATCAACTGTACATAAAGTCATTTGATGACCACCGTGATCCAAATGTAGAACATTTTCATCAGCTCTAAAAATTCCCTCATTCCTTCATTTCCCTCTCCTTTTGAAGACAAGATAACAGATGCAACATTCGTCTTGCCCCCTTGACGATAGATTTCCAGACTAATGATCTTTCCTGCCACCAGAAACCTGCCTAGTCCCTGAAGCCATGTCAGGACGTCAGAATATGGTTATTGTTGGCAGAGCAGACATTCAGAAATAGTGATAGCTATTGACCCTTGTTAATGGTAAATTCCTGTTTCTGAGGCCAGGGAGGTTGTCAGTGTCTACTACCTTTGCATTTTATCCATGAGTCCATTGCCCAAGCTTGAGGCTGGCGGGGGAAGTGATACTGACCTCCATAAAATGGGTCACTTTGTTATCTATATATCAGTAGCATCCTCTTTGTGGAAGACCTTCTGCTAAAGATTTAAAAGGAACACAAGTCAGTGAATGATGGAATAAGAAGAGATATTATTGGCAAATAAAGAAAGTCTTTGGTAGGGGCGCCTGGGTGGCTTAGTCGGTTAAGTGTCCGACTTTCGCTTGGGTCATGATCTCGCGGTTCGTGGGTTCGAGCCCCGCGTCGGGCTCTGTGCTGACTGCCAGCTCGGAGCCTGGAGCCTGTTTCAGTCTGTGACTCCCTCTCTCTCTGACCCTCCCCTGCTCACGCTGTCTCTCTCTCTCCTAAAAATAAATAAAAACATTAAAAAAAAAAAAAGAAAGTCTTTGGTAAGCCCTTGATATCGGATTATATTCAAATGTATCATAAAAGGCAGAGTCAATGTTCCACATGAAACAGCTGACCTGGATACTGGCCTAGAACTTGGGCAAAATAAGAATGGAAATTGGAAGACCATAAAGCTATCAGCCACGGAGTGAAACTTATCATGGTGTGCACTAGTTAACTGTTCTGTGTCTTGTCTTGTAGGCAGGTAGATAACTCAGCATGGTCATATAATTATGCAGGAGTATACCCCAAAGTTGAGTTAGGCCTTTTCTCTTGAGTATGGGGCACATTCTCCTGATTCTTCACTAGTGGAGTGCTTTTGAATTGTATTCTTGACATTATGAATGTTATGTCCTGGAGGCGCTGTGTTCCATTATGCTTCCCCTAGTGACCATTGTTATTTGAAGAGGAAATTAATTTGGTTGGACTTGAAGCCATAAGTCAAGTGGTGGCCCTCTCTCAGTTCAGTTCTTTTGTCCCTCATTGAAGGACTTGAAGCCTGCCATTTGCAGTATATTCTGAGGTCAACCAGAGACTTAAACAAATTGTATATACTTGACACTTCTGCTCTGTGCCCCCTGCTTTCCAGAACTTTCTCCTCACTTCCGGTAGATGTCTGTCAGCCTAAAAGCCATAAGACATGGGAGACTAATTCAATGCTATTTCTTCCTTCCAGGTGTTGGCTTCCCTCCAGACAATGCTTGCTCTTGCTTCCTCCCCAGAGCATTGAGTAGTTGTTCTACACTGCACCTGGTGTTGATAATGCTCATCACTGGGAATAGGAGGTGACTGGGCCACACCCTCAGTGTGACTGACTCCTTTGGTTTTACTCCCACTTCGTTGCTTATTACTTGTGTGAACTTCGGCACCTTTTTAAATTTATCAGTATGTTGGTTTCTTTGTAAATGGGAAAATAGTATTATCCATGTTCACGCTTAGAGTTGCAGAAAGGATAGATGTATGTAATATACCTAAAGTGCTCTGAAATATTACTATTCTTGTTTTATATCTGAGAGTGTTATTGTTGTGCCATTATTGAGAATTTTACCAGCACATTTAGTCATTTCCTCAATGAGTAATTGCTATGATTCATTTGAAATTTTCGGGCAATTTGTCATCTAGGAGAGTGCTAGATGAAATTCACCGATAAATTTTCATAAACATATTAAATCCCCAAGTCACAAATCACCATTCTCATTTCAGCTGATGTTTCCCTAGTTACTCAAACACCATATGACATTGTATCTTATTTCCAATGTCCCAGATATTATGATTTATAACCACTTCATAAACAGTTAGAATTGAATTTACAGTTTTTCACAAGTCACTCTCAAATATTTATTACAATACCTTTTATTAAGTTGAAAAAATAATGTTAGAGTTGGCCCTTTCACTCTTCATGGTCCTCTGCTGGAGAAATATTTGCTGACTGCCTACTATTTCCAAGAGAAAAAATGAAAAGATATGATTGTGTAAAAAGACTTGCCATCTTTTGTCTGGTGTTCAAAATATTTATTTTATAAATTTGTCTTATTTAGGTCAGAAAAATGAATGCATGTAATAAAGCATCAATGTGATTGTGTAACAGTTCATTAGCATTCCCTATGGCATTTAGTAAGATCTTTGAGGCCAGAAAAATAAATCATGCATTCCCCAAGGTGTGAATAAAAGAATAATTTTTGTTGCCGTTAGCACTTGGAAATAGTGGAATAATTTTTGTTGCCGTTAGCACTTGGAAATAGCACTTCAAGAAATAGAAAAGAAAAGAAAGAAACAAAGAAGCAAAGAAACAAAAGAAATCAGACAAGGGCTTAAACAACTAAGGCTTATTTGTGGGGCGCCTGGGTGGCTTAGTTGGTTAAGCGTCCGACTTTCGCTTAGGTCATGATCTCGCGGTTGTGGGTTCGAGCCCCGCGTCGGGCTCTGTGCTGACTGCCAGCTCAGAGCCTGGAGCCTCTTTCGGTCTGTGACTCCCTCTCTCTCTGACCCTCCCCTGCTCACGCTGTCTCTCTCTCTCTCCTAGAAATAAATAAAAAACATAAAAAAAAAAATTAAAAAAAATTAAAAAAAAAAAAACAACTAGGGCTTATTTGTCTCATGCAGTGACAATCCCGATGGAGACAGATGGGACAGGTGCAGTCCCCACAGGCTTGTCCACAAAGACACAGGCTCCTTCGATGGACTGGTTCCTCCATTCTGAACATATGGCTGCTGTTGGCAAGACGGCTGCCACACCTCCTGAGGTTGTGTTGGCATTCCAAGAAAAGAAAGGAGGGAACATGAAAAGGCAAGGGTTTTGCCAGCTGACTTGGTCCCATCTTCTCAGAAAGACAAATGCTCCAAGGACAGCCCCCATCCCCAGCAACTCAGCATAGATGTCATTGGCAAGACCTGGGGGGTCCTAATACAAGGCAGTCTGGCAAGATGAATCTTTTGGCTGCGTACGATGCCACCCTGAAGATAATTACGATTCTGCAAGTGACCATGAAGAGATGAACGGTTACTGAGGAGACCAAAACTTTCCAACCACAGGTAACGTAATTGCGGGACGACATGAAGATTTTCAAGGAAGCCACAGAGATCATTTTTTTCAACCTGTGTGTATACAGTCTGTTCTAAAAGTGAGCTGCCTAAACAGACATCTGGGGTGAAGGCATTAGACCATTCCTAGTTGTGTCTAACCACCCCTGACTTTTAAAACTGACCTCTTCCAGGGGTGCCTGGGTGGCTCAGTTGGTCGGGCAGCTGACTTCGGCTCAGGTCATGATCTCACGGTTCATGTGTTCAATCCCTGTTCATGTGTTCAATCCCTGCGTCGGGCTCTGTGCTGACAGCTCAGAGCCTGGAGCCTGCTTCAGATGCTGTGTCTACCTCTCTGCTCCTCTCCTGCTTGCACTCTGTCTCTCACTCTCTCTCAAAAATAAACATTAAAAAAATAAAACTGACCTCTTTCCACTTTGCAAAGGAATAGATTGACCACTTTGCTACTTTTGGCATTCAAACCAAAAAGAAGACATTTTCTAAACAATGACGCTGTTTAACAAACTCCTTCTATTCCCGTCTACCTATATGTGTGCTTTGTAGCATTTGCATATAAAACATGAAAGATGGGAATAAAACTGATGATGAACACTGTCTCACACTAGCAATATATAATATTCACCCACAGGGATATGAACTAATCCAAAAAGAAAAAAGCCCTACCCAACTCATTAAAAAGGCATTTTTTAAATTTTATTTTATTTTATTTTATTTTATTTTTACAAATAGTTTATTGTCAAGCTGGTTTCCATATAACACCCAGTGCTCATCCCCACAAGTGCCCCCCTCCATGACCATCCCCCCTTCCCCCACATCCACCAGTCCTCAGTTTGTTCTCAGCATTCAAGAGTCTCTCCCCCTTTCCCCCACCATTTCCCCCCTTCTTCTCCCCCATGGTCCTCCGTTAAGTTTCTCCTAATCCTCCTATATGTGCAAACATTTTAATAAAAGTTTATATTTTCCACAGTAGTTATCAAAGTACACAAATAATTGTTTTGTTTTCATTGATATCGTCCTATTAATATTTATAAGTATAATTGAATCTAGAAGAAAAATGCTTTTAATGTTTATTTTGAGAGACAGAGCATGAACACATGAGCAAGGGGAGGAGCATAGAGAAAGGGAGAGAGACTCGTAAGCAGCCTCCACACCGTCAGTGCAAAACCTACAAACTTACAAACCGTGAGATCATGACCCAAGTCAAAATGAAGAGTCGGATGCTCAACTGACTGAGTCACCCAGGTGCCCCAAAGAAGAAAATATTTTTAACAGTGGACCCTGGGGTCACCACCTTATTAAAAAACATGCATATACATATTTATGTATGTCGGAGGATATCAAACTGCTCTGGTATTTAGAATTCAATG
This sequence comes from Proteles cristata cristata, assembly GCA_017311185.1. Taxonomy (NCBI): domain Eukaryota; kingdom Metazoa; phylum Chordata; class Mammalia; order Carnivora; family Hyaenidae; genus Proteles; species Proteles cristata. The sequence goes on along the minus strand of JAESUZ010005142.1, from coordinate 235,347 downwards.
GATAAATGATACTCTTATTCCATTGAGTATAATGAAAATAATTATTTTATTTTATCAATTGTAATTTCTCTAAATCCAAAATAACACTATACAAATATATCATAATAAAGTTGTTATTTACATGAGATATTTTCAAAATATATTTAAAGCTCTAAACTGACAGTCTTCGCAATAATTCAAATTTAATATGAAAAAAAGTTTAAAGCTTATTTATTAATCTTTGAGAGAGAGAGAGCACACAGCAGGGGAAGGGCAGAGAGAGAGAGAGAGAGAGAGAGACACAGAATCTGAAGCAGGCTCCAGGCACCCAGCTGTCAGCATAGAGCCCAACACGGGGCTCAACCTCCCAAACCATTAGATCATGACTTCAGCTAAAGTCGAACATTTAACTGACTGAACCATCCAGGCACACCAAGATGAAAAAGTTTTTATGTCAACTTTTAAAAGTATTGTTTTTTGAAATTCTTTTAAGAGGTTTTTGGGCCAAAATATTTAAGGACTATAAGTAAGGACAACTGGCAGTGTCATGGGCATCTTTCCTGTCTGGAGTCTACTGTCACAAAGCTGTCACTGTATGACTAGGTTTTCAGTATATCTGGTAAGTTAAGTTATGGAACTTTTTTGGGGGGTAGTGGTGGTGAGGAAGTATAGGCTTCATGCACAGCATGGAGCTCGAACTCACAACCCTGAGATCGAGAACTGAGCTGGGATCAAGAGTCAGATGCTTAACTAACTGAGTCACCCAGGTGCCCCATGTTACAGAACTCTTAAAAGAACCTCCTGAAATTGAAGGCTAAGACCATCAGGGTGAATGGTGTAACTAGTTAAACCACCGAATAACAAATGTTCTTGGGGACCTGAGTGGCAGAGTCAGTTAAACCTCTGACTCTTGACCTCAGATCAAGTCTCCATCTCAGGATCATGAAATCAAGCCCTGAGTTGGGTTCTATGTTGACAGTGTGGAACCTGCTTGGGACTCCGTCTCCTTGTCTCTCTGCCCCTTCCCCACGTGTGCTCTCTCTCTCTCTCTCCTCTCTCTCTGTCTCTCTCTCAAAAATAAATAAATAACCACCCCCCCTCCACACACACACACACAAATATTCTTAAGTACCTGTTATGCTCTACATGGACACCTACAGACCTCAATATAAATAAGAGATGGTGCCTGTCCCCAAAGAGTACACAGGTCAGTATGAAATAAATAAGCCATTAAAACAAGATGTCTCCTATTTTTACATGGTGTGCATAAGAATTTTTGGAACGTAGGAGATTGGATTTGAGCGGAGTCAGCATCAGGGAAAATTCCACTGTAACAGAATATTTGGATACCTGCTCATCCCCACAGATTTACAATTATGCATTTTTCCTCTTAATTTGTGCATCGATAGATAGATATCATCATAGTGAACATTTTCCATTTCTCCATGTTCTTTCATAGAAAGATAGAAAGTATCTGTGTGGTTATATCACTTTTATGAATTATGATTAGGGGCAAGTGCAATTTTACATTCTGTTTTTTCCCCTGTGAGCATTAACACACACATTTTTATAAATGGACATTGTAAGTACAATGGAAGATCATTTAAAGTAACCCAAGAGTCTAACCAGATGTGTTTGTTCCCTAGTAACAATTTATGCCAGCCAGAGTCTAATATGTAGCTGTGATTGAAATATTCCTTTAGGATTCAATCCTGCATCTTAAATTGAATTGGCTGCATGATATGAGCCTCTGAGGAAGGAACTTCTTCTAAGGGTAGAGAGTAATGGCCTTCAAAGGAAAATGGCGGCAAGGGAATGCTAGCATCGCCAGCTGATGCCCTCACAGAGACAAAATATGGGAAACAGAGCAGCTTAGTCAGAGATTCCCAGACTACTTGGAAATCCTGTGCTTTCACAGACTTAGGCAGGTTAACATCTTTATTTACATGTTTTATTCTATCCATTACACAGCAATGTGCCACATACTGTGTAAATAGCAGGGGAGATACAGAGATCGATACATTTCTCTTACGGTAGAAAACATCTCACCCATTTTTGCCATGATGTGCACAGATGATGGGTGTGTGGTAATCTTTGCACAAGGCCTACATTATATTCTGTGTCATTGATGCTTAAGAAAGCGTTGTCCATTCAAATGATAATACAGAAGGTGGTGGCTAGACCGTAGCAGAGAATCATGCAACATCCTATGAAACAGACAAGAGCTTCTATGAAGTGCTACCCATGAGGCCAAGTGCAGTAGCAGAACTGGAGTGTGTGAGACGTATCACTGTCTATAAGGCACATAAGTTGTGTCTGGGGAGACAAAGCATATTCATATTCAATACGGAGAGATAGAGCATTAGCCATACTGTGTCATATTCTTGTCCTAAAAGCTTACATTTTAAGAAGGAAAAAAAACAGCGGCTCAGTCAGTTAAGCAACCGACTGCTGGTTTCGGCTCAGGTCATGATCTCATGGTTCATGAGTTCAAGCCCTGCATTGGTGGTGCAAAGCCTGCTGGGGATTCTCTCTCTCTCCCTCCCTCCCCCCTTTCTCTCCCTGTCTCTCTGCCCCTCCCTGACTTGTGCATGTGCATGTGTGCATGCTCTCTCGCTCTCTCTCAAAAATAAATAAACTTTAAAAAAAAAATGTGGGGGTGAGGAGGTTGGCAGCTAGTAGCTGGTGTGACCCTTGAAGCTGGACCAGAGTGTTCTCCTAATCATAAACAACTTCACAGACCACTAACATCAGATGAGGTCACTGTGTCCAAGACTCCTCCAGAATCATTCTTGAGAAAAGACAAAAACAAGAACATGATGCAAATCACTGAAATGACCAAGCTGTGCTCTCTCCCGGCTAACAGGTGTGACAGTGGCTTCTTTCCCAATTATGGCTTTGGCCTTGGTCCTCCACCCTCTAGATTAAAAAAAAAAAAAATTAAGCTACCCATTCATGAAGTTGTCCTGGCTTTCTGACAGCATCCAATTGTAAGCAATTGTCTGCTTTCTCAAGCCATCTCCAAAGCCACTCTACACAAACTCGAATCCTCTGAGAAGCCCCTCCTGAGATAGTACCACCCACTTCCTGAGATGATGCATAGTGCCTCAGAGTTTCCCAAGAGGTGTATCTCTCTTCAGCTACTATTTTTTATTATTCATCTAGTGCCTCCATTATTACTGCTGATGCAAGTGATAAATCCAGTTCTGACCACAGATGTGTCCTTGGTGGTCTTTGGCTGGTGGGTGTGAGAAACATATGAATTCAGTTGATCTTCACAATGACCCCTTGAGGAGATTACTGCTCTCATCCCCATTTCACAGATGATAAAACAGACAAGTTGAGCAAAACTGGCTAAGGTGACCCAGCCTGCGAATGGCACCGCTGGACTTTTAACCTTGGTGGTCTGGAACCCGAGTGTGTGCCCTTTGCGGGTACCACTCTACTCCCCAATGAGAACGGAAAGGAGGGGGTAATGGCACAGTAACTGTGGGAAGATGACCAATCCATGCAAAAGGAATTAGAGGAGAAAAAGCCAAGGACAGAGTCTTTTTAAAGATGGAAAGCCAAGAAAAGCTTCTTTTTTTTTTTTTTTTTTAAGAAAGTCAATCCCTGTGCAGGTGTTGAAGGTTAGGTGGACCTGATCCTTCCAGGCTTGTTAGAGAGAGGAGACAGAAAGGCTAGGACTCCAACTACAGGTGCTTACATCCCCCAAGTGATATGCCTAAGAGAAAGAGAAAAAAATAATAATGCCTTGTTCATGTATACTCCAGTTAGAGACACACTTGAGATAAGAATGCTAAACCAGAGAAGTCTCTACGTGGCTATTTTTGATGGCTGCCTAGTAGAGACCCCCTGCCCTACTTCTATGTGGGATTCTTAGAACTATTGCAGTACCACATGGGATGCCAGTGTGTTTTTACTGGGGAAGGGGTGTGATTTGGTTCCTTGTCCTTTCCCCTCCTTCAAACCCCAAATTGATATTAACAACTCTAGACAGACCAATGCAATTTTGTGAACACCCATCCCCCATCTGCTCTCTCTAGTGAAAGTAAAGGTAGGTTCTGGGTATATTAAAATCTTCTGGATGGATTGAACATTTTGGCAAGCCATGATATCAGTAAATTTTAATGGGGACACCACTGTGGGAAAGCACTAGAAAGAGAAGGATAGTTAAAAACAAGATTCTGCTTTCAAGAAAATGGAGTAGATGTACTTTTCCAGATGCCTTCCAATAATTACTGTGAAAATCCTTGGATATTATATATAAATAAACAGAGGTCACCTTTGAAGAGTGGAGAGAGGAAGACTAGCTAAAGGACGAAGAGCAACACAGTGATGAGTTCCCTGGGTTTTGTTTTTGTTTCTAAAAAGTCTGGGTGCTGAAGAAGCCAACAACATACAAACATCAACAGGCACAGAGTTTTGTGTTGTTGTTTTTTTAAAGAAAAGGAAAGAAAAGAAAAGAAGAAAGCATTTTAAAATATTGCCTAGTCTCTCTGTCCAAAGAGGAAACTCTCAGAAGTAACCAGTCCATTGCAATTGTTCCCCCACCCCCAACCGTACACATGTGCACATAAATCTGTGGCTTTATCCCACATATGCCACCAAAAGCTGAGTGAGGTGTCTAGATCTCCACCCTCCTAAGAGTATAACAAATTATGAAAGCTTCTTCTGAACTACTGCAAGAGAAGGAGAAGATTTTCACCCCCACTGAGTGGGAAGGAAGCTTCTCTCCCTGCAGCATTTGTAAAGACCGTATGAGAAACCTGGGCTCTTACCTGGACCAACAGGAAGAAGCTCTCTTCCCCACCCCCTCAAGTAGCAATGGAATTGAAGATTGGGAATCTGGACTTCCGCTGCGATCTCAAAGTAACAAGGCTTTGTATCCTACCCCCTTCCCTTGCCAGAGAGGTGAGGAAACCAGCTGAGTCAGAAGGCATAAACAAGATACAGTCATAGAGCGTAATATCCAAAATTCCAGGCTTCAGCTGAAAAATCACCTGTCATAGCAGAAACCAGGAAGATCTTAAACTGAATTAGAGAGATAATCAATAAATACCAATTCCTAGATGACAGAGTTGATAGAACTATCCATCAAAGATTTTATAGCATCCAGCATAAAAACGTTTCAGCCATTACAGACATGCTTAAAAACAAATGAAAACAAAGGAAGTCTCAGCAAAGAAACAAGGGCTAAGAGAGCCAGGGGGAAACTTGAGAAGTGAAAAGTATGCTAATTAAAATAAAAGCTCAGTGGATGGTCTCAACTCAAAAGCAACTGAATGAAGGAAAGACCACCTTTCTCACAAATGATTGGACAATAATTGGATATCTACAGGCAAAAGGCAAACAAATAAAAACCTGAAGTCTCACATCTTTTTACAAAGATGAGTTAAGGACTTAAACATAAAACGCAGAAGTATAAAACTTGTAGGGGAGAAAGGGGAGAGTGCAAGACGTAGGGCAGGGAGAGGGTTGAGGCAAAGGATTGACACCAAAAACATGATCCAAAAAAGGAAAAGCTGATGCCTTTGACTCCATCAAAATTTAGAACGTTTGCTCTGAAAACATCTCTGTTACGATGATGAAGACATTTCATTGCAAGTAATTCCTTGGTTCAGCACAAAAAAGAAATCACAGTAAAATAAACTTAGGAGCGAGAAGTCATTCGAATTTTCATTTACATCTATGCAATGACATGATGGTCACAGAGTTCTAACCCCTATATACACGGAGACCTCCCACCCATCAGGGATCCAGGGTGTGGTGTTTAGTTCTGCATTTATAAATGGCTTCAAAGTCCATGTGATAACATTTGGAAGAGAAAGTCCTTGGGATGCCAATTCCTCACTGATGAGAGAAAATGGATTGTCAAGAAACATAGTAATTTATTCTCAGGGCCAAGAAGATCAATTCTCAGCCTGCTAGACTCCCCTGTTGATGTTGTCCACGTTCCTGGACTAATACCTAACAAACTTTAAATAGAAATATATAGAAAGTGATTCACAGTTCTCAGTGTATAGTTCTGTACTCAGATCCTGTGTGAAATCTAAGGGTTATATTAAGCATTTAGTTTATCTTCCGTAAAAACTGCAAAAACTAAAGAGCCCAAATTAAAGTTCTTGTGAAGTCAGTTAAAGATTAATTCAAGATGGACTACAGCTTGTGTGTGCTTCTATCAGGAAGCACACAGAAATATCTTTGAACACCTGGTTTAGGCATGGACTTCTAAAATAAGAAGCCCTAATCAAAAAAGAAAAAGTTAGAAATTCGATTATACAAAATTAATTCTTTTGCTCTTAAAAAGATATCAAGACAACAAAAAGGCAAACCAACAACTCCAAAGCTATTCATAATACATATACATAGCAAAGCACTTTTATTCAAACTATATGTTTTAAATCCCTCTAAATTGGTAATTAAAAGAACAAACAGCCCAGTTCTTTTTTTTAATAGTTTATTGTCAAGTTGGTTTCCATATAACACCCAATGCTCATCCCCACAAGTGCCCTCCTCCATGCCCATCTCCCCCTTCCCCTCCCTCCCATACCCATCAGTCCTCAGTATGTTCTCAGCATTCAAGAGTCTCTCATGGTTTGCCTCTCTCCCTCTCCCCCCGCCATTTCCTCCCTTCTTCTCCCTCACAGTCCTCCATTAAGTTCCTCTTAATCCTCGTATACGTGCAAACATATGGTATTTGTCCTTCTCTGCCTAACTTATTTCACTCAGCATAACACCCTCAAGTTCCATCCATGTTGCTACACAAGGCCAGATTTCATTCTTTCTCATTGCCATGTAGTATTCCATCGTATAGATAAACCACATCTTCTTGATCCATTCGTCCGATGATGGACAATAAGGCTCTTTCCATCAAACAGCCCAGTTCTTAAAATAGTAGTCAAGTCTCTAAAACACCCTACACAAAAGAAGCTATATCATTGGGCCATAATCACAAGGAAGGTGCTAAAAATTATTAGTTGTCAGGGGGATCCAAATGAAACTATAATGAACTACTATTTGCATACACCAGGACAGCTAAAAATAGAAACAGACTGGTACTCCCGAATGTCAGCAAAGGTGTAGAGCAAATGAACTCTCACACACTGTTGTATGAGAGAGTGAGAACTGTTTAGCATAGATAAAGTTAAGCCTACATTTACCTATGACACAGAAATTCCACACTTAGGTACTGGCCTCAAATAAGTGAAAATGTATACCCACAAAACAACTTGTACAAGAATATTAGCCCCAAATTGGAAATAACCCAATGTCTGTCAACGAGAAAATAGCTAAACATATTGTAATATATTCATGCTCGGTAAAAAAAAAATCCACCAATCTACTAAATATGCAACAATATATTGCAAAAACATCATGGAGTGAAAGAAGACACATGGGAAGGAGAGGAAGCAGATGTCATATCATTTCATTTCTATAACTCAAAGGCAAGTGAGAGTAGCTGATGCTAACATGCATAGGTCAGTTCTGAGAGTGGGAAAACAAACAAAAGGGGCACCGGAAGCTTGTTGGGGATGATAGAAGTATTATTTTGTTTTACACGGTGGTTACAAGGTTATATACAATTGACATACCTCACCAATCTGCACATCTGCATGTTTTACTTTATATAAACTATCCCTCTAGTCATCAACTAAGGAAATTAACAAAACATTGTAAAGAGCAAAGGGCACACGAGCAGTCATCGTTCTCTGTGCCAGGCATTGTTGGGTGACATGAAGGCTGAGGGTCACTCCACGTAATCCTCATAGCAGTCCTAAAATTTAAATATTGTTACCAGATTACAAAACATAAAATGCAAATGCTATGATATTGATACTAGTTGAGATTTTTAAAGTTAGGAACCAGACATGCAAAACATTTCTCAAACTCATCCAAGGTAGTACAAATGACAGGTGGCAACGTTGGTGTTTACATCCGAGACTTCTGTCCAGAAAGCACAGTATTTCTTTCCTTTCCACTCCTCTGATTATCCCTCTAGCCCCTGCTCAACTTCATTATTGCAATTTTGCCCAGCTGACATGCTATCGACACTGCAAATATTTCTACCAACTTTCAGTCATCTGTGTCTTCCATGCTATTTTATTTTATTTCAAATGTGTATTATTAAAGTATAGTTGACGTACAATGTTATATTAGTTTCAGGTGTACAACATAGTGGTTCGACAATTCTACACATTATTCAGCGCTCACCATGGTAAGTGAAGTCACCGTCTGTCACTATACAATGTTACTACAATATTACTGATATAATCTCTATGCTGTACTTTTCAACTCTGTGACTTACTTTATTTTATAACTGAAAGTTCATACTTTTTAGTCCTTGTTCCCTATTTTACCCATCCCTCTGGCAAGCACCAGTTTGCTCTCTGTATTACAGTATCATTCATTGGGGCTGCCTGGGTGGCTCAGTCAGTTGAACGTCTGACTTGAGCTTTCAGCTTCTGGGTTCAAGCCCCATGTCAGGCTCCGTGCTGACAGCTCAGACCCAGAATTCTGCCTCAGATTCTGTGTCTCCCTCTCTCTCTCTGCCCCTCCCCAGCTCGTGCTATGCACTTGCGCTCTCTCTCTCTCAAAGATAAATAAACTTAAAAAAATATTTAGGGGCGCCTGGATGGCTCAATCAGTTGAGCATCTGACTTCTGCTCAGGTCATGATCTCAAGGTTCATGACTTCAAGTCCCACGTCAGGCTCTGTGCTAACAACTTGGAGCTGTGTGGAACCTGCTTTGGATTCTGTGTCTCCCTCTCTCTCTGATCCTCCCTAGCTTTGCTCTGTCTCTCTCTCTCTCAAAAATAAATAAACATTAAAAAATTTTTTAATATTAAAAAAACCCGATATCATTAATTGTATTTCCTATGTTGTACCTTCCACCCCCATGACATATTTATTCCATAACTGAAAACCTGTGCCTCCCACTCTTCTTCATGAACCATGTCCATCCCCCAATCCCTTCTAGCAACCATTTTGTTCTCTGTATTTACGGGTCTGCTAGTGATTTTTGTTTTTTGTTTGTTCACACGTTTGGCTTTTAGATTCCACATAGAAGTGATATTATAAGGTAATTGTCTTTCTCTATCTGATTTATTTCACTTAGCATAATGCCCTCTTCATCCATCCATGTTTTGCAAATGGCATGAACTCATTCTTGTTTATGCCTGAGTAATATTCCTGTGTGTTGTGTGTGTGTGTGTGTGTGTGTGTGTGTGCATGCGTGCACGTGTGCGCATGGAGAGAGAGAGAGAGAGAGAGAGAGAGAGAGAGAGAGAGAATATACAGTATATATAAATCACATCTTCTCTATCCATTCATCCATCGATGGACACTTAAGTCTTTCTATGATATTTTATAAAATGTACTATGCACCTTATGTTCCTCAGAACTTGATGATCAGTTCTCCTCCCAGCTCGGCACTCAGCTCTCACCGTGGGTTGGGGGGCATCATTCCAAATGCTGTCTTCTATAGGCGAACGGGGCAGGTTCTTTGTTAAAATCCACATCTTTTTTAAAAAAGATTTTATTGGGGCGCCTGGGTGGCTTAGTCGGTTAAGCGTCCGACTTTCGCTTAGGTCATGATCTCGCGGTTCGTAGGTTCGAGCCCCGTGTCGGGCTCTGTGCTGACTGCCAGCTCAGAGCCTGGAGCCTGTTTCAGTCTGTGACTCCCTCTCTCTCTGACCCTCCCCTGCTCACGCTGTCTCTCTCTATCATAGAAATAAATAAAAATATTTTAAAAAAAAATTTAAAAAAGATTTTATTTTTAAATAATGTCTACTACACCCTATGTGGGGCCAAACTTACAACTCATTCTACTGACAGAGCCAACCAGGTGCCGCCCCTAAATCTACATCTTGAAAACCAGGGGTGGTGGTGGTGGTGGTGGTGTTAATGTTTATTTATTTATTGTGCGATATATAGAGAGAGAACGTGAGTGGGGAGAGTTGCAGAGCGAGAAGGAGAGGGCAAATCCAAAGCAGGCTCTGTATGGTCAGCACAGAGCCTAACACAGGGCTCAATCCCGTGAAGTGTGAGATCATGACCTGAGCTGAAATCAAGAGTCGACGCTTAACCGACTGAGCCCCCCAGGTGCCCCAAAACCAGTAGTTTTATCACTGCCTCATTGCATTCTCTTTGTTTTGTGCTTCTTTAACTTTGGTGAAAAGGCCAGGTTACATGTTCCAACTTCTTGGACTTAGGGAAAGTCTGCTTTCCTGAATATAAACCACGATGAATACTGGACAGAGGACCCCCTGATGGGAAAGGCCAGCTGGACTCCAACTACCCGCCCAAGATTCAGTCTCTGGGTCATCTTGCTGACCCTACATTCAAGCAATGACAGCACCTTTACCACTGCCCGAGTCACAATGCTGAGACCATGATTCCAAGAGAGAGACCTCTTGTTCCTGACTAATTCCGCTCCACTGACCGGAGTGTCTATTCCTCTTTCAGAACCACACCTTTATTACTGTCACTTTCTAATGCTTTCATACCCGATGAGAGAGCGACTGGACACTTGAGTGGACTATAGTCTGCCTGACTGCCTGATACTTCTACCAGCTGTTAATGGAAAGACATGATCCTTTTCAATTCTTTAATTTAACTAATGCCCTCCATTTTCATGTCACAAAATCAGGTCAGTTCTCAGTTGCCAGGAATTAACTGACAGCTTGTTATGCTCAAAAGTTTTGGGATACAGAAAATAGAAAATGTAGTTCAAGGAGGTGAGTGGTCGATTGCTTTATAGCACATAGCGGGGTGTTGCACAAGCAGACACACTGAGAAGACATCACATTAGTATAAAATCCGACAATCGCTCTGACATTATGAGGCGGAAGGCAGGAAGTGGGGGTGGAGACGGCTAGAGAGGTGTAGAAGCAATACCCTTGAAAGGGAGCCGCTGCTCTGGCCCCAAAACCTTAGAACATCCTGCTCTGGACCTCCTTGGGCCACCTTTTGCCCCTTGGGGAGGAAATCTGCAGGACCAAGGATACATGCCCACCTGAAGCCCGTTGCCTTACCTTCTAGTCCAAGATCTGGATACCTGGCACTGCAGAATTCCTTGCCTGATGGCCCCAAGTCTGCTTCGACGGCTTGGCTGGCCTCTTTTCTGGATCCACATCCAAAGTAAGACCATCCCACCAGCATGCATTTGTGGACATGACAGGTAACCAAGGGCTGGCTACTGGCAGAGGATTTGGATGGAGTTAGAAGTTGGGTTTGGCATGGGCCTTGTGGCATAAGAGTGAAGCAGGAATAAGGGGAGAAGGGGGTCAAAGGCAGCCCAGAGAATTAGGTCCAGGTAGCAGCTCTCTCCATGCAGACATGTTCTGGCCTAAAAGTCAGAGGTCTGAGAACTGCCAGGTTAAGTCTGGATTTCTCGAGCAGGAAAATAAAACATGTTCTGTTTACCAGTTTGATGCATTGATTTATAACATCTACATATATTATATGTGAGCCTTTGTTTTCATTCTTGGCTTGACTATTCAAAGGTAAGCCTGCAGAGGAGGGCCCTGTGTGGGCCCTGCCTGTGGGCAGTGGGCATTTCTGGACATGTTTATCCAAGGCAGTGACGTATGTCTAGAAAGCTCCGCTTCTCAAGTGTGGAGTTTGGTCATGAGCAAAGTTGAAAGCAGGGAAGCCAATTCAAGGGCTATGGAAACAGTTTAAGGAAAAGATGATGCAGATTAAACTAAGATGGTGACAGGGTTGGAGAAGAAACTTGGTAGAGCAGTATTTCCGAGCTTTCAGGTGACAGTCTTGGGGAGCTGACGTGCATCCTTCACAGGACAGAAGCTTTGGACACAATGGTTCCTATGCGGAACCCTTTGCTCCCACATCCCACTTGTATTAGTTTCCTATTGCTGCTGTAACAAATTACTACAAATTTAGAGGCTTAAAATAATACAAATGGATTAACTTGACAGTTGCAGAGGTCAGAAGTCCGATGGGTCTCACTAGGCAAAATTCAAGGTGTTGGCAAAACGGCATTCCTTTTTGGAGGCTGTATGGGAAAATCTATTTCTCAGCCTTTTTCAGCTGCTGGAAATTACCCCCACCTTGTGCCCCCAAATCCCTCCCTCCATCGTCAAAGCCAATGATATGATGGCAAGCTGTGTCCTTCTCAGTGGCATATCATTCGGATATCTCTGCCTCCCTCTCCCGGTTTTAAGGACCATCAGGATTAATTGGCCCCACGTGGGTAATCTAGGATCAATATGTCTACTTTAAGTTCAGTGGATTAGCAACCTTGTTTCTCCCTTGTCCTGCCATATAACATACTCCCAGATTCTGGGGACTCGGGTGTGGACATCTTTGGCATTGATTTTCTACCTGCCACACCATTTTAGAATGTGCTTCCTGCACCTATGGGTCCAGTGGCTGGGATCACTCAGCAGGAGTGAGTTGGTGAAGCTCGTTAGGCAACATATTTTACTGCTTTATAAACTGAAAACAAAATACATTGAATTACGTTGTAGAACTCAGTATGGTGTTACCTGAAAACCTCACGTATTTCAAATAATCTGGAACTGGAGCACCCTCCAGAATTTGCTGTCCATCCATTCCTAGGGCTGGTCTGCCTGTGGCTGGGTCGATGATACCCTCTGTTAGTTTTGAAGGTGCCTCCTTCCTCAAAATCCTTTTTCGTAACAGGCCATAGTTACACGGTCCTTTCCAGGTGCTAGATTTCTGTTACTCCAGAGGTAACCTGTTGAAATTCAGTCCTCTGTGCTTGGTTACAAGCTTATTGTACAGGCGGTGTGAAGAATGTGGCCCTTAGGGACACTGTCTTTCAGCAGAAGGAGAGGAAAGTAAAGAGAAATGTGTGTAGTGTCCTGAGGGCTGTGGCAGGTTGATTCTAGGGAGCTCAGGGGCACACAAGCACAGGAAAACAAAGAGCGAGAGCCCTACCGGCAACACTGGGTGACCTCAGAGTTCTGGAACTGGCCTTCCTGGTGTTACCAAAGTCTTCTGCTCATCACGTCGTTATTTCCTCCATACTTGCTTTATTTATTCCCTAGGCACACAAATGAGATGCACTGTTTTCACAGTTTTCCTGCTCTCCCTACTACAGAATTCGGTTCTGAAGCTAAGGTAGAGTCCTGTGGAGCTATGGACTGTGTGCCCAGGGAAGCAACCATATACAATGGGGGCACCCAAAACACACCCAGCTATCACATGGTCCTCAGACACAGTCCTGACCTGACAGCAGAGTCAAGAATAATTCACAGTATCATCTGTAATAATTTACGTGGAGGCTTGGTAGACAGAGCAGTACGTGGGGTACAATGGAAAGAAATAGAGTCTTGGATTTTTCCAGCACATTCCATGCACAAATATTTTCAGAGATTGTTTTGCCTCTGGCCCTGTAATGAGGAGACTTACACTCAAGGTGAAACACTTGAGACTTACTGGGGAGTTGTTAGTATTTCTGATACGGTTTCTGTCAATTCCCGCCTCCACATCTTTCTGCCAAAACTAAGAAATACAAGTTTGAAAAATTTATTGAACGTGCTAAGTGGATTGCACATTGAAGCTCACTTGAAACCCAGAGCAGAAAAGGAAACCTCTCAAGACTTCCTCTTATGATGGAAAGAACTCACTCAAACTGTACGTTAAAGTACAACATTTCAGATTACAAGTTGATAGCTAAATATCAAGTTCATTATCTTATATAATGGTGATGAATCCTATAATAAAAGATACTTGACTTTTTCATCATGTACTAATTTCACTTGATATTTCATAATTCCAAATGGATCAAATGGCTTTTTTTTTTTTTTTTTTTGCCAAACAAACAACCTATTTGTGTTGATTTAGAGTAATTTTGATGACTATTCTTTCACCTAATATCTCGGTCAATTTATTTTCCATATTAACCAAAATGGAGTTCACTGTGGTTGATGAAGTTGTACTAGGCATTGGCCTAGTTACCTGACTGGAGCAAGGGCCACAGGAAGGGCATTTGTATGATCGGTGCTACTGCAAAAGTGAGAAATCTGTGCCTCAATTGTACACCAAAGGGCTCAGTATCTGTTTTATGTACTCCATATACTATCTGATTCCTTCTACTCTTATATTACTCTTGTTTTACTTCATTGCTCTTAAAAATACACAGTATTTGACTTTATTCATATGAAGTTCAAGAACAGGTAAAACAAAGCTGTGTTGACACAAATCACAATAGTAGTTGCCTCTGTGTGTGTGTGTGTGCGCGTGCGCGCGTATGCGTGCGTGTGTGCAGGCCACTGTGAAGGTTGTTGGGAAGATCTTACACCTTGCCTTACATGGTGGTCCAATTTGTCAAAATCCATCAAAGTGCCACTTACATATGTATTTAATTGTGCATAAACCTGTCTCAAAAACTGGGCTAATTTAATGCCTTGTGAAAAACAAAATGTAGTGAAGGAATCAGCTAAACACATTCTTCCCTTTCCTCCACCTCTTCATCTGAATTGAGGAGTCTACCATCTTGGGATAACTCTGGCATGTCAAGGAATGCCAAATGCAATTTCAGAAGACGCTATAAGGTGCCTGGGAAGAATAATGAAGAAGACTTCAGGATCTGGAGTTGGCCATTGGATTCAGATTCTTGAAGGAGGAGGAAGGACCCAGGTATTGGCGGTTCATCACTGGATTGTCTTGGGTGAGAAACTTGCCCTAATGTGTGCTCACTCTAATGGATGAGAGAGTTCAATTCTGTCAAGATTAACTGACTAGGGACAAAAAGGGTCTTTTTGGAGCATGAGGCTGGTGTGAGACAGAGAAATATGTCACACCTTCTTAAAGAGAGGGCACAACAACCAAACCTTAGCAGAAGTTAAATCATCAGCAAAGATTCTTTGAGTCACTCATTTTTCCTTGCCACGTGAAAGATATATTTGGGGACCCAGCCATCCTACGGAATGGGATTCAGGATCAAAAGCTATTTCCCTACCGATTTGCTGCTGTGACCTTTCTAAGTTCCTGGGGAGAACACAATAGTATTATACATCTGTTCCTCACTAGCACCAACAAAGGGATGTGACCCAGTGTCAGGCGGATGTTTGCTGAGCAGGTTGGGATTGGTGAATGCGGCTTAGATCTGCAGGGAAGTGGGCTTCCCGATACTTAGCTGCAGAATAGGGTATTCTCTCTCCATCCAGTGCTGGCCGCGCCTCCACCGGGGGGGCCAAGGCTTCCGTGGCAAAGCTTCTCGCAGGTGGGGGCGTTCTCTGAAGTCAGGCTCCCACCCAGGGGGAGAGGGCAGGGAGATGGAAATGATGCCCAGTTTTCTTCCAAACTCCCAGGCAACAAGCCACTTCCTTTCCGAAGCCAGGAGCATTATGTTAGTGGAGACGCTTGTCATGATTGTGCCTTGTATTTTCTGTGGTTCTGACACTTTGACAGCTGGGGACTTGCTAACGCTGGGAAGTCCAGTTGACAGAGAATAAACTGGCCCTTGGGCACACCTTGCAAATACAAACCAACCAACTCCTGGAGCCCACACCTCCGCCACTTCCTCTATGGGGCCTTCAGTCCCGTTCTAGGCCATACCCACTGACCCACATCACCCAGGTATCTGATAACCAGTGATGGACCCTATGCTCCAGAGCCCTGAAGTGATTCATCCTAGCCAGTCCTGAGTCTGCTCCTCCTGTCGTGTTCCTTCCCAAGGAGACCACAATAAATGTTCTTGCTCACTGTTCCCCTCTCCCTCTGCTTTGTGACTGACCCCTGAGAGCCCCCCATGGCATGGCAGCCCCCTCATCTTGGGAACTATAAGAAACTATCATTTCCATGGCAGTTGTCTCCTGACCCATTGGATTTACCATAGCTGAATAATAACAAAACCTATATTTTAAAATCAGTTCTGTCCCCACGAGGGTAGGGAGGAAGCATCCTTCAGAATAAAGTTACATATGCCCCCATGCTGGTGTTTGCTTCAGCTCTGGAAGAGTTCCTGTCTCTCCCTGTCGCAAATTCTGTTCAATTTAGTAAAGCTGGTTCGATCCCCTTGGTAGACCCGGGAAGCAGAGCAACGGATATTTGAGGCTCCGGTGTCAGACCAGGCTTGGGTCTCATCCTGGCTGGTCCTGTCACCGTGAGCAGGGGTGAGTAACCTCCATGCTGCCTGACTTTCCTCATGGGTGAAAACAGGTTCCTGAGAGGGGCGCCTGGGTGGTTCAGTCACTTAGGCCACCGATTGTTGATTTCAGCTCAGGTCATGGTCTCAGGGTTTATGAGTTCCAGCCCCACCTTGGCTCTGCACTGACACTGTGGAGCCTGACTGGGGTTCTCTCTCTCCCCCTCTCTGCCCCTCCCCTGCTCATGCTCTCTCTCTCTAAGTAAATAAAACTTTTAAAAAATGGGATGTGGCGCCTGGGTGGCTTAGTCAGTTGAGCGTCTGACTTTGGCTCAGGTCATGATCTCACGGTCCGTGGGTTCAAGCCCCGGGTCGGGCTCTGTGCTGACAGCTCAGAACCTGGAGCCTGCTTCGATTCCGTGTCTCCCTCTCTCTCTGCCCATCCCCTGCTCACGCTGTCTCTCTCTTTCAGAAATAAATAAAAAACATTAAAAATTTTTTTAAAAAATGGGTTAACAGCAGTACTTCCTCCACAGGGTTGTTCTGGCAGAGAAATGTTCAGTCACTGTGGTCCTGTCCAAACAAATCAGTCCCACGTAAGGAAAACACCGTTTGGCCGCATTGGTTGGATCCTTCTAGCAACTGTTTCCATGTCCCCGCTTCTATCCCCACCCCCCTCCCCCCAAAACTCCTCGGCCACTTTGGCTCCCGTGCGTTTATGTCCTTCTGCGGACCGTGGCTTTGAGCACCTCTGATTCGGGCCTTGGCATAACCTGGCAGCGTCCAGTGACCTCCTCGTATCCTGTGCCCAACTGTTGGGCCACAGCCTGGGACCTCGCTGCTGACTATTTATTTTCAGCGCTGCCCTTGTGCGCCCTCGGGTTGTCTTTCTGTTCTAGTCTGCTGCAGCGAGTGCTTCGTGTCTACAGGGAGGCGCGGGTGTCTGACCTTCACTGCCGACGCCTCCTGTGTGCTCTTGTCCTGTGTCTTCCAGGGCTCTCTACGGCCACTTCCTTCTTGCTTGGCTGCTGCTTCTGGCTTTCGATGGCCCCCTTCTGTCATCTCCTTTCCTCAGCCCCTAAGTGGACCAACATCAAAGATGACAGCGCCTCTTCCCTGCTCCTCCCCTGCACCTGCCTCCCACCTCCTTCCTTAACAGTACACTGAAAACACTTGTCCACACGGGCAACTGTCTTGCCCCCTCCCAGCTCTCCCCCCCCGCCCCCCAGCTCTCCCTCTCACCCCCAGCTCACATGGGCAGGGCTCCCCGTCCACCTCTAGCTGCGGTTCTGCTGCAAAATATTCAGTGTGACCTTCTCCGCTGACATCAGAGGCTCTGTGAAGTGAGGGGACTGGAGATGAATAAGCCTCTAGGACCGTGTTAGGTCCCCATTGTCAAAGACACATGAGCACAGTAAGAATTTGTTGCCACTGTTAATCTCGCCTATGTGGTATTTGTGGTAATTTCCACGTGAATTAAAAATTTTAAATACGGAGTCATTCTAAAGAGGATTGTTGAAAGGGAAATGGATAAAAAGGAGCGTTAATCATTTCTTCTGATGGAACATGATATTATAATATCTGGCTGTGATGTTAATAGGTGCCTAATGCTATGCAATCCAATGCATTCTCGTGCCTGAAAGGCTGAAAATTGTACTCTCCTTTTGTGATTTTTAGGCAAATGAGAAAATGACATCTATTGATCTGCTGACCCATTCTCTCTGAAAACGAAGTGCTAAAATGAAAGTGGAATAAATTGTCCTAGAGAACAAATAAGAGGAAGATGGGCTGTCTTATTATTCTCACTTAAGTCGAAAATGATTCCGTATTTTTCTAATCCAGCTCATATGTGAATCAATACTGCTGATAACGAATCAGCAGAGAATTGCCCACAGTTCTCAGTGATAATAGCACATCACTCTTGAGTTGAGAAATCGCAGACTGGAAAAGTGCATGTTTCCTGCATAATGTAGAACAGTGGGGATTTTGGTTTCACAAGGAGAACAAATATAATAGTGTTTATTTTCTCTTTTTTCCCCATCTCCTTCCCAGGGGACTCGCAGAGGCCTGGGAGCTTCACTAAGCCCCGGGGACCCTTCCTGTGTATACTCTGCTTCACAGCAAGCCCTGCGAGGAAGCTTCCCCATAAAAGCCTTCAGAACCATCTCTGTGTCCACTAGAGTAATGATAATGAAAACATCTTACCTTTGCAAGTTACCTTGTAAATTGTGTATACCGTGTTCACTGCATTTTATTATTTGGTCATCTTTTAAAATGTTCATTTATTTATTTTGAGAGACAGAGTAAGCAACAGAGCAGGGGAGGAGGTGAGAGAGAGGGGTAGAGAGAGAATCCCAAGCAGGCTCTGTGCCCAGCAGTGCCAAGCCCAACCCCAGGCTCAATCCTATGACCCTGGGATCATGACCTGAGCTGAGGTCAAGGGTCAGGTACTCAACTGAATGAGCCACCCAGGCACCCCTCTTCTTTGATCAATATGGGCAATCACCTACACAAGGTAAAGTTTTGTTCTTCTTTTGTGGATTGTCGACTTAAACTTAAAAAAAAACAAGATTAAGGGATACCTGGGTGGCTCAGCCGGTTACGCGTCTGACTCTTGATTTTGGCTCAGGTCATGATCTCTCAGTGTGTAGTTTGAGCTCCACATCAGGCTCTGCACTGACAGTATGGAGTCTGCTTGGGATTCTCTGTCTCCCCACCTCTCTCTGCCCCCCTCTGCTTGCTCTCTCTCTCTCTCTCAAAATAAATAAAGTTTAAAGACAATTAAAAAGCAAGATTAAAACTGAAATCGCATTGTTAAAAAAATTCAAGTAACTAGGGCAAATGAAACAAATGTAAAGGTCTGTCTACATTTTTCTTGGTCAGCCCCCACTCCTGTCCAGTTCGAGAACACAGTGAATGGTCTCCTCCATCCCCTGTATCTCCCACTGGCCTCGCCATGTGCTAAGATGGAGAGGTGCCATCTAAAGACATGATCATTTATTAACCTGGCTTAAATTGTTTCATCCATGAACACTTTCACTTCTGGGTTTTGCTCAGTATGTTCCTTCAGTCTGGAAAGGCTAGAATGACTTCCCCTCTTATTTATCCATCCTTCAAATTAAAAAGAAAATTAATGTTTATTTATTTGAGAGAGAGAGAGAGAGAGAGCGTGCCAGCATAGAGTCTGATGTCAGCTCGAATTCACAAACCATGAGATCACGACCTGATCTGAAAGCAACAGTCAGTCGCTCAACCGACTGAGCCACCCAAGCGCCCCTCCATCCTTCAAATTTTAATTCAGACCTTTCCAGACACTCCATCTCTCCACCGTTGTGACTAATCCTGTCTTCTTCCTGATGCCCTAGTGAGCATATCCTGTGTCTGAGTTGTGTCTACTGTGCCCACCATGGCATGGTCTTTTAAACATAGTGTAAACTCAACATGTGTTTCTGAACTGGATTTATTTAAGACAAAGAGACTAACAAACTACCAGGACCTGTGCAGCCTTTGGCAAAGTCAGCTATAAGTTGCTTATATGGAAAACATTGAGAAATAAAGGTTATTTTATGGAGAATAAACTTAGAACTAAACAATCAAAGATGAGATACAATGTGTTGGAGAGAGTGCATGGTTCTCGATTTAAAGTGTTAATGTCAGATTCTTTTAGAGATTGCTTTTTCTGTCCCAGCAGCCACCCAAATGGCTCCCACATCCTTCATTCAGCTTGGCCCCTAAGAGAAAACAATGGCAGAATTTTAATTTCCAGCCTACCCACTTTCTGCATCCACACAGAAGCATATCACCTCCTACGCTCCCCATCCATCCTCCTTTCCAGGCAAATGTGGAACCAGCAAAAATAGATTCTTCTTTAAAGAAACCGCAGTGTGCTTGGTGATTAAGTTGTCTCATAACTTTTTCCTCTGTTGACAACAATCAAATACCAATTACCTGTCCACCCATTAACTGAGAGGTTTTCTAACCATCCGCTTGTTGACAATTACAAGTTGGGACAAATGTCTTTGCCAATGGCAGGTCTAAGACCCTGATCCAGCCTCTGTTGATGGACTCACTCTCTAACTGCTGTTAGAAATTCGCTCCCATCCCATCCTCGCTGAAGGAACTGAGCCTTTTGTCTACTCAACCAAAGGGAGCCCACCCCATGGCTGTCTTGCCATAACTTAAGGAGTTGATTCAGCATTTCCCTTACTTCCTTACCTGCCTGGGGATGAACCTCGAGCTCAGGCTAGGCATTTGCTGGGTGATCCCACATTTGTTGGGATGTGTCAGCCCTCATCGTAATTCTGCGGTGTGGGCATCATTCACCCCAGGGCTTAGGGAAACTGAGTGACTACTCGAAGTCAGTAAATAGAAGGGGAGGCGTCCAACCTGGGTCTCACTTCAAATGAAATAATTGTGCCATTTTGAGTGCTGATCATTTACAATGGACAGCCCACAGTCTCCTCTGCCACTCAGATCTTTAAGCGGTCCAATGATAGCTGGTAGCTCTTTCCCCCCTCCCCCATCCTGCGAACTTCCCACTTGCTTCTTCTCCTCAGGCTGCCAGTAGATGTCCCAAATTAGCCCTGTGAGGACAGGCAGGTGGAAGAGAAAGAATACAAGGAGGAGTACTGTGAGCAGTACTCCGCCAACGCCCTCCTTCTCACGAGTAGATAGGTCCCGGAGAGATTGCTTGCCTTCCCACACTTTTTCTTTTTCTATCCATACTCATGACTAACTCACACAAGCTCCCCACGAATTCATGTGTTAAGCCACGGAGCAGACACCAGAGTGTCAGAGCACTGACGGCATTTCTGTTGAGTCAGATTATCACCAGCTATAATTACTATGAAGATCTCCATGTGATTTACAGCTGCCCGGGAAGAAAAAAGTCTCAATGGTATGGTTTTTCCATTCATCCTCGCTCTGATGTTGGCAAATCGATTCAAGCCCAGTCGGTTATCGAAAGAAGAAAAATCTCCCCAGACATGTAACTTTCACACTAATCACGTTGGAACTGGACAGTTTTCCTGGATACGCAAAGGTTTCCTAAGGGTTTTAACCCAAAAGGTTTCTAATTTCCTCTACCTTTTATTTAGAATCCACATGTGTGAGCTTTCATCCTTAGCTGATAGGTACAGAAAGAAGAGGTGAAGGCGAAAACAATTCAAACGATTGCTTCTCTAGGTAAAGCCAGTCCCTCAAGTCAGGAGGAAACCTCTTTAAAATGGAGTTGGGAATACAGATGCCTGAGTTTTCATCTTTTTAAAAAATATTTTTATTTTTGAGAGAGACAGAGGAACAGTATGAGTGCAGGAGGGGCAGAGAGAGAGACACACACAGAATCCGAAGCGGGCTCCAGGCTCTGAGCTGTCAGCACACAACCCAATGCGGGGCTTGAACTCATGAGCCATGAGATCATGACCTGAGCTGAAGCCTTGCGCTTAACCAACTGAGCCACCCAGGAGCCCCCTGAGTTTCCATCTTGAATCAACGTGCATCAACACTGTCTGCGGTAGAAGTGCCTTGTGACGAGTCTTCCCTAGACACCACTGCTACTGATGTGATTTGATGTTGGGTCCGGGCGAGACACATCAAGAAACAATTCTGGACACATTTTTGGTGAGGAGAAAAAGGGTGCTTTTATTACAGCACAGAGACAGGACCCTTGGGCAGAAAGCTGCCCTGGGATTGTTAAGGAGTGACTGACGATATACATACTTTGGAGTTGGGGGACCTAAAGATGAAGGAGGTTACCAAGAGGCTTTTCATATTCTAAAGAAGACTCACAGGATCCTGGAGGCCTAGCTGTTGTCAAGCTAAGGTCCTTTTACCCTCTAGCAAAGTATTAGCATTAAGACAGTAGGGAGTTTCCAGAGAAATGCTATTACCCTCTGCCTGCCTCAAGTATCTGTCAATGGGCTGCGGGTTATATGGACATTTAATTCCATCTGCATTTCCTTTAGTCTTTGTTCTCCCCATCAGATGTCCTACACAGATAGGAGACCTCACCTGTGTTATGGGTTGAATTGCATTCCCCCCAAATTCGGATGTTGAAGTCCTAACTGCCAGCACCAGAATGTGACCTTATTTGGAGATAAGTTGTGAGGTTCCGGGGGCTCTGATTCGGTACTATCGTGGGGAAGCTTGGACACAAAGCCACCCTAGAGTCTTCCTCGTGAACGGGGAGCTCTGTAAGCCAAGAAGGGAGCCCTGTAGCAGATCCTTCCCAGCTCTGAGAAGGAGCTGGCCTTGCCAATACCTTGATTTCAGATTCTGGCCTTCAAACCACGACCATAAACGCGTGTTGTGTAAGCCCCTGGTTTGTGGGGCTTTGTT
Organism: Proteles cristata cristata; assembly: GCA_017311185.1. Taxonomy (NCBI): domain Eukaryota; kingdom Metazoa; phylum Chordata; class Mammalia; order Carnivora; family Hyaenidae; genus Proteles; species Proteles cristata. Next base: position 212,951 of record JAESUZ010005142.1, on the reverse strand, counting down.
ATGGCGCCTGAGCAAATGGATACACTGTGTACTTTAATGTCCACGGTCACCAAAGAGCTGTGAGGAATTATCAGATGAGCAAACTGGGGCACCTGGGTGACTCAGTCTTTTAAGTGTCCGACTTCGACTCAGGTCATTATCTCCCAGTTCGCATCTCCCCGCATCAGGTTCTGTGCTGACAGCTCAGAGCCTGGAGCCTACTTCAGATTCTGTGTCTCCCTCTCTCTGTCTGTCCCCTGCTCACGCTCTGTTTCTATCTCTCTCAAAATAAATACACATAAACAAAATTTAATAGATGAGCAAATGTAACCTCAAAGGGTGAAGAGATTCACAGACCAAATACCATTCTTCCATCCGTAATGTTAACATCGAAGAATCCTCGCTGGTTTAACAGTACCTTTTCCGGGTGAAAAGAAATACCCTCATATGAAACATATTTATCACTAAAGAGATTATTGTAATCATATTAACGAGTGCTTATGGGTATCCGGCACTGTTCTAAACCCTTTATGCGTATTAACTAATTTAATCCTTACCGCAGTCCTATGAGGGAAGTATATGATCACCCCCATTTTAGAGATGAGAAAACTGAGGCGCACAAAGAGGTAGAGAATTTGCCCAAATTTCACACAAATACGGCAAAGCTGTGTTTTTCCGTGCGCCTATCCAGAAGTTGGAGGAGGAAAGAAAATGGCACACATTTGGTAACTGTTTTCTTTTTCTTTCTCTCTCTCTCTCTTTTTTTTTTTTGTTGGTAGCTGTTTTCTTAGCTGAGCTGGAAGCCAATGTCTTCTGACTGAATGCCCCCAGATTTCCACCTCAGTCCAATCCTCCTAGGTATCATCTTCATAACAAAGAAGTTAAATATGTGCCTGATCATTGGTATTAGATCTGGGAGGTGGTGTATACATACATACATACATAGAATCGATGTAGAAATGTTGGGGTTCAGGGAGACTGGTAAAGAATGAATTCTTGAGATGTCTTTGGTGCAAATAGGTGGTTTGATTAAAGCACAGGGGACAAGGACTTGTGAGCAGAAAGAGCCGCACCGGGGTTGTGAGGAGCAAGTGATTCTATACCTTCAAGTTGGGAGGGGTTCAGGATTAGCGTAAGTCTCTAAGGAAGTTTGGAAGCAAGGCTTCCGGGACCTGGAAAGCACTACCTGTTGTTAGGAAAAGGTTGCTTACTACTGTCTACTAAAACCTGAGGCATGAGACCCTTCAGATGTATATGAGGGGGCCATATGTTTCAAGGATGCTTGCTAACATATATCTTGGGGGATAGAGATAAAGGAAGTTTCTAAAGGAATTCTTATATGTTAAAGAAGACTTACAGGATCCCAGCGGTCTGGGATAATGTTAAACAAACTAAGATTGCCTTTTGCCCTCAGCAAGTGTCATCAAGGCAGCTGAGTTCTTAGATGAAGGTCACTCTATTTCAAGGACTTGTCAATGGGCTGTAAGCAGTAAGGAAATTTAATTTTTTCTTTTGCCTTCGTTCCCCACATCAAATTGAATTCCTAAAAACCGAGCATTTAATGTAAAAAGTTAAACTATAAAAGAGAAAAAAAGTAACGGAGAACATATATTTGTTTCCAGGATAGAACTTTTTTTTCTTTTATGTAGTTTATTGTCAAGTTGGTTTCCATATAACACCCAGTGCTCATCCCCACAAGTGCCCTCCTTCATGCCCATCACCCTCCTTCCCTCCCCCACCCCCCCTCCCCCGCCATCAACCCTCAGTTTGTTCTCAGTATTTAAGAGTCTCTTATGGTTTGCTTCCCTCCCTCTCCTTAACTATTTTTCCCCTTCTCCTCCCCCATGGTCCTCCATTAAGTCTCTCCTGTTCCTCTTATAAGTGAAAACATATGGTATCTGCCCTTCTCTGCCTGACTTATTTCACTCAGCATAATCGAGTTCCATCCATGTTGCTACACATGGCCAGTGTACATGTGTACACTACAATTATTTCTCATTGCCATGTAGTATTCCATGGTATAGATAAACCACATCTTCTTGATCCATTCGTCCGTTGATGGACACTTAGGTTCTTTCCATGTTTTGGCTATTGTGGAGAGTGCTGCTATGAACATTGTGGTCCATGTGTCCCTATGCCTCAGCATTTCTATATCCCTTGGGTAAATTCCTAGCAAGGCCATTGCTGGATCATAGGGTAGTTCTACTGTTAATTTTTTGAGGAACCTCCACACTGTTTTCCAGAGGGGCTGCACCAGTTTACATTCCCACCAACAGTGTAGGAGGGTGCCCGTTTCTCCACATCCTCGCCAGCATCTAGAGTTCTCTGATTTGCTCATTTTAGCCACCCTGGGGGGCGTGAGGTGGTATCTCAGTGTGGTTTTGATTTGTATTTACCTGATGAGGAGGAACGCTGAAGGAAGATCTTTGAATAAAAGCACAGAAAGAAACCATAAGGAAAAATAAAAGGAAACTGTAAGAAAGGAAGATTGATAGGCGAAGTACAGGACATCTGCACATGAATTACTACATAAAATACATAGAAATAAACACAGCACAAGAGGAGTTTGGAATATATGTCATGATGGGGGAAAAATGAAACTAAAATCTCTGGTCCATCCTGGGAAATCTTCTGCACACACATACAAAATTAAGCTAACCGGTTTGTTAATGAATTGCATCGGAGCTGACTGCCACAGACATCCCAGAGAACGTGCTAATGAGATCACAAAGACAGAAAGGAGCCTCACCTTGTATATAACCTGCCAGGTGAAACCTGTCACTCACAGGTTCTCCGGATTCATACTCATCCTTCTCGGAGGAAGACCTGACGACACCATGTGTTAAATATTTACCCGGTAATCAGGGTAGCCAATCTGTGCCTTTATCTGAGGGAAAAAGAAAACCTCTGCTTGTATCCCACGTCTAGCAGGAGGTTTAGAGCCTGGTGGCCAAGTTAACTTACCAAGGTGGTGCGAAGTTAGAGGCTCTCTCTCCCTTGATATTTGCATTTCAAAAAGAGGGCTCCAAGCCCTTGAGAAACGTCGAGTTATAAGGCTGGCAAGAGGCTTATTTGGGCTCTAAAAAGATTTATATACATCTCAAAGGAACAGAAGAAGGAAGTTATTTCCAAGGAAATGCTCTGAAATAAGGTGGGTGAAGTCTTTTTCTTTTTTCAAAACGGAAGCTTCAAGGTCAGTTTTGCTTGTTTATTTTTAACGTTGACCTACACCAACCATAACATCCATACATAAAGAGCTCTTAAATGGGGTGCCTGGGGCGCCTGGCTGGCTCAGTCAATTAAACGTCCGGCTTCAGCTCAGGTCATGATCTCACGTTTGGTGGGTTTGAGCCCCATGTCAGGCTCTGTGCTGACAACTCAGAGCCTGGAGCTGGCTTTGGATTCTGTGTCTCCTTCTCTCTCTGCCCCTCCTCCACTCATGCTCTGTCTCTCTCAAAAATATTAAAAATTAAAAAAAAAAAACATGGGGTGCCTGAGTGGTTCAGTCAGCTAAGCAACTGACTTTGACTCAGGTCATGATCTCAGGGTTCATGGGTTCATGCTGACAGCTCAGAGCCTGGAGCCTGCTTCGGATTCTGTGTCTCCTTCTCTTTCTGCCCCTCCCCTACTCGTTCTCTGTCTCTCAAAAATAAATAGTAAAAAGGGGCGCCTGGGTGGCTTAGTCGGTTAAGCGTCCGACTTTCGCTTAGGTCATGATCTCGCGGTTCGTGGGTTCAAGCCCCGCATCGGGCTCTGTGCTGACTGCCAGCTCGGAGCCTGGAGCCTGTTTCAGTCTGTGACTCCCTCTCTCTCTGACCCTCCCCTGCTCACGCTGTCTCTCTCTCTCCTGGAAATAAATAAAACATTAAAAAAAAATTTACAAAAAAAGAGTAAAAAAAACATTTTTTTTAAACCAACCAGAAAAATATTAGAACACCAATAGAAAAACATGCAGATGATATGAAGAGGATTCATGAAAGGAGAAATTTAAATGGCCTTTTAAGTATATGAAAAAGGTTTGTGTCATCAATTATCAAAGAAATGCAAATTACAATGAGATGTCATATTTGACAAAAATCTGACAATTTGTCAGAAATTGGGGGGAAACGGGTAGTAGTTAATAGTGACGAGTATAAGGAAATAAGGAAGTAGGGAGATTTTATAGTCTCCTGCTAGGACCCTACATTGGCACACATTTTCTGGGGGACAGTTTCTCAATGGGTGTCAAATACCTTACAAATGTCCAGAATCTGTTTTCAGTGGCTCATCAAAAAAAAGTATCAGATGGAGCCTGTTTCAGAGTCTGTCACTCCCTCTCTCTCTGACCCTCCCCTGCTCGTGCTGTCTCTCTCTCTCCTAGAAATAAATAAAACATTAAAAAAAAAGTATCAGAGATCTACATAAAGATATATGTATAAATGTATTCTTTGGGGCACTATTGGGAAAAAAAAAAGGAAATTGCAATAACAGAATCCGTAAGATGTTGGTATATCCATACAATGTAATGCTGTGTCGTGATGAAAATCTAATTTGCATAAAACATTTTAATGACAGAAAGACAGTCATGATGCAGGGTTGGCTGAAAAGAGCGTGAGGAGGAGAAAGATACCTGAATTTACTAACAGTATGTATCTACTAACAGTATGTAGTGGGAGTGATTATTTTCCTCTTCTTACTTGTAATTGAAAAAAAAACACATTTTTAGAAAGGGCTGTTTGTACAGTGACAAGTAACTCAGAAGGATTGAGCTGGCTGACATCCACTGCCCACTCCAAGCTTCTTTAAATACAGGATCATGGCAACATTTTTATGCCAGTGACCTCCCCACAGAGGCAAGGGATGACAACCTCAGACAGTGGCAACTTCTCTTCTTTCATAGTCTTGAAAGACTGCTGTGTGACCGATCCACCTTGCCTCAATACTACCTTGTATCAAAATAAAAATCACAGCTGACAATCTGAAGATGATCTGGCTCGATCCCAGAACACTGTAGCTGAGATAGTTGAGCCCGGAGATACGGATGAAGTCAGCGTTCATTTCTCCATTAGGCTTTTTTTAGGACGCTGGGGGACGGTGAGCTGCTTAGGTTATTTCAAGGTAGCAGTCCATGGGTCACTGCAAAGTAAGGACAATGGCAAGTAAGAAACACAGTGGACGCCAGATATACTCAGGTCATTTAGGAGGCAATTTGGAGACCAGCTTATCTTGAAGTTTCTTCAACGATAGACAGCTTCCACTCAGATCTTCAATACTTGACTGCTGGCAGCCGCACCGGCCTCGCTGGGTGACAGTCACAGTGAGGAAATGGCAGCATTTACACAGCTCCTGCCATGAGAAACGAAAACTGGAATCTCCTTCTGCTACTACTGGCTCATGTTGGAATTGAACCTGCGGGTATTGACCAGGCCTCACAATATTCCAGATCAGACCGATATTCCCCACACAGATTTCTCATAGGAAAAGCATATGCCTGCCTTTTCAAAAGAGATTTTAGACAGAAGCACTGCAGATGATTGTCAAAAGGCTCTTCCTATGGGCCTTGTAGATCCAAGACTTAGATAATAAAGGGGGTTAAGGTCACAAGAGTTACAAGCCTGGCCCTGAGACAAAGAGCCTAATTTAGAGTTAAGGACCGATATCCACACTCGCCTAACTTGTTTCTGCTTTGGAGCACCGGCCCCCCAAGGCATCTTGTGATCAGTATTCAGAGTGACTTATTCTGGCCTTGAATATGCTGATTGCACCCTGTGAAGGAATCCATTGAGGAACTTCTTCTTTTGGGATTATGGGAGCAAACATTGCGTTTCCTGAAACACCTGTTTTTCTTAATATTTCTCCTTGAATCAAACCAGCTATTGACCCCTGCTCACAAAGAACTAACTTCACCCTTTTTATGCTAAAAACATTGTCTTGTATGCTAAGAATACCTTCCTTCCCCATAGGATAAGCATCTAAATCACCTACCTCAATCACTATTGATAAAGGTTATGCATGAGTCTTCTACAAATCTCTGTTCTGGGAAATTCTTACATATCAGAGAAATTTGTCATCAGAAATCATTGCCTAAGGCAAATGCCACTTCTGTGCCATCCCTGAAACACTTAAATTATAAAATAAAGTTGAGCCCCAGTCAGAGCAGAGACGCCTGCCTGGTGCCCAGAAAAGAATCTCGGGTCTCTCTCACCCCCCTCTTGCCGACACCGTCCATCCTTCAGGGACCCCTGGACCTGGCTGGAGCCAGCCTCCGGCACTTAACATCCCGGCAACTCAGCCATTCCACCATTTCTAGCCATTTTTCTCCACGGTCCCTCTTTTCCTCTGATGATTTCTCCCTATCATCATTTCTACTGCTCTCTGCCTTTCACGGTCTTTCTAGGTATCATTCAGCATGTCCACACTATTAAGGGTTATGTTCTTTCCAGAGGACCTTCGACCTCCTCCTTACCCATCCCAAGAAGGTCTGATTGGTTCAGGAAGTTACCAGACCAAATCGATACACCTTTTCTACCTATCGAAGGATGCCAGTCCAGGCAAATCCACTTTTTCGGAGTAGTCGGGCATTGGTATGCCAAATGTTGACCAACGCGTAGGAAATTTCTCAGAAAGGAACTGAGGTCCACAAGTACTAAAGTTTTCCAAAGAGGGCAATACAAGGTGCAGATTGCTTGTTTGACCTTTCTGATACTAAGTTCAACCTTTTTCAACCTTTCCCCAGCATATATTCCCAAGGTATATGGTCCAAACAAGCCATTGTCCCATTTGATTGTATCAGAAATGCAAAGCTGAGAGGAATGAACAGATCCTCTCCTTTACTGGGAAGAGCAACATACTTGAAATGTTTGACCTTTCAAATATCACTGGGGGTGGTGGTGAATTGTGTGCATGCCTTGGCTGGGCCAAAGGACCTAGATATTTTGCATTAGATATTTCCATGAAGGTTTCTTTTCTTTCCTCTTCTCTTCTTTTCTTTCCTTTCTTTTCTTTTCTCTTCTTTTTTCTTTCTGATGAGATTACCATTTAAATCAGTAGGTCTTTCAGTAGTTTCTCCTCCATAGTATGGGTACACCTCATCCAGTGATTTAGAGGACTTAAGACAAACAGATTGAAGTCTTTCAAAGAGGAAATTCTGCCTTCAGACTCCTTTGGACTCAAGCTCCAAAATCTACTCTTCACTTGAGTAGATGCCACCCCACTGCAGATTTTGAACTTGCCAGCCTAATAATCATGTGAGCCAATTCACATGAGCCAATTTCCTAAAATAAGTCTCATTCTCTCTCTAATTATTGTATTATAATATATACAATTATACACCTGGTGGAAGGTCCAAACAATCCACCATTACAAGCAAGGAGAAACTTTGTAGAGGACTGACCAGTGGGATAGAGCAGCCAAATACACAATAAGACAGTGCACATAATATACTCCAAAAACACTTCTTGAAGTGCCAGCCCCTGGACACTGTAATAATATATACAGTTATATATTTATATAATATGCAATTATATATAATTAATATAATTATATATACCTATAATATCATCTATGTCAACCATAAGTTATGTATATTCTGTGTCTCTGTAGGACCCTGACTACCATAATTGGTAACAAATTACTCGGGACTCAGTTAATAATAAGTTTTTGACTCCATGATTATGAATCAATGAATTGATAACTTTTCCCAAAGCTGCCTAGCTTGTTAGTGGTAGAATCAGAATGAGACCTCCTGACTCCCAGCTCAGAGCTCCCTCTCATGCATCGTAATCAAATGAATCAGTAATTCCATTTATAGTCCAGCTCTGTGCTCTCCATTATTGAACTGTGAGCTAAGATTATCAGCTGAGCAGGTCACTATCTTTAGGGTCTTAGAATCTGTTTGGAGCAACAAGGGCAGACACAAGTGAAATAATTAGAGCACAGCAGGGGCGCCTGGGTGGCTTAGTCGGTTAAGCGTCCGACTTTCGCTTAGGTCATGATCTCGCGGTTCGTGGGTTCGAGCCCCGCGTCGGGCTCTGTGCTGACTGCCAGCTCAGAGCCTGGAGCCTGTTTCAGAGTCTCTGTCTCCCTCTCTCTCTGACCCTCCCCTGCTCACGCTGTCTCTCTCTCCTAGAAATAAATAAAACATAAATTAAAAAAAAAAAAGAAATAATTAGAGCACAGAAAATCAAATTCTTAAAGCAAGAGCTATGCTTTCCAATTCAGGAGATGCAAATCACATGTGGCTATTTACATTTAAGGTATTAAAGTTACATAAAATTATAAGTTCAGTTCCTTAGTTGCATTGATCAATCACATTTCAAGTGCCCAACAGCCACACATGGCTAGCGACCACCATATTGGGCAGCACAGATAACATTTCCATCCCTCAGACAGTTCTGTTGACTGCCCTGGGCTGGCGACTAGAAATCCTCTGTGAATTCAGAGATGAAAGAAACCAAACCATATTAAAAGTGAATTGGGGGTGTGGTGCCTGGGCAGTTGAGTAAGCACCCAACTTCAGCTCAGGTCATGATCTCACAGCTGGTGAGTTCCAGCCCCATGTCAGGCTCTGTGCTGACAGCTCAGAGCCTGGAGCTTACTTTGAATTCTATGTCTCCACCTCTCTCTGCACCCCTCCCCGCATGTTATTTACCCCCCCCAGAATAAATAAACAAAAAAAGTGAACTAGGCATGGGTGGCTTTGTCTGTTAAGTGTCTGAGTCTTGATTTTGACTCAGATCATGATCTCCTGGTTTGTGAGATCAAGCCCTGTGTCAGGCTCTGCACTAAAGCTATGGAACTTGCTTGGGATTCTCTCTCTCTCTGACCATCCCCTGCTCGTTCTCTCTCTCTCAAAATAGAGAAATATTTTTAAGTGAACTAGGCATAAGCCTCCATGCTTCTTAAATTTCTACAGAAGCTCTGCAGTACTTCCTGAATTTAGTGCAAAATCCTTATCCGGGTAAGAGAATCCCTTAAAAATCTCATCCCCTTCACCTCCTCCCTCCCAGACTCCATGGCCACACCACCTTTCTCTGGGATAGACCACTCTGAGTGCCAAATCTTACTTTCTTCATAAAGGCACAGGGAGGCAGTCAGTTAAATGCATTGGATAGTGAACACACCTTTGTGTCCTTTCCCTCCCCAGATTCTGCTAAGATGACAGCAAAGAAGTTTTTAAACCATGAATGGTTTGCAGTTGTTTGCAAAAATGAAACCTCAGCCTGTGGGGGCAGAGTGGGGAAGCCACACGAAGCAACATGGTGGCCGCTATAGAACCGCAGAAAAGTTCAGCACAGAAACACGCAACAACTTCTAACTACTTCAGACCAACTACCTTACCTGTGAACTCAATTTCAGGATAAATACCCTAATGCCAAATGGTCTTATGTCTGAAAAATAGTCTTTATGTTTGTTTTTTGGGGGCTTTTTTTATTGTTTTTTTTTAATGTTTATTTATTATTGAGACAGAGAGAAACACAGCATGAGTGGGAGAGGGGCAGGGAGAGAGGGAGACACAGAATCTGAAGCAGGCTCCAGGCTCCGAGCTGTCAGCACAGAGCCCGATGCGGGGCTCAAATCCACGAACCGTGAAATCATGACCTGAGCCAAAGTCGGACATTCAACTGACTGAGCCACCCAGGTGCCCCTGTTTTGTTTTGTTTTTTTAATGTTTATTTATTTTTGAAAGAGAGAGAGGCAGAGCACAAGCGGGGAGGGGGGCAGGCAGAGAGAGAGGGAGACACAGAATTCAAAGCAGGCTGCAGGCTCTGAGCTGTCAGCACAGAGCTCAGCATGGAGCTCGAACTCCTGAACCGCGAGATCATGGCTTGAGCCGAAGTCAACAGTTAACCGACTGAGCCACCTAGGAGGTGCATTGTTATTTTTAATTATGGTTTAAAAAAACTCCCATTCATATTACTATTTTAACCATTTCTAGGAGTACAGTTTAGCTATGTTAAGAATATTCACCTTGTGCAACAGCTGATCTCCAGGACTTCGTCATTTTGCATAACTGAAAACCTATACCCATGAATCCACAGCTTCCCATCCCCGTAGCCCCCACAACCAGCACTCTACTTTCTGTTTCTATGAATTTGACTCCTCTCACTACCTTGTAGAAGTGGAATTGTCAAGTATTTGTATAGGTACAACGTGACATCTCATGGTGGTCTTCATTTCCATCTCTTTAACGATTTATGGTGTTGAGCGTCTTTTCATGTGATTGTTGGCCATTGGTATAGCACCTTTGGAGAGATGTGTGTTAACATCCTTTGCCCATTTTTTAAATCGGGTCATTGTTCTTGGCTGTTGTTGAATTATAGCTCTCTATACATTGTGGATGTTAGGTCCTTATTAGGTATATCATTTGTAACTAATTTCTCCCATTCCAGAAATTGCCTTTTCAGTCTGTTGACTGGTGTCCTTTCATGTACAAAAGGTTTTAAGTTTGGTATGGTCACATTTGTCTATTTTTGCTAATCCTGTCTGTGTTTCCGGTGTCCTAGCCAAGAAATCCAGGCCAAATCTACTGTTGTGAAGATTTCCCCCTATGCTTTCTTCTAGGACTTTTATGGCTTTAGGTCTTCTGCTTAGGTCTCTAATCTATTTTGAGTTAATTGTTGTATATGGTAAAAGGATCCGACTTTATTCTTCTGCACGTGGATTTACAATTTTCCCAGCGCCATTTATGGAAGACACTGTCATTTTCTCATTGAGTGGTGGTCTTGGCTCCCTTGTTTGAGTTCATGTGACCATATACATATATATATTATATACATACATAAACATATATACATATGTATATACATTAGAGTTTTTCATGATCCTAATCTACTGAAAATTATTTATTGAGGTTACCTAATGCCAAGGAACAAAGAATGTCTTTTTAAAAATGATTCTAAGTTGTGCAGTGGGTGACTTTTTCTTCAGCGGCTTTCTTTTTTTTTAGTCTCACAGAAATATAAAAGACACATCAGGATGAATGATACCATTTAAACGTGCACTCAGATAGAAATAAAATCCTCTTTTTTTTTATTTTTTTTAATTTTTTTTTTTTATTTCTAGGATAGAGAGAGACAGCGTGAACAGGGGAGGGTCGGAGAGAGAGGGAGACACAGACTCTGAAACAGGCTCCAGGCTCTTAGCTGGCAGTCAGCACAGAGCCCGACGCGGGGCTCGAACCCACAAACCGCAAGATCATGACCTAAGCAAAAGCCGGACGCTTAACCGACTAAGCCACCCAGGCGCCCCAGAAATAAAATCCTCTTTAAGCAGACTCCATACAAATTTGGATTTCCATTGATGGCAAGTTACAAGTGATCATTTGTCTTACTGAATGAATTACTTAAATTTCTCTTAAATATCAAAGGTACAGATGTGAAGAAAGCATGATTGAATTTATACTACATTCTAGGTACTGTTATCCTATTTAATCTTGCTTCCATCTAAAGCTGTGACCATATGGCTTTTTTTCTTCACATAGTGAGGGTATGTATGGCTTATGTTTCTGCAAACAAAGACCCTGTCTTTTTAAAAATTTCCAAACTAATAGCATTTGAAACATAGATGGCTGAACTTCAAAGGATCAGTAACTCCCACTCTGGTTAGGATTATATTTGACCACACGGGATAGTACAAAATAATTATAGCTCACACAGATGAAGTTTATTTTTCTCTTTCATGAAAGAAGTCCAGAAATAGCTACTCTAGAAGCACCTGGGTGATTCAGTTGGTTAAGCTTCTTGATTTTCTTGATTTTGGTTCAGGTCACGATCCTGCAGTTTGTGAGTTTGAGCCCCACGTTGGGGTCTGCCCTGACAGTGTAGAGCCTGCTTGGGATTCTCTCCCTCTCCCTCTCTCTCTCTCTCTGTCCCTCCACTGGCTGTTCTCTCTCTCTCTCTCTTTCTCAAAATAAATAAACTTAAAAAATTTTTTTTGAAAAAACAAACAGGTATCCTAGAAATGACATTGCTTCTACACAAGGGTGGGAGTGCAGGTTTCCTCTCTTGATGTTCCCCATTTATCTTCCAGCTAAGAGGGGAAAGAAAAGCCCCTTCTCTATACACCTTTCCATCTTACATCCCATTGTCCAGAGTTGGGTCACCTGATCCTCTGTAATAAAACAGTAGCTCATGTCCATCCTTAGAAGAGGTTTCGACAAAATGATAAACTTTTAATGCTTTACTAGACAAATGCTGATTAGTAAGTTATTAAAACCTCTTCCAAGCAGCCTTTAAAAAAAATTCTTTTAACATTTATTTCTTTTTGAAAGACTGAGAGAGACAGAGTGCAAGTAGAGAAGGGGAAGAGAGAGAGAGAGAGAGAGAGAGAGAGAATCTGAAGCAGGCTCCAGGCTCTGAGCTGTCAGCACAGAGCCCGCTGTGGGGCTTGAACCCGTAAATCATGAGATCTTGACTGGAGCCAAAGTCTGACACTTAACTGGCTGAGCCCACTAGACTCCCCCACACAGTCTTTTTGAAGCTGGGTGACTTTTCCCTTTGCTGCTCTTGTACGGTAGTGTATCCTCTTGAACCTGGCGAGTACAGGGAACCTCTTTCCTAGCCCATCACAGGGCAATTCTTAGACTAGTTCTGAAATAGAACTTGTACACTTAATGGACCAATGAAGAATTTATTTTAGAATCTAATTTTGAAAGCTTTTTTACACCACAACACCTGAATGGATGGGAGACTGGAAATGTAGCCATTCTGCAGCTGTCCATGGGTTCTATTGCTAAGGAAGAAAGGGGGAAGACAAATATTAGGGGATCACTAATCATCTCCTTATACCCCCTAAATGGCCTGTCCCTTACTAAAGTTAAAACAAAGACAATAATAGTAAAGCCCTTCCCTGTGATGCATCTCATGGCCCATCCTCAACGATACAGCAGAGGATTTTCAAAATAACGCCAATCTCATGGTGTTCCTCTCCTACTTAAAACCTGTCAATGGCTCTCCAACACTCTCGAAGATAAAGGATCATTTTACATGACAGCCAAGGCCACCTTCTCTAGAATGCAATGAATCGTGTACCCGAGCAGGGGCAGGGAGGGGCGGGGTGGGTGCAGAACCCAGCTGACCTGGGAGGCGGGGAGCGGCTAAGACTTCGCTTGCAACTCCAAAGTCAAAAATCATCTGAAAACTTCATGTTTGTGCACTGTTCAATTGGCCACAGAATCTAACCTGAAATAATAGGAGGCTTACTTTAATCTTCATCTTCTTTAGTGTAAATATGTACGCATTTTATGGAAGAAATGTTAATGCATTTGATTTCTGGGTTCTGCTCCAGGCCCTGTTGGGGTGTTCTATAATATAAAATAAACTTTAAAAAATAATGAGCTGACTTATAGCCTCAAGAGCTTTAGCTAAGGAATTGTGGAGCTGTGTTTCATTTTTCAACGGTTAAGACCATACTAGCCCCCAGTACCAGGTCTATACTTGAGAATACGTATACCTTTCAAAGGAAGGAGAAGGAAGGGAATTGGTCCAGTGGGAATATAAAATAAGAAACTGTGCCAGGAGCCACACCAGCCTCTATGGATGGCAGTCACAGCAAGGAAATGGCAGTGTTTGCACAGCTACCGCCATGAGAAATGAAAACTGGTATCTCCTGCTACTACCGGCTCGTGTTGTGCTGGTATTGACCAGCCCTCACAATATTCCATATCAGACCCATATTCTGAACACAGATACCTCATAAGGAAAAGCATATTCCTGCCTTTGCAAGAGAGATTTTAGATGAAAGCTCTATGGATGATTGTCAAAAGGCTCTTCCTATGGGCCTTGCAGATCCAAGACTTAGGGGGTTAAGAACACAAGAGTTACAACTGAGCCTGGCCCCGAGACAAAGAGCCTAATTGAGAGTTAAGGTACAGATAAGGGCAGAACTTAAGTTAATACTTACACCTTCTCCTAATTGGTGATGTATGGCAGTCCCTTCCCCAAGGCCTACTTTCTGCAAACACCCTCCCTTACAGGTGGCTGGGATGAGGATAGATAAGAGAGTAGCTAAAGCATTACCCACAAACAAAAGGCTGACACATTTAGGGCCTCCATGGTGTTCACACATTCAGCATCAAATAGGTTTCCACAAACAACTTATTAACCAACTCAAAAACATACATTTGAGAGTCAGACAGAATGACTCTTAGCCTATCTATACACTTAACCTATGACCTAACCTTAACGTTATTAACTTAGAACAAATATGTATCCTGTCTTTTACTAAGAATACCCTGCTAAATCTTTAGTTATAAGATTTACTTAACCTCGCTATAATTGGAATAGTTCTGCAAGAATATTTCTGTAAAACCTGCTTCTGTACACTTTCCAAAGCATCTTATCACAGAGTTATCCATTGTAAAAATTCCTTTTTCTGATGTCATGTTATCATTTAACCTATAAATAAAGACACCAAAACCGACAGGACAGAGATGCCTGGCTGGTGATCAGAAAGAATCTCGGGGCTCTCTCACTCTCTTTCGCCGACACCGTCCATCCTTCAGGGACCCCTGGACCTGCTAGAGCCGGCTCGGCCTCCAGCAAAACTGGACAGGAAGATTCATAGTCACTCCTAACTGTATGACCTGATTTCAGTTCTCCCCAGGGCATACCTTCATCTTCTCTCCCAGACTGAGTTTAAAGGCCTGAGCAATATGTTGAGAGGCGAACCTTATTCCCTGAGGTCCTGAGTGTCTCAGCGTCTAGGTACCAATCATCAGCTCCGACTCTTTCAGTCATCATGTCCCTGTGCCTTGTGCCTGGCTTCTGACAGAATGTGTTCAGGCCTGAGAAACAGAGAGGCCTTTGCAACCCCTGTAAAGCTTTGCTTGTCTTCTGAGATGTGATCCATACCTTCAAGAAGAAAAACAAAACAAAAAAAAACCAAACAACAACAACAAACAACAACTTCCGGATAAGTACTTGGCCAGAGACTTAATTTAGGTATTGCAAGTTTCATTAAGAGCACTCCGCTAAGGTCTTGGAATATAAATTGATAACTGTATGAAAGGTAACATTTGTGCATTTAAAAAATCAATCTAATTTCTATAGAGGACCTGGAAACACAAAGTCTTTTTTTTTATATATAGATTTTCCCATGTTCAGAGCTTGGTGTATATTTTCTTGAGCCAGGCAGTACGTGACCAAGGCAAAACTGATTAACCTAGTATTACGCTCTTAGAGAAGGACAATCATGAGTTTAAATTAGGGTTGTAATTATATTCTTCTGGTTTCTATGACTTCCAGACTTAATAACTGTTCCTAAGAAAATGAGCTATTTCAGATAATAAATGAGGATCGCGGGCAAGGATTTGCTAATATTTGATAATACTGATTCTAATTTATTATTAAGAGTAGTGACTTAAAAAGCCAGAGAAAACTCAGTTTTGCCCAGTACTGGCACAGCACCTGAAATATGAGATGTCTGCTCAGAGGTAGCTTTGGTTTTTTGGAGAAATGTGTTCATTCTTTCAGTATGATTTACTGAATATTTACCATGTGTCAGGCACAGCTCCAGAAATTGGAAATATAAAGATGAATGGGGCAGCGCGGGATGGATTTGAGAACGCTGAAAACAACAATGGAAAGAACAAAAAACCTTTAGGACTTAATGATAGAATGTCTCAAACTATGTTTTCATTTTCTATCACAGGTAGAGACTGTCTTACATCTGTTCCCTATAGCCTGTGTCTAGCAGAATACAGTTGGGTGAATTCATTGAAACGGAAAACTGCAAAGAAATTAATTAATCCATCATTAAGTGAACTACAGGGACAGTCCCTAAGGACGGGGAGCCTTTCTCGTTCTGTGTTTGCTAACTCATTACCTCACTTCTGAAGTTTGCCCTTACCCCAGGGAGCTCTCAAAATTTGAGTACCAAGGGCATGCGTGGGTTTTGGGTTTTTCCGTTATTCTTCCTGGAGTTAGGTCACTAAAGCCTGTCTGGTGTGTAAGAGGCACTGCAGTGGTGCGACTATATTTTCCCTGTTTGCAGGCCGCTGGGTTGCCATGGTGATTATAACCGATCACTGCCTTCCAGTTATTTATTTTTTTCCCCCCAGTTACAATATAACTGCTTCTGTGTTCCACTTGTGGGAAAAGAGCTTGGGAACACAACAGTGACAGATCACCACTCAAACCTCAGTGCCATTTCAAAACCAAGAAATAACATTCTAAATCGAATCTCCATGTCCTTATAATGAGTCTTAACACTGTCCTTTTCATTGCCAGTACTAGTCTCTCCCCAATAGTGGCAAGCATACAGAAATAGACTGGAGTCCAGAAAATAACACAGACCGTACTAGTGATGTACAAAGCAAAACTCTTATCTGCGGTCCCAACAATCATTGGGTTGATTTCAGAAAACCTAAAATGAGAGACAGTATGTGAGGAGGGGAGTTTTTTTCATAAAGGAGAGCAAACACAATTTGTGTTCGGTCTGAATTGCAGCCTGGAGGGAACCTGGATGGGATGAGGGCTTTATTATAAGTGCATCCAGATTTCCAAACCACAGAAAGAAAAGAAATTTCCTCTGTAGGCAAATGCAGCCATGTTTAAAGCAGACCGCTCCTTCTCTGCAGTTAAGAATCAGGAAAATAATTTCAAGGCAGAATAACAACCTCAAAGTTTAATTTCCTGGTTATAATATCAGACCTAAATGTGTTTTCAATCTTCCCTCTTTTAGGGGCTCCCAATTTCCCGACTTCACTCTAGAAAACAATTGAGCACAGATTTAAGAGATTATAATCAAAGAAATGTAAGAGGACAGAAGAAAACAGTGAGGGGAAGGGGGGAAGGGGGCCTGGAGGTAAGGGAGGAGAGGGAATAAGAGAAAGGGTGAAGAGATTTACAGGTCACATCACTCAGTTCAATGCTTTCCATGAATAGCGTACTTCGATCAGTATTTGTTGCTTCGTTCCTTCAACACGACCGGATTCAAGTGCAAGTTACATGATATAAATACACCGCCAAACCTCCCCGAAGCCTCCGCTGCCTCGTCCAGGACCATAGAGTGACAGGATAAATATTTCCATTCTCCGGAACAAAGATTGTTTGCATTGTTCCAATTGTTGCATTAGATGTTGCATTAGATGCCGCCATTTCCAGAAATAGTAATAATAACAGCTAATACTTGTTTAACTCCTACTGTGTGCAAATCCTTCCCTAAGAGCTTTATGTTATGTCAGTTAATCCTCAAGACAACCCTAACTGATAGTTATACCATTATTGTCCCCATCTTACAGATAAGAAAAACAAGGCACAGAGCAATTAAGGCCAAGAAGCTAGTAAGTAGCAGAATTGGGGTCTTGTTCTAGCATCCTGGCTCTGAACCACGATGCCTTAATGCATCTCAAGAAGGTTTGTCCAATGGACATTCCCCAGGTTCTGGCCCCAGCATTCAGAATTGAACTCCAGAATGTGTATATAATGAAGAAACATAATAGAAATCAGAAAGGTTTGAAGCTCCCAATTAGTTGTGGGAAATTTGGTTTACATTCATTTAAAATTTCCTATAATGAGCATGGATGTAAATACTGAGGATCAAGGCTGTAGAAAACACCCCATGATCTAATCAGCATTATGTTCCCTGGAGGATCCTATTTCTCAAGGACCTCCAGAGTACTTATATCTTGAATATTCTAAGGAAATGCAGCTGAATATAACATGTAGGAGTCACAAGACATAACGGTTTTCAGAGCAGAGAAACACAACATTAAGCAATGTGGCGAAAGAGCTCACTGGAATGCTAAACTTAGAGAAGGTTGATAGTAAATAAAGGCCAGACAGTCGAACTGCTGGGTTTCAGCAGTCAATAACCGATGTATCAGGGACTTAACTACACATAACATCATTGCTGGAAACTAGAGGGCCCCAAAATCCGAGGCTTTAAAGACTTCATATCCAAACAGACAGTAATGTAGTCTCTGAAATTTTGTACGCCTTGTAAACATATATTCCTTTTTGAAAAACTGAACTCAGGCTTTGGTTTTATTTTAACATTTGGCAACTTGGTTGGAAGTTAGTAAGGATTGGTGGGTCAGCCATTACTACAGCTGAGGTCTCTGGGCGTCCCTTGGATTCCTATAAACACACAAAACTCATTACAGTAACAAGGGAAGGAGGTGAACTGGTATCAGTCGTTCTCTTTGATCTTTCTCTCGAAGATTCTACAGATCTGTAAATTGTATCCTGCAGTTTCTTCCTCAACTATGCATCTTCCTGCATTACTTGTTTTTAATCCTCCTCCCACAAAAGAACTGTGAAATACCCTGATGGCAGAGGTCATTCATTCTACTTTGGCAATATTAAAAACCATTGCCCCAATGGGCTTCTGAGTGGCTCCGGTCTTGATCAACTCAGGTCTTGATCTCAGGGTTGTGAGTCCGAGCCCCGCATTAAGCTCCACGCTGGGTTTGAAGGCTACTTAAAATAATAATAACAATAACAAAACAACAGCAATAATAATAAACCATGGCCTCTGTGCTTCGGTCTCAGAAGGTGGTAAAGTCCACACACCAGAAAAGTATTTTCAAACTGCTTGAATTTTTTACCTCTTTTGATTAAATGCCATGAAAGACAAAAGACTCTCTTTTTCCCCTTTCTTTTTGAATTCAAGTATAACTCAGATGCCATGAAATTCACACTTTAAAAAAAAAAGCATACAGTTCAATGGTAGTAAAAAGTATATTCACAGAGTTGTACAGCCGGCAGCACTACCTACTTCTAGAACATTTCCATCACCCCCAAAAAGAAATCCTATACTGTTAGGCATCACTCTCCATTTGCCCTCCCCCTCCCCTGGCGGCTACTCATCTTTCTGTCTCCAAGGATTTGCCTGTTCTGGATATTTTACATAAACGGAATCATACAATATGTAGCTTTGTACGTATGGCTTCTTCAGTATGTTTACAACATCAATCTATAGTGCAGCATATACACTATTTCATCACTTTTATGACAGAATAATATGTTGCACAGATACACCACATCTGCTTACTCGTTCACTGACCGATGGACATTTGGGTTGTTCTTGAATTATTTTTTTAAAGCAAAATTACGGGGGCACCTGGGTGGCTCAGTTGGTGAAGCACCTGACTTCGGCTCAGGTCATGATCTCACGGTTCATGAGTTTAAGTTGCACGTTGGGCTCTGGGCTGACCGCTGTGAGCCTGGAGCTTGCTTCGGATTCCGTGTTTCTCTCTCTCTCTGCCCTTCCCCCATGCACGTCCTGCTTTTCTCTCTCTCTCAAAAATAAATAATAAACATTACAAATTTTTAAATAAACGCAATAAAATAATTAATGATATTATTAGCATAGCAACTTGCCCTAAAATTTAAGCAACTTAAGATAACAAGTACTGGAGCACCTGGGTGACTTAGCCAGTTAAGTATCTGACTCTTGATTTTGGCTCAGGTCGTGATCCCAGGGCCATGGCATTGAGTCCCCAGTGGGGCTCCAAGCTGGAGGTGGAGTCTGCTTAATACTCTCTCTCTCTCTCTGCACTTACCTTGCTCATGAACATGCATACACACACACTCTCAAAAAATAATAACAAATATTAATTATCTCCCATAGTTTCTGAGGGCCAGACATTTGGGAACATATTGGAGATGTGGTTCTGGTTCAGGGTCTCTCATGAGGGTTTACTCAAGGTCTAGGCCAGAGCGGTTGTCATCTGAGGATGTCGTCATTAAGATCTACTTCCAAGCCCACTCATACAGTTGGCAGGACACAGGTCCTTGCCGGTGGATGGATGGAGACCTCAGTTCCTTACCGTGGTCCACCTCTGATCCTTAAAGATGCATGTCTGTCCCTTGTGCCAAATAGGCTCACCCCATCCCAACATCCTCCAGAGTTACAGCCCATCAGAGCGTCAACTCAAAGTCCAAAATCTCATCTAAATTATTTAAATTGGATTAGGTGAGACTCTGACAATGGTCCATCCTGGGCAAAATTCCTCTCCATTTTGAGAGCTGTGACATTCGAAAATGTTCTGTTTTTCCAAAATGCAAAATGGCACAGGTATGGATGTGGGTCACTGACATGCCTGGTAAAAGGGGGTGGGGGGAGGGAGGGAAAAAGGAACCCTCAGTCCCAAGCCATTTCAAAATCCAGCTGGGAAAACATTAGGTTTAAGTCGTGGAAATAATCCTTCGTGGTTCACAGCTCTGCCTTTGGGCTCTGGTTTTACTCTCTGGGTTTCTTGCCCTGCTCTCTGAGTCTTTTTTAATTTTTTTTTCTGAGAGAGAGAGAGAGAGAGAGTGAACAGGAGAGGGTCAGAGAGAGAGGGAGAGACAGAATCAGAAGCAGGCTTCAGGCTCTGAGCTAGCTGTCAGCACAGAGCCTGATGCGGGGCTTGAACCCATGAACAGTGAGATCATGACCTGAGCTGAAGTCGGCCGCTTAACCGACTGAGCCACCCAGGCGCCCAGAGTCTTTTAATAAACGCATGTATTAGAAGCTGATTAATAATAGTTTTATCAGCCTGTTTTACGCCTGTGTAATTTTAAGAGTCCAACAGCCTTCTTTTATTTCACTCTGTGTCCCTTTCAGTCCAAGGGGGGGCAGGGTTTCTGGTGGTATATGAAATTTTCAAGAACGTAGGGTCTCCTACATAGGTCACAGAGAACCAGTCCATTAGACAAGAGGCTCATCCATGGGTCTTTTCTAGATGATCCTGTCTCTATTTGTGGCTTCCGCTGAGAGGGCTCAGGGGATCCATGAGTCCCATATGGAATCCCTTCAAAGAATTCTCCGTGTGACTGAATACTGTGACCTTTTTTTTCCTCCCAAACGCTAGTAAAATGTTGTCCAGCTATTCCCTTGGCTTCCACTCCAGAGTACACTTTCCTCCGCATCTCCAAATTTTAGCATTTTTTGCAGTCTGAAACAATTGGGCATTTCCCAAATCATCAGGTGTTAGAAGGTGAAGGAGGGACAGTATAGTATCCTCCAGACCGAGAAGGCCCTTGGTGATGGAAAAATGGTACAAGCCACTCTGCACAATCTACCCAGTTTTATTCAAAGTAACTTACCGATAGTGGGGGCAGGGGATCAGGCAGACAAATGACCCAAGCATTAGGCAGCTAATCTGCCCCCATCTGGACCTGGATCCACAGGTTTTCTAGAGCGAGGGGCATTGTGGGGAGGTCCGAGGGTAGTTATCTAAAGTAGTGCCACCTGTATATCACTTTAAGGAGGCTCAGAACAAGCCTTCCTGTACTCCGTTCAGGGCATACATTCACCTCCAAGGGGACTGAGACATGAAGCCCCAAGGAAGGTCATTGCATGAGCAGGAAGATGGAGTCAGTGCTGTCATCGCTCCCATAGGTGCTGCTTTAGTTCTTCCCTCAGCTCATCTCTTCTCACATTCTCCTGTGAGAAGCAAGATGAGACGAAGCTGAACCTTCCAAACTTTCCTTGGAGGGCTGCCCAGTCAAGGTCATCATATACAAGTTCTCCTTCCACGTACCTTTAGGTCCCAATTCAGCTAAGCATTCTTCCACTGTCTGGCAAGGTTCTCTTTTCTTCCCGTTCCAAAAACGTGTTCTTCATCTCCTCCTGAGCCCTCAGCAGCAGCAGCATTAACGTCTATATGTCTACCAGCAGTCTGTCTCTGGTGATCTGCATCTGTGAGACATTCTAGGATTCCTCCATGATGCTCCTTACTTCCTTCTAAGACCTCACCAGCAAAGTCATCTACATCCATAGTTCTACTAGCGGTCTATTTGGTGTTGCCTAGGTTTTTTCAGTCATGTTCCTCAATTCTCCCGGGCTCTACCCGGGGCCCCATTCCAAGGCCCCTTCCATATTTGCAGGTATTTGTTATAGTAGCACCCCAATAATGGCACCAAACTCTACGTTTGTTTCCTATGGCAGCTCGAACAAATCATCACAAACAGGATAGCTTAAAGCAACACAGATTTATTAGCTTATACTTCTGGAGGTCAGAAGTCCAAAATGGGTCTTACAGGGTTAAAATCAAGGTGTCAGTAGAGCCATGTTCTTTCTGGAGGTTCCAGGAGATTCATTCAGGTGCCTTTTCTGGATTTCAGATGCTTCCTGACTGTCTTCGTTCATCGCCTCCTTCCCCTGTCTTCGAAAGCTGGCCATGTTGATTCCCTCTGACCTTGCTTCGTTCCTCATATCTCTTTCTCTGACCACAGCAGGACAACATTCTCTAATTTTAAGGACGCATATGATTATATTGAGTTCACCTGGATAATCTGGGCTACCATCCTCCTCTACCTCGAAGTCCTTTAACACTTCTGCAAATGTCCATTTTGCCATGTAAGGTATTACATTCACAGGTGCCGGGGATTATGACATGGACATGATCAGGGACATTAGCCCATCTGCCATAACAAGTTTCACTAAATTTATTTCTAGGTGGTTAGTGTTTTGTGATGCCACAGGAAATGTTCTTATAATTTTGGTTCTTAATTGTTTCAAACACCAGCAAACAGTTGATGTTTGAGTATTAACCATGTATATAATGACCTTCCTAAATTCATTTACTACTTAATATAAGTCACGGATTCTTTTGTATAATCTATATACATGGTTACATTATCTATGAATAATGATAGCTTTAAAGTTTATGACATTTACAATTTAATATACTTTTTTTCTTAATGCACTGATTAGCAACTCTAGCATAATGTGAAATAGAAGTGATTAATGGTGGACACCCATGTGTCCACTCAAGGGGAAAACATTCAATGCTTGCTATTACTTAGGGTGTTTGTGATGGTATTTTGTCCATAAGCTTTCCTGAAACATTTTTTTTGGCTGTTTCTCACTATTCCTAACTTGTTCTATGTGTTTTTAAATTTGTAAAATGTTTATTCATTTTTGAGAGTGCACACCCAAACAGGGGAGGGGCAGAGAGAGACACACACAGAATCTGAACCAGGCTCCAGGCTCTGAGCTGCCAGCACAGAGCCCAATGCACGGGGCTTGAACTCACAGACCACGAGATCATGACCTGAGCTGAAGTCGGATGCTTAACCAACCGAGTCACCCAGGCGCCCCTGTTCTACATTTTCAGCCTAAGACAGTATTGGATTTTATGAATTATCCTTCTACATTTATGAAATGATCGTATGAACTTCTCCTTTTATCTTATTAATATGGTCAAAACATTGGTTTTTCCAGGTGATGAATCCATAGAATAAACCCATGGGTTGTGAGAAATTATTCTTTCTATGCAATGCCAGCTTTGATTTGCCATTATTTTGCATCTGTGTTCCTGGGGAATATTGACATAATAATTTTTCTTTATTGCAACGTCTTCATCTGGTTTTGTGTCAGAGTTATACTGACCATATAATGTGACTTGGAAAGCGTTTCTGTGTTCTGAATTCTCACTTAGGCTGAGAACACCACCTCACTGCAGTCAGGCTCCATGGGCTCAGCACTGGCCTCTGGACTTGGGGAAGCTTAGCCCACATCAGGTTCGCACCATTCACTTGTCATAAAATGCAAAAGGAGAAAGAGACATTGGGGAAAGAACTACTTAACAAAAATAAAGAAACACTGGGAGATTTTGAAAAATTCTCAGCCTCTCCAGATAGCAATACATCCTGCAGTGGCTGCCAAAAGCATGTCACAGAGAAAAGGTTGAGCCTGTGACGGATGGCACAACTTCTGCTAAAACCACACAAAGGTCAGGAGATGGCACAAAAGGGCCCTTCAAGAGATCAAGGGGGTGCGTCAGAGATCACCTCAAACCAAGCAGAGGTCCTCTGGGAAGCTTGCCGGGTTCTCAGCCATCTCAGCAGAGGCTAAAGATAGAGAAGGGCTTCTCTGAACATTTGTGGATGTGGATTTTGTCTAATGGACTGAATCCCTGTGAAATCAATGCAGAGTCTACAAAGTTCTTAGAATACTGTTTTCAGCGAAACTACCGCGCCAAAAAGAACATTGGTTTTTGGTACAAAATGGGACAGAGGGAATATAATGAAAGGGGGAGTTGGACCTCCCCCCCCCAAATTCTACTGGTAGGAAACAGGCTGATAAAATTACTCAACTATAAAGTTCATTTGGTTATTTTAAGAGAGAGAAAGAGAATGAGCAGGGGAGCGGCAGAGAGAGGGGGGGCGGTGGGGGGAAAGAGAGAATCCTAAGCAGGCTCCAACCTGTCAGTGCAGAGCCTGATGTAGGGCTCGATCCCATGAACCATAAGATCATGACTTCAGCTTAAATGGAAGAGTGGGACACTTAAGTGACTGAGCCACCCAGGTGCCCCCAAATTTCTCAACTATAAATAGCTACAACATTTCATGAGTAATGAAAGATGACTCAGGGGAAGAAGCCATGAATCCAGAGGGAGGAGCCAAAAGCTTAGAGGGTGGAACCAAGAACCCAAAGGTAGGAGATATGATCTCAGACGGAGGAGCCAGGAGTCAGAGGGTGGAGTCATAAACCCAGAGGGAGGAGCCAAGAGCCCAGAAGGGTGGGCCAAGAGCGCATCAAGAAGAGTCAAGCAACCAGAGGGTGGGGTCAACAGCTTAGAGAGTCAAGCCAAGTGCCACCAAGAATTATTCCTAAATCTGGAGACCTAATCCAGAAAAATCCACTATTTGCCCTTCTCTATTTCAAAGCTCATATGGTGTAGGGGCCTCCTTTTTACCTTCCATTCTCTCACTAATTGTCCTGGAATGTCTATATTGTTTTGCTGGTCCCACAATTATGTTTTCAGTCTATTGGGGTCGGATAACTTGCCTCTTTAGCTCCCATAGGCCCACAGATAGACTATACTCCAGAATCTCAGCCACACCTGAATTAGATGATGGGAGTGAGTTTTTGAACTTTGAACAAATGCTATAACAGATAAGATCCCCAGGGAATCTTGGAGATTTTGACTGTTTTGCATGTAGGAGGGGCCTGAATCACAGTGCAAGGAGTGGGAGTGGCTTGGGAAGGGACTTTCCAGGAATGTGGTAATGGTTCTACTTGTTAAGTTTGAGTGCTAAGCATCTCAGGGTACCTTACACATATTATAAACTCTTTCTTACTTACAACATTCAGTAAAAACAACGTTGTTTTAAGACTTTCAGCTCAGTGTCCCTAGATAGTGGAGACTTCCAGATGTC
Source organism: Proteles cristata cristata (assembly GCA_017311185.1). Classification (NCBI taxonomy): domain Eukaryota; kingdom Metazoa; phylum Chordata; class Mammalia; order Carnivora; family Hyaenidae; genus Proteles; species Proteles cristata. The sequence goes on along the minus strand of JAESUZ010005142.1, from coordinate 187,896 downwards.
TACAAAAATACAGTCTTTCCTTTCTTCGTGGTAGGTGGGCAGCTGGGGCCCGTGGAAATCTCCATCCTCCGTGCTTCTGTTTTATCGCTGTTGAGTTCTCCAATGGCAAAAGAGCAGAAGTGAGTGAAGAGTGCCGCTTTCCGATCTGGGCCTTAAAATATTGCTCGTACACATTTCTCACTCCTTGAGCTTTCTCTTGTGCTGGAATACAGGAAAGAGAAAAGACTTCTTTCAAGGAATTGGTTCACAAAATTGCAGAGGCGGGTAACTCCGACCTCTGTAAGGCAGGCTGATGAGGTGGAGACCCAGGAAAGAGCTGATGTTGCACTTTGAGTCGGAAAGCCATCTACTGGTAGCTTTCCTCTTTCGCCAGTCTCCTTAGCCTTTTTTTCCTCCTAAGGCTTCAACTGATTAGAGAAGGCCCACCACATTATGGAGAATAATCTGCTTTACTCAGTCTATGATTTAAATATTAATCTTATCTGCAAAACATGTTCACAGAAACATCTACACTAGTGCTTGCCCAAATATCTGGGTAATGCAGACTAATCAAGTAAGATGAAACATTACATTAAACATTTCCCCTAGTAATTAAGAGATTCTCCTGTTTTCCTTTATAAGCTTTATGGTTTTAGCTTTTATCTTTAGACATAAGGTCTATGTGAAATCAATTTTTGTATATATGGTGAGAGATTAGTTGAGTTTCAGGTTTTTTTAAAATATTTTTTTATTTATTTCTGAGAGAGAGAGAGCGTGAGCAGGGGAGGGCCAGAGAGAGAGGGAGTCACAGACTGAAACAGGCTCCGGGCTCTGAGCTGGCAGTCAGCACAGAGCCCGACGCGGGGCTCGAACCCACGAACCGTGAGATCATGACCTAAGCAAAAGTCAGACGCTTAACCGACTAAGCCACCCAGGCGCCTCGAGTTTCAGTTTTTTTTTTTAAATGGATATCCAGATATCCCAGTATCATTCATGTAAATGGTTTTCCTTTCCCAGAGGTGCCTGGGTGGCTCAGTTGGTGAAGGATCTGACTTTTGATTTGGGCTCAGACAATGGGCTCATGGTCATGAGATCAAGTCCTTTGCCAGGCTCTGTGCTGACAGTGCAGAGTTGCTTGGGATTCTCCCTCTCTCTCTCTGCTTTTCCCCTGTTTGTGCTCTCTCTCTCTCTTTTTCTCTCAAAATAAATAAATAAACTTAAATGAATAAATATTTTAAAAAATATTTTCCTTTCCCATTGTATTACTTTGACTCCTTTGTCAAAAAGCTAACGACTATATAAGTCACAGTCCTCATCAATTCTCTATCAGTTCTTTGATCTAGTTGAAATATTGTTTTTATACTTTTTAATGTGTTCTGTGTTCATGTGTGTGTGTATGTATAAGTACAGTTGACACACAATGTTCCATTAGTTTTAGGTGCACAGCATAGTGATTGGGCAACTCTATAGTTTGTGCTATGCTGACAAGGGTAGCTACTATGGCTCACCATACAACACTATTAAAATATCATTGATTATATTCCCTATGTTATACCTTTCATCCCAGTGACTGATTCATTCCATAACTGGAAACCTCTACCTCCTACTGCCCTTCACCCATTTTGCCCATCCCCCCTTCCCCTCTGGTCACCAACAGTTTGTTGTCTGTATTTATGGGTCTGCTTGTGCTGTTTGTTTTTAGATTCCATGGATAAGTCAAGCCATATGGTATTTGTCTTTTTCTGTCTGAATTATTTCATTTAGTGTGATACCCTCTGGGTCCATCCATGGTGTCACGCATGGCAAGATCTCATCCTTTTTTATGGCTGAGTAATCTTCCATTTTTTTTTTATCCATTCATCTGTCGATGGACACTTGGATTGCTTCCATATCTTGGCTATTGGAAATAATACTGCAATAAACATAGATGTGCATACATCCTTTCTAATTGGTGTTTTTGTTTTCTTTAGATAAATACTCAGTAGTGAAATTATGGGATCATATGGGATTTCTGTTTTTAATTTCCTGAGGCACCTCCATACTGTTTTCCACCGTGGCTGCACCAATTTCCCTTCCCACCAACAGTGCATCCTCTTTACACCCTGGCCAACACTGGCTATTTCCTGTCTTTTTTATTTTAGCCATTCTGACAGGTGGGAGGTGACATCTCTTTGTGGCTTTAATTTGCATTTCCCTGATGACTAGTGATGTTGAGCATCTTTTCATGTGTCTGTTGGCCATTTGCATATCTCCTTTGGAAAAAATGTCTATATAGGTCCTCTACCCATTTTTTAATCAGATTGTTCAGTCTTATGTTGTGTAAGTTCTCTATATATTTTGGATATTAACCCGTTGCCAGATATATCATTTGCAGCTATCTTCTCCCATTCAGGAGGCTGCCTTTCTGCTTTGTGGATGGTTTCCTTCTCTGTGCAGAAGCTTTTTATTTTGGTAGAGTCTGAATATTTTATTTCTGTTTTATTTCCCTTGCCTGAGACGCCAAACCTAGAAAAATGTCACTAATGCTGATGTCCAAGAGATTACTGCCGATGTTTTCTCCGAGAACTTTTATGATTTTAGATGTCACATTTAGGGCTTTAGTCCGTTTCGAGTTTATGTGTATGCATGCTATAAATGTGCCTTGTGTTTCAGATGCTTGTTATAAGGAACTACTGGGAAGGGAGACAGAATTCAGGCTGAAAATGGAAACTGGACAGATATTAATACACTTCTTAGCTATGACTCTTTTTAATGTAAATTTACATAGAATTCAAGAAACATTTTAATTGGGTTGACATGGACAGCAAGAAGAAAAGTTGGACTAAGTTCAATGAAGTGACTTGTTGAACCCAACTCAGTTTGGCAGTTATCTAGTTATCATTTCATACTTCTTTCCTGTTTCCATTTACTTAAAAAAATTTTTTTAACATGTATTTATTTTTGAGAGACAGAGAGAGGCAGAGCATGAGCAGGGGAGGGGCAGAGAGAGAGGGAGACTGAGAATCCAAAGCAGGCTCCAGGCTCTGAGCTGTTTGTCAGCACAGAGCCTGACATGGGGCTCGAACTCACAAACCATGAGATCATGACCTGAGCTGAAGTCGGACACTTAACCAACTGGGCCACCCAAGCTCTCCCACTGTTTCTATTTCTATGTGACTTCCATCGCAGAAGGTTTAACTACAATGCTCCTGGGTTGTCTAAATCTAACTCCTAAATGACATTCATTTTAAAATTTCTGTCCCCCTGACAAATTAGGACAGGAAGTTATAGAAAGCAGTGATATCATTAATATTGCAGAATGAATTAAAATTATATTTAGGTCAGATGCCCTTCAGTAAAGTGGTTTGGTTATTTGGAGCAAAATATTTAGGAAAAGCAATCTGCTCTGTCATTGTAACTAAAGTACACACACACACACACACAGGTGAGTATATACATATATCGTATACAAGTTATATAGGAAGACATTATTCCTTTATACATAATATCTAAGTAAAATACCTAATCTTGTATAAAAGGACTATAAATTCTATTAGCCATATCTCCGTTATTTGTTAGTAACTCTGATGCATGTGGAGAAAATGATGTCACTCTTATAATGCCTTCTATTTTAAGTTTCTCAGGACAGATGTAATCTCTGTCAATGGCTGATGTTAAAACATGGCTCATGTGAGTGTCTGTGTTAGACAAGATTTTTGCTTCACACCTCCTGTCCTTACTTCCCCACATCACCAGTTAACCTCTTTCCCAGAAAATCCCTCATCCATCATTAAAGCCAAAACCTGCTAGAAATCTTGAACACTGATTATTCTGAGGTGCAAGAGAATGGATAAATATAACCACTACAACTAACACTATGGACACACACTGAGGCAATGACAATTAGCCAAATACTCAGGTTTTTATATAAATTTTCTCTGTCAACTTCCTAGAGAAATGTAGATGTGAGGATGAATGCCATTATCTCTTTATTTAGTAATTAAAAATAGTATGCTCAGGGCGCCTGCGTGGCTCAGACGTTTAAGCATCTGACTCGTGATTTGGGTTCAGGTCACGATCTCAGTTCGTGGGGTCAGGCCTGTGCTGATTGTGGAAACTGCATTGGCTTCTCTCCCTCTCTCTCTGCCCCTGTCCCGCTCACATGAGCTCTCTCTCTCTCAAAAGAAATAATTTTAGAAAATAGTATGCTGAATTTATATTACTGAACTAAAGCAAAATGTTTTCCGGGGCCCACTGCTTTTAACTTATTTTTCCTGAAAATCTCTTAAAAGTGAAGCCAATACACTTAACAACATGAGTTTTAAGAATTTTCACTGATGCTTTGATTGGAACGTGCCCAGTTTGGTGGACATGGCATTAAAAAAAATGGTAAGTCTCACGGTTTAAAATAAAGCTCAATGCAGTTGATTAGTAGAACAGGAAGGTAATTCCTTGCTTCTGATGAAGGGACCAACTTCATGTACAAAACGTTTTACAACTATAATTTAACAAATGAAAATTTTACACTTAAAAACTCAGCATCAGGGGTGCCTGGGTAGCTCAGTTGGTTGAGCATCCAACTCTTGATTTCCGCTCAGGACATGATCCCAGTGTCGTGGGATCGAGCCCTGTGTGGGGCTCCATACTGAATGTGGAGAGGCTCTCTTTGTCCCTCTCTCTGCCCTTTCCCTGCCTAAAAATTTAAAAACTCAGCATCAGGGGCGCCTGGGTGGCTCAGTCAGTTAAACATCCAACATCGGCTCAGGTCACGATCTCCTGGTTCGTGGGTTTGAGTCCTGCTTGAGGCTCTGTGCTGGCAGCTTGGAGCCTGGAGCCTGGTTCCGATTCTGTGTCTCCCATTCTCTCTGCCCCTCCCCTGCCCGTGCTCTGTCTCTCCCTGTCTCAAAAATAAATAAATATTTAAAATTATTTTTAAAAACTTCAGCATCAAAGTTTCATGGCAATATATCTTTAGTTTCCTGGTGCACAGCACATGTATAAGCACTTTTCATGACATGGGCTAGCTGGCCATGGGACATAGTCATAGCATTTCAAATGATATAAAAATAATTCCCCAAACCAGGCATAATCTAGAGCTTGGGAGGGGAAAAGAATACTTTATTACTGACCATTTTTAACTCCAGAAAGAGCAATGAAAGGAGAAGATGTAACTTTTGATGTTTATTTACTACTTGAAGCACTACAGGTGCTTAATTCATAAAGAGCAATAACATTGGTTAATTATGGCTGGATTAAGAATTTCTTGGGGAGGAGGATTAGGGGCCTTCAGTCTTCTGTTGCAGGTTCTCATCTCTTTCCTTTTGGAAGTGACTCAAAGAACATGATCTGCGTGGGTAAATAGGAGTGTTTGCCCAGAGCATCAAGAGTGGAAATGCAGATTTGTGAAGAGTAGTTGGGCCTTATGAGTTCCCTGTTTCAAGGAAAGAAAGAAAAGACTGACCAAGAAGGTAAACAGAAGCTTTTATTTTATTTCATTTTACTTTATTTCAATGCTTATTTTATTTTTGAGAGAGAGACAGAGCATAAGCATAAGCTGAGCTGTCAGCACAGAGCCCGATGCAGGGCTTGAACCCACGAAGCATGAGATCATGACCTGAGCTAAACCCAGGCGGTCCAACAGAAGCTTTTATTTTTAAGGCTCCCACAGAGAAGCATGTATCATTCACAGCATAGATTCTAACCATCTTATAGTTTAGATAAATGTTACTTTGAGCCATATGAAATTGCTTGCATTTGGCATTCATTTTACTTATAAACAGACATTTCATTCATTTCAACTGAATGCTTTAAACTATAAAATACTTACTAGAAAGCCTAAGTAAAAAGTGTGGGGTCCTTATGAGTTTATAACAATTTTTATGCCAGATCCCTAATCTTTATTTCACTTAAAGGTGCAGACACTTTGGGTATTTTTACCTTTTATAGTCCTTGCCAAGTTTGTTCTGATGTGATTGAAAACCATTATAAAAGTCCTCCCTTCTCTGATCTCCAAACACTTAAGGGCCACCTCCATTCTAAGAGTTGCTCACGGAGGGGGGTTTCTTCCATTTAAAAATCTAGATTGAAAAGGCAGCCTTTTAGAATTATAGACATCTTAGAGCCACTGACTTAAGTCTATCAGCTTATATTTCAGCGATGATTCCACGTTGTCTTCAACAGACACCAAACACGCTCATTGTTTTAACCACAGCCATGGCTATTAATCATTCTCATTATTGATGATCTGTCACTTGCACCTGCGTTGATGTGATTTTCAGCAAAGAACAAATATAGTTCTCAGGGATTTCAGAGTCCTTGAAAGATGACAAAGTAACAGTGACAGGAAGATATTATTACCAAGCCCTTAGGTTTCATTTTTAAATATATCAGTGAGTACATCATAATCATTTTGTAGGCATGTTTCAAAGCAACCTTAAGTTCGCTCCATGACTTTGCATTCAAAGGACAGGCCCCTCTAAAACACTGAAAAAGCATCGGACTAAGATGCCCTTTAAAAAGTAGTTCACAAATTCTTAACTTACTCATCTAGAAAAACTGGAGAGTAATGCCTCGTCTACTTCCACGGTTACTGTAAGGAAGTTAATGAATGACTGATATGGAAATGACCTACCAACGTTAAAGCTCCGAGTGAAATGGGGAAAAAAATGTGGAAAAAAGTAAAGGTAAAAGGTATTTAAAAGAAAAAAAAAGAGTTCCGAAATTAAGTTACTGGCCATTCTAGAATGAAAACTTCTAGCACGCAACCTGCATTCAGGGAATAGTAGCAAAGATGGGGGTAAGGCTGGTGTTCCGTTTTACTGTGTCGTTATTTCTCAAGTGGAAGGTGCATCTCAGGAGCAGAGGGGAGGCGAGCATAGGCAGAAGGCGTTGCGTGGTGGCCAGGCTGACTGCAAGCCAGGGCCAGACAGTCTCGAGTTTCACCTTGCACCTCGCACCTGCACCTGCTTGGTACTGCAGTTCGCTTTGAAACCAGCTCCTTCTGCTCTGTTGTGTTTTTCCATCTTTTTGATCACTTTGCAAAATGTAGGCTCCTTTGTATATCCATGCTCTTTTTCGCGCTCTTCTGTAGTTTGTGGGCTTCCTCCCCTCTACTTGTGACCTCCGCTGCTCCTCTCCAGTGCAGTTTCCCGTTTACCCTTTGTGACCTTCACCAAACCCACTTCATCTACTTTTTTATTCCGGTCGCAGAATTCCTTCTGCCTTCCTGAAGCTTGGTCCTTGTGGCATAGAGCCAGCAGCCCCCGGTAGATGCCACTCATTTTACTACATGCCAGGGCTGGAGAAACGATCGGCATGGTACCCAAGTTCCTAAATCAATGACCAGTCAATCTTTGTCTTCAGTAAAAGGACCCTCACTGGGGGGGTCAGTCCCGAAAGCAGGACTTCTTCATCTGACCACCATCTTTGTTAGTTACTAATCTCCCACACATTCCTGAGACCCTGAGACCTGAGACCTTCTCAGGGTCTTGGGATTTCTGCTCGTGGGATGTACTCTTCTCTCTTTCTCTCTCTCTCTTTCCCAGTTCTGGTATTGTCTTGCATGTCTTCAATGTCACAAGACATAATCCTGGACTCATAGCTCCTCCAGGGACTTTCTTCCCTCCATTTTGGCAATGGCTAAATCCTAGAAATTGTCATCACCGAGAACTCACTCCATGCTTCTAGAATGAATCTCCCCTCTTGTGGCTACCACTCGCTCTCTTTTCATTCCCTCATTGCCGGATTCTGACCATTCCTAGCCTCATGGAGACCATTAGTTGCTCAATTCTTCATTTTCCTTCCAAGTTTTTAGCTTCTTACTCCCTTCATTTCTTTCTCTATGCTACTGCGCAGCCATCACAGTCCATCATTTTAACTCCTCTGCTTGCGAGGAAACATTTCAGTCCTCTTATTCTTTCACCCTTCCATATTCCTGGCAAAACTTTACTTCGCCCTCACTCGGAGGACTGAACACTGGCAGAGAATGCAAACCGAATGGGTTATGGGCATCACAAACATCGTCTCCAACCTCAGTGGCGCTCTCCATTTTGTCTCAGCATTCTCTGCTCCTTTTGTTACTTTTCTCTCCTGTTTTTCTTTCCTCAGACCCAGCGCTCATCATCCCTCTAATCACACTGAGCAGATGATCTCACCTCCTACTTTGCAGATAAAATAGAAGCCACAGAAACTCCCTCCGCTTCCCACTTGTTTTCCGTGGCTGGCAGCACGTGTTTTTGTTGCCTGACTTTCCCTACCCATCCTTCTCATGAGAGCACCTTGTAAGGGGCCAGGAGACAAAATGGTACCTTACAAGGTGGCAATCACAGTGCCAAATGAATGAGCTTTCAAGCTGCTCGGGTCAGAAATTTCAGACACTGATGGAAGACTTGTGGAGGGGCCGGTCTTAAACCGGGGGATTACAGAGAGGATGGTCATTTCAGGCAGAGAGAGAGATTGGAGCAAATAGAGACAGAGTGGCAATATGCATGACGTTCCTAAAGATAAACCATTTCTTTTTTTTTTTTTTTAAAGCTAATTAATTTATTAATATGGTGAGAGTGGAGAAGGGGCAGAGAGAGAGAGAGAGAGAGAGAGATAGAATCCCAAGCAGGCTCTGCACAGAGCCGGACACAGGGCTTGATCCTCCAAACCCTGAGATCACAACCTGAGCTGAAATCAAGAGTCGGACATTCAACCGACTGAGCCACGCATGCGCCCCAAGAAACCATTTCTTCGAAGAGCTTGGCCAGGGGAAGAAAGATGGCCCCAGAGGGGAAGACAGAGCACAGCCACCACCACCCCCTCCCCCCACTGACCAATTCTCCCTGACCCCAAACCCAGTTCTCGCTTCCCTACTTTTGGCTTCCTCCCAGTTCTTCCATGTATTCATCTCACAAATATTTATTTTCCATCTACTCCATGACAGGCACCATAAAAGATTCTATAGCTTCCACGTGAGCAAAATAGATGCAGTCTGGCCCCTGTAGAATTTTACAAGTGGAAAGATTTATAGAGCACGTACTCTGTGTCCCATGTTGTGCAAGCACTTTACATGCAAAGTCCTGTTTATCTACCCAACCCTAAGTGGTTGGAACATTTGTTATTCCAATTTTTATAGAAAAAAAAAAATCAAAGCTTAGAAAGGTTATATAATTCTACAAAACGTTTACATTAACAGTAGGTGGCGGTAGGGGCGCCTGGGCGGCTCATTCGGTTATGCGTCTGACTCTAGCTTTCAACTCAGGTCATGATCTCACGGCTCATGGGTTCGGGCCCCATGTTGGGCTCTGTGCTGACAACGTGGAGCCTGCTTCAGATTCTCTTCTTCCCTCTCTCTGTGTCCCTCCCCTGCTCGCACTCTCTCCCTCTCAAAAATCAATGTTAAAAAAATACTTTAAAAAGCAGAAAACAAAAATAGTAGATGGTGGAAATGATACTTGGGGGCGCCTGAGTGGCTCAGTCAGTTAAGCATCCGGCTCTTGGTTTCCGCTCAGGTCATAATCTCAGGAATTGTGGGATCGAGCCCTGTGTCGGGCTCTGTGTTGACAATGCAGAGCCTGCTTGGGATTCTCTTTCTCCCTCTCTCTCTAACGTCCCCCCATGTCAAAATAAAGGAAATTATATTTGAACCTGGGTGATCTGCCAGAAGTCCAAGCTCTCATTCTTCATACCCCGGTGTTGTAATTGTCTGTTTACCCTACAGCCTGTGTGTTGGTTGAGGATAGGAACTTTTAACATTTTTAAATACCCAGGATATTTACTTATTTCTGGAACAGAGTAGATAATTAATACATCTTTTTCTTTTTGCTTTCAAAAATCAATACTGTGGTATAATAACATATACTATTTACATATAACATAATGTAACATGTTTACATATAATAGCATTCCTATACTTTAAGCATACACAATAACTTCTGCAAGTGTATACACCTGTGAAACCCCCACCTCAGACAACATGTAAATATTTCCTTCTCCCCAGAAAGTTCCTCTTTCCTCTTTGCAATCAATCTCTCTCCCACCCCAGGCAACTAGCAACCTGATAGCTACCACCACAGATTCCTTTCACCAGCTAGAATTTCATATTTACAAAACCATATTGTACATTTTATTCTGTGCTGGCTTCTTCACACAATATATTGTCCTTAGATTCATGCACGCGGGGTATGTCAAAAGTTCACTCCTTCATCGCTGGATATGACTCCATTGTATGAACTCATATACTCTAAACAAATTGTATTATAAATAAAGCTACTGTAAACATTTGAAGACAGGCCTTTTGGTGAACTTTTTCTTCTTTGTTTTTAAGAGCTCTTCCTTACTTTTTTTTCTTTTTTTCTGGTTTAGTTGAGGTATACATGACAAAATTGTAAGATTTAAAGCGTACAGAGTGATCATTTGATTTGTAAACGGCTTGCATCTGTCAAGTTAATGAACACATCCAGCATCCCGCATATTTCCTACTTTCTGTTTTTGTGTCTGGTGGGAACACCCAGAGGTTTCCCCTCCTGGCAAATACCAATTATACAACACAGTGTTTTCAACTGTGGTCAATGACTGTTTTCATCTTTCTGGAATATATACTTAGCTATAGAATTGCTGGGCCACAGGATAATTTGCACAGTTAACAGTGAGAAAGTATCAGGATGGTTCCCAAACTGACTGCAACATTTCACCTTCCCACCAACAATGCAGTGAGGCTCCCAGTTTACTCTCCATCATTGCCAACACTTGGTATTGCTGGGCACTTTCCTCTTTTAACTTTCATCCCAAAAGAATGTTAGGCTTCCAGAAAAGGTGCAAAGTAGTACAGAGATTCCCTCTGTGTTCCTCACTCGGCTTCCCCTCATGTTAACAGCTTGTACAGACACCGTGCAATTCTTACAAATTTGGAAACTAACATTGGTATGATACCATTCACTAAGTTACAAACCCTGAGAGGAGGCTGGGAAGATGCAGAGTAGGGGGACCCTGAGCTCATCCCGCCCCACGGTTTCAACTAGATACTGTCCGCATCCATGTCAACGCAGCAGAGAGTGGTCAGAAGACTGGAAGAACAACCACCACAACTCAATGCAGAGACGAAGCTGCAGCTAAAAGGTCAGAAAGGTGGAGAGAGGCTGCCTGCAGGAGGAGGGACCTGCTCCCAGACAGAGAAGACAGAGAAGAAAAGCCCTTGCACCAGGGAGCTCACACTGGGAAAACGAATCCCCATACACCTGACTTTAAAAACCAGAGGGGCTGAATACCCTGAGTTGGGCTTGGACCCCCGGAGCTTTTAAAGTCAGCTGACTCAGCACTGGGCACCAGGGGGTGAGGGATAGCTCGGTTCTGCCCTTAAAGAGACAGCAGCCTATGTGGAAACGCAACGTGAAAACGGTAGTTTACACAATGCCAGGGGCAAACAGGGGTCAGATCTGTTCATACTGATTTCAGAGCGTGTTGGGGAGGTCTCTCAAAATGAGGGAGCTGCAGGGAGGTGCGTTTTTCCTCCCTCTGCCCCAGCATAAACATAGAGACACCTGTAGGAGATAGTGTTGCGCAGATAACTGCTACCTAACTCGCTGGCGGTGCACCGCACCGAGTTCTCCTGAGGACTCGCCCACTCCAAGCCTGCTAGCCCTGGCCTTGGGCTCACAGCAAATTCTGTTGATGCTGTGCAAGCGCCCCACCCAGCCAACCTGTACACAGCTGTCACCACCCGCTGCCCACTTCTGACAGGCCACACCCAGCCACCATCACGTGTGTTGCCCAGTCATCTGCCCCCAGCTGCAGTGGAGCACTGCACCAAGGCACCAAGCACCCGGCTGCCACCATGCACCACACCCACCACCAAGCAAGGCCCAGCCACCACAGCACTTCAAGGGATCAAGCACAGGACTCGTGGCCTAGTGCAAATTTTGCCAGATTCGCTGCCCTGCTCCCAAGTTCCCCAAGGGGCATGTCCCCGGCCCTAAAGGTGCCCTACCTGGGTCCCCACTAACACCACAGAAAGCAAGCACAGCCCACAACAGGCAGAGAGTCTGCGCGGATGACGGCGCTGAAAGGAAAACTGACTCAGGCAAAACAGCAGGATGTAAGAAACACACCTAAGATACTCTCCTGAAGGGCCAAGTTCTGGTGAACAGGGGTCACTGGACTCAGGCGACTCCAGGGCCTCTTCATAAGATCACTACTTTCAAGAGCAGAAGACACAGCTGACTTTCTTAACATGGAGAAACAGACACGGAAAGGCAGAAAAATTATGAGGAGACAGAGAAATGTATCCCAAATGAAAAACAGGACAAGGCCATGGCCAGAGAATCTAAGTGAAATAGATATAAGTAAAATGCCTAATAGAGAATCTAAAGTAATGATCATAAAGATACTCACTGGACTAGAGAGAAAAGTGGAAGACATGAGTGAGGCCCTTAACACAGTGATAAGGAGTAACGTAACAGAGATACAGGGCACAATCAATGAACGAGAAACACACTTGATGGAATGAACATCAGGAAGGAAGAAGCAGAGGAATGAATTAATGACCTAGAAGACAGAGTGATGGAAAGTAATTAAGCTGAACAAATGAGAGAGAACAAAATTATGCAAAACAAGAATAGACTTAGGGAACTCAATGATTCCATCAAAAATAATAACATTCGTATTATAGGAGTCCTAGGAGAAGAAGAGAGAGAAGGGGGGGAGCAGAAAATTTATTTAAAGAAATAATAACTGAAAAATTCCCTAATCTGGGAAAGGAAACAGATACCAGATCCAGGAGGCACAGAGAACTCCCAACAGAATCAACTAAAGCAGACCAACACCAAAACATATTGTACTTAAATTTGCAAAATATAGTGATAAAGAGAAAATTTTTAAAGCAGCAAGACAAAAGATGTTATTAACTCAGAAGGGAAAACCTATAAGGCTAGCAGATTTTTCAACAGACTTTGCAAGCCAGAGGGAGTCACATGATATAATCAAAGTGCTGAATGGGAAAAATCCACAGCCCAAAATACTCTATCCAGCAAGGCTGTCATTCAGAATAGAAGGAAAGATAAAGAGTTTACCAGACAAACAAAAAACTAAAGAAGTTCTTGACCATGAAACCAGCTCTACAAGAAATATTAAAAGGGACTCTTTGAGTGGATAGGAGAGAGATAAGAGACAAAGAAGTACACTTTGTAATAATAAAGGGGAGAATCCAACAAGAATATCTAACAATTGTAAATGTTTGTGCACCCAACATAGAAGAACCAAAATACATTAAACAGTTAATAAATGCAGCACCTGACTGGCTTAGTCAGTTGAGCGTCCAACTCTTGATTTTGGCTCATGTCATGATCCCAGTGTTTTGGGATGGAGCCCTGCATCAGGATCTGTGCTCAGTGTGAAGCCTGCTTAAGATTCTCTCTCTCTCCCTCTCTCTCTCTCTCTCTCCCTCTGTCTCCCTCTCTATTTTCCCCTGCTCATGCTCACTCTCTTTCTCTCTCTCTCAAAAATTTTTTAATTAAAATAATTAAAAATTATAAATTTTTAAAAAAAATTTATAAAAAACAGTTAATAACAAACATAGAGGAACTAATCTATAATAATGCAATAATCATAGGGGACTATAACATCCTTCTATATCAATGAACTGATCTCTAGACAGAACTTCAACCAGGAAACAATGATTCTGAATGATACACTGGAACAGTTGGAGTTAACAAATATAATCAGAACATTCCTAAAACATCAGAATACACATTCTTTTCAAGTTCACATGGAACATTCTCCAGAATGGATCACATATTAGCCCACAAAACAAACCTCAACAAATTCAAGAAGATTGAAATCAAAACATGCATATTTCCTAACCACAATGTTATGAAAGAAGTCAACCACAGGAAAAAAATCTGAGAAGACTGAAGATACACAGAGGTGAAATAACATGCTACTAAACAATAAATGGGTCAACCAGGAAATCAAAGAGGAAACAAAAAAAAAAATGGAGACAAATGAAAATGAAAACACAGCAGTCCAGGGGCACCTGCATGGTCAGTTGGTTAAGGATCTGACTCTTGATTTTGGCTCAGGTCATGATCTCACAGTGTATGAGATTGAGCCTTGTGTCAGGCTCTGTGTTGATAGTGTGGAGCCTAGTTGGGATTTTCTCTCTCCTCTCTCTCTTTCTGACCCTCTGCTGCCCTAAACAAACAAACAAATAAATAAATACACCTTTAAAAAAAAAGTAAAGAAAACAAAAGGATCCAACACCTCTGGGATGCAGCAAAAGCAGTTCTAAGAGGGAAGTTTATAGCAATACAGGTCTACCTCAAGAAGTAAGAAAAATCTGAAATGAATAACCCAATATTGCACCTTTTTCTTCTCTTGCTTAAACCCACTTCTCCACTGGCTACTTCCCTGAAATATACAATGATGCTCAGTTCTCTCCCATCTTAAGCATGCAACGTGTCCACACCCACACCCACTCCCCGCTCTCATCCTATATCCCCAACAGTGGCTCCCTTTTCTCCATGGGCTAGCTGGATGTTCTGGGCTTATTGTCTCTACTTCTCCACCTTGCTCTTCTATTTTTTTTAAATTATTTATTAAATGTTTATTTATTCTTGCGAGAGAGAGAAAGAGAGACTGAGCATGAGCGTGGGAGGGGCAGAGAGAGGGAGACACAGAATCAGAAGCAGGCTCCAGGCTCTATGCTGACAGCACAGAGCCCATTGTGGGGCTCAAACTCATGAACCAGGGGGATCACGACCTGTGCTGAAGTCAGACGCTTAACCAACTGAGCCACCCAGGCGCCCTCCACCTTGATTTTCTTAACTACAGTAATTCCTGGGCCCTGTCCAACTGCACTGGATAGGGTTTCCAACAACTCCTGATGGTCACACTTCACCCCTTCTCCCTGACTGTCCTTCTACAGCATCCAAAACTCTTGGGACCAGCTCTGGTTCAGCACTATCCCTAGTCCAATCAGTCATTGGGTCATGGCCATAGTTCTGCTCCTTCTAGAATCTATAAGAATGTGTGCTGTTCTGTTGTGCTTTCTTTCAGAGGTGGTGCTCAGAACAATCAAAATCGAAGTCTAATAGATGACATTTGCCTTCCATTGAATAAAAAGAACTTGAGAAGTCTTCTTTATATATGGAAAATCCTAGAATCCCAGTAGAACAAAATTAGCCCGGAGAGAAGTCATTTCCTTGTCTAGGACACCTCATGCAAGTCCTTGTGCTAAGAACCAGCTTCCTCACATCGAAAGCAATAACAAATACTTATTGCATAAACACGGGCAGTTGACCACGGTTCTAAAAATATTTCTCACTCAACAAATTTTTCTTGCCTTGAGAAAGTGTAATCACTGCAATTATTTATTAATCAAACAATCAAAGGTATTTACGGTACAGATATCATGTGAAAAAACTGTGCTGAGCTCTATCAAGGAGACAAAGAACTAAGAGACAGGGGTTCTGCCTAAGAGTGTACACCCTCATAGCAAGACAAAGAGTCTGTGGTTGACCTTGAACAATGCTGGGATAAGGGCATCAATCCCCTGTGCAGATGCAAATCCACAATTCTGATTCTCCCAAAACTTACCTACTAATGGCCGACTCCTGATCAGAAGCCTTACCAATAACATAAACAATCGATTAATACATATATTCTATGTCCTATGGGTTACATGCTGTATTCTTATCACGAAGTAAGCTAGACAAAAGAAAATGTTATTAAGAAAATCATAAGGGAGAGAAAACACATTTACAGGATTGTACCGTATAGAAAAAAATCTGTAAGTGGACCTACGAAGTTCAAGCCCACGTTGTTCAAGGGTCCACTGTACTCATAAAAATAATGATACTGGGAGGTATAGGACCTGGAGGCTTAAACAGATCACGCGTGTAGCATGAATTTGGAGAGAGGAGAATTTGTGGGTTTAGCCAGTTTAAAAAGGTGACCCGAGGGGCAGCTTTGATGGGGTCTCGCAATACAGGAAAGTTTAAGCGGAAATGGCGTGTGACAAGGAGGAAACTCAACTATTCTACAATCCAGGGAAGGTACTAATACAGCAAACTCAGAAGTGTGTGGAGTGAGCGTTTACAGACTTCCTTTGAAGTCCTGGCCCTAGTGTTCCAGGGGATTGAGGGGGGTGGTGGGAATCTCAGTGTGCCCAGATTTGAAGATTTTCTCTCTGAGTAGGTAGCTTCTTGAACAGGTAAACCACTGACCTTCAGCATAAAGCCACTCTCTGTTGGAAAGCTTCCCGGAGAACACTTGGGGTCCCTTGTGCAAACAGAATAGTTTAGGATGTGTGATGTGCTGAGCTATCAAAGAGCTTGCTGGCCAGGTCCTGTCACATGATTGGGGGGTGGGGGGCACTGACGATTGATGATAACCAGCACACAGGCTGGACCACTCCAAGAGGCAGAAAAGATATTGTTCAACCTATCTCTCTCTCTCTTCTTTTTTTTTTTTTTAATGTTTTATTTATTTCTAGGAGAGAGAGAGACAGTGAGCAGGGGAGGGTCAGAGAGAGAGGGAGTCACAGACTCTGAAACAGGCTCCAGGCTCTGAGCTGGCAGTCAGCACAGAGCCCGACGCGGGGCTCGAACCCACGAACGCGAGATCATGACCTAAGCGAAAGTCGGACGCTTAACCGACTAAGCCACCCAGGCGCCCCTCTCTCTCTCTCTTCTGGCATTAGGGCCATAACCACCCACACTGAGGTCTGACACATGAAATAACCAAGCCTGGGGGAGCCCATCCCACTCTGCTCAGACACATGACCTGTTTTGGACAGTGATGAAGCCCTCAGTGAACAGTGTGGTGACCAGAGCTCAGGTCAGCAGGACCTCAGAGGCAGGGGGTGGTGGGGGACAGTGGTGGAGGAAAGTACACAGCTCAGGGTGGGGACCACCATCCCAGTGTGCATGGCAGGGGCAGAGCAGTGGATGCCATTTCAATACTCTCTCTAGTGCCTGGGTGGCTCAGTAGGTTAAGTATCCAACTTTGGTTCAGGTCATGATCTCACAGTTCGTGGGTTCGAGCCCTGCGTCGGGCCCTGCACTAACAGCTCAGAGCCTGGAGCCTGCTTCAGGCTCTCTCGCTGCCCCTCCCCTGCTCGCACTCTGTCTCTCAAAAATAAATAAACATTAAAAAAAGAGAATACTCTCTAAAATTGCTCTTTTAATTAAAAATAATTTCTTTAAGCTTCAGCTTCTCCCTCTTCTATTTGATCTCTTTCTCTTGCTTTCAGGAGAGCCCCCATCTTCCTTTCCTTTCCCTCCTTATTTCCTGCACCCAGAGAGGGCATTTGAATAAGAGGTGAGCAGGGATCAATTGTTTTAACACCCACAGGTAAAGTGTGACTGGAGGCATGGTTAAGAGACAGAGAAATTAAGAGCAGGGAAATTGTGAGCATTGCTCAGGCCAAGCAGCCTGTCACAGGCCGGCGTGGGCAGGAGGACCTGAAGGGGAGACATCTGTCGCTCGCGGCTTGAGTCAGGGCCTGGAGCTCACTGTTTCTAGAGGCAGCTCATTCCATTGGTGGTCAAGTCCGGATTAGAATGTTCTCTCTTACAGTGATTTCTAAGCCTACACTCCGTATCTTCTACCCATTAGTCCTAGCTCTGCCCTCTGAAGACACACAAAATAAATTCACATTTATTTATATTTTTTCTCTGCACACATGAGATCTATCAGATCTAGCAGATGATCTAGCAGATCATCCTAAATCTTCTTTCCTCAGGGCAAATGCCTGGATTCCTCCTGACACCTCTCCAGGCTGAGTTTCCAGATCCATCGCCAGTCATGTGTATCTCATCTGGGTAGGGGCCACGTCACTGAGGTTCCTTATACTACGAAACTGTCCTAGATCCCTGGACTGTCCCCACAGTGTCCCAACACTCCCTGGAGGTGAAGGATGTCTACTTCTTGAAGGACCCACATCAGGGATACAGCCGGAAGCTCATTGGCTGGTGGGATAGCTTCAGCCCCTCTTAAGACCATGTTCCTACTGTCAACCAAAATGCTAACATTTTCCAAAAAAATATTTATTTGTTTGTTTTTCAGAGAGAGAGAACTCATAGGAGAAGGGCAGAGAGAAAGGGAGAGAGAATCCCAAGCAGGCTACACACGTCTGTGCAGAGACAAACGTGCAGTTCGATCTCACAGATCTTGAGATCAAGACCTGAGCTGAAATTAAGAGGAAGACACTTAAACGACAGAATCACCCAGGCGCCCCAATGCTAACATTTTTAAAAATTATGGTAGAAGATACATAACATAAAATTTGCTATTTTAGCCAGTTTTTAAGTGTGCAGTTCAGTGGCATTAAGCACATTTCTATTATTGTGCAAGCACCACTGTCCATCTCCAGTATTTTTTCACCTTGTAAAACTAAAACTCTGTTCCTACTAAACACTAACTCCCCAGGCCCCCTTCCCAGCTCCTGGCAAACACAAGTCCTACTTTCTGCCTCTGTGAATTTGACTACTCGAGGTATCTTACAGTGGAATCACAGTTTTCATCCTTCTGTGATTGGCTGATTTTACTTAACGTAAGTGTTCTCAAGTTCACTTATACTGTAGCATGTATCAGAATTTCATTCTTTTTTTTTTTTTTTTTTTTTTAAAGACTGAAACCTATTCCATTGTGAGTTTCTACTACATTTTGCTTATCCATTCATCTGTTGATGGACACTGGGGCACTTCCGCCCCTTGACTGTTATGAATAATGTTGTGAACATGGGTGCACAAATGCCTCTTTGAGTTCCTGCTTTCAGTTGGTTTGGGTATAAACCCAGAAAAGGATCACAAATGCAAACATTGTGTACTTGTTGCTGATTGGCTGGGTTTCCCTAATGCTGTGTTTGTGAATTTCACTTTTTGAAAGGGAAACTTTCCTAGGGACTACCATGTCTTCAAATTGTTCTCACTGTGTCAGCCTGTTGAAAGAATAAAACCTACTTACAAGAACCGCTTGCCATTTATGCCTAATTATCATACAGCACAATGGTGATCATTTACATCGTTAGCTCCGTGTCAGATTAACTTGCAAGACTCTGCCTCACGCAAGGTTTGTTTCTCACAAAGCTTGGTCACTTGTCTCCAAATTATGCTAATTAACGTGAACACCAATGCACAAAGCACCCCACTGCCTCTCTCGCCTGCTGCACCCCTGCACCCCCTTCCCATCCCATGCTTCTTCCCTCTTGTGAATCTCTACCCTTTCCTCTGAGTTTTCTTCCATATTCCTTTTTGTTTGTTTGTTTTCCTGAGAAATGTTTGGGATGTCCTCTGCCAGGGTGAGGTGGAGGTAGGGTGGCAGAAATGTCAGGTCCAGCTCCCACGGTCACAGGAGGGAAGTGGCTAATGGACAAAAGTCCTAGTCTTGATCAACATTGCTGAGATTGCTAGCGTCCCTGAGTACAGGTGAACAGTGCATCCAGAGCAGTGGGCCCAGAGCAGGAAGGAAGATGCCAACCTCTGTTCTCATGATTTGGGTCAACTCTGAGAGCCAAAACCACAGAACTACCCCAACTCCTCAGTCCACTGCCATCTCCAGGCTCCACTCCACACATCTTGCCCTGTGCAGCAAGACCTGGCCCCCACCAGACCACTCACATGGTATTTCCGATCTCTATCGATAGTCTGAGGGTAACATATGATTTGAAAGTATTTGGTATCCCTGGCCTAGTTGTAAAATGGCGCTAGGGTAGAGACTAAGTCAGAGAAGTGAAATACAGGAGACATTGACAAGTTCATCTGAAGAAAACTTCTAACGATGATTTGTAAAGTTCCGCATAATCCAGATGCATGCTGTTCCAGGTATGTGTCAGGGCACAAGAAGTGATCTCCAAACTTAAAGGCTGAGAATAGCAACATGTTATTGTATCTCGTGAGTTAGGCCAGGTTCAGCTAGAAGAGTCTTAAATATATAAAATATATGTATTTTGTCTTGTAAAATAGAACTGCATCTGCCTAACAGATCAATTACATAGAAAAAAAAACATTTCCAGGGGCGCCTGGGTGGCTGTCGGTTAAGCGTCCAACTTCGGCTCAGGTCATGATCTCAGGGTTCATGGGTTCGAGCCCCGCATCCGGCTCTGTGCTGACAGCTCATTCAGAGCCTGGAGGCTGCTTCGGAATCTGTGTCTCCCTCTCTCTCTGACCCTCCCCTGCTCACGCTCTCTCTCTCTCTCTCTCTCTCTCTCTCTGTCTCAGAAATGAATAAAACATTAAAAAAATTTTTAAAAACCTTTTCACAGAAAATCTGAAAACCATAAAAATGTACAGGAAATAAAAGTCACTTATGGACTCCACTATCACCCACAGATGTTGGGAGCTAGTTTACGTATTTGAGATTCTATACATAAGACTGTACATATTCAATACCTACAATTGCTGATGCTTTAGTAGTCTTCAAACACGTCTTTTTTAATGTTTATTTTGAGAGAGAGAGTAAACATGCACGCAAGAGAGTGGGGAAGGGGCAGAGAGAGAGAGAGAAAGAGAGAGAGAGAAAATCCCAAGCAGGCTCCACACTGTCAGCAGAGCCTGATGTGAACCTCCATCTCATGAACCATGAGATCATGACCTGAGCCGAAATCAAGAGTCGGAGGCTTAACCGATTGGGCCACCCAGGCACTCTGAAACATATCTTTAATAGCTATATGATAACAATGCTATAGAGATACCATAATTTATTTATTGCTCTATTTGGAACATTTCAGTTATTTTTGATTCTTAATTAGTTCATAATATATATACATACACATATACATATATATTTATGAAAACCTTGTCTTTAAATCTCCGCCTCTCTAATTATTTTTTCTTAGGACGGATCATGGAGTCAGAGTACAGAAAATCTTCAAGGCTCTAGAAGCATTTACCAAATTGCCCTTCCAGAAGGGTGTGCCAATTTTTACTCTCACCCATTGTCACCTTTAAAAAAAAGTGGCTCACTGACCCTGTCACCTTAAAAAGAGCACTCTAAGGCTCAGTTTCTTCTGCTTGTTGACATAATGGGATCTTTCTTCCCTCTTCATGTTTTAAAGAGCGAGAGTTCAGAAATGTGACTTTTCCAAAACTCTCTTCTATGCTCAGATTCTTTTGGGAGGAGGTGAGTGGGTGGAAAGAGACTTCTATGATCCAAGGTGCCTTCCAACCCTGAGGCTGTGATATTTTCACCATCCGCATTGGCACCAGATGGCTGGAGCCTTGGGGCAAGAAGGCCGACGAAGGAAAGAATTCCAGCGCTCGCTATTTGGGAATGCAGCCTTTGATTAACAAAAACTTGGTGGCAAGCAAGTGGAGCTGGGGCCGGAGGCATGGACCCGCAGCGCACTGCCGCACGCACCACGCGCACACGCTGTCACACCCCGCCCGCGGCCCGCTCGGGTTTGGCTACAGAACGGGGGAGGACCCAGGGGGCGGCCACGGGTCCGCACGACGGCGCCCCCCTCCCCGCCAGCCCGAGCGCGCGAAGGGCGGGGGCTCCCGGGCCGCGCGCCCAGCCCCGGCGCTCCAGCCAAGTTTGCCTCGCGGTCCCGGCCGACTCGCGGGTTACCTGAGCCGCCAACCACGTCAGCGCCACATCATCGGGGCCTTTTACTTTGCGAGGGAACAGGAAAAGAAGGAAGAAAAACCTCCCCCGGGCGAGCCAATCGCAAGCAGACGGCTCTGCCCGGGAGCTCGGAGTTGGGCGCGTGCGGGAGTGGGCGGTGGGCCGGAGGCGGGGCCAGCGAGGTCCGGAGGCGGGGCCTGGGCTGTCCGGGGCGGGGCGTGGGCGGGGCCGCGCGGCGGCGGGGCGGCGGGCCGCGCTGGGGCCGGTCTGCGGCGTGGGCCTCGGCTGTGGCGGCGGCGGCGGCGGCGGCGGGGGAAGATGCTGCAGTCCCTGGCCGGCAGCTCGTGCGTGCGCCTGGTGGAGCGGCACCGCTCGGCCTGGTGCTTCGGCTTCCTGGTGCTCGGCTACCTGCTCTACCTGGTCTTCGGCGCCGTGGTCTTCTCGTCGGTGGAGCTGCCCTACGAGGACCTGCTGCGCCAGGAGCTGCGCAAGCTGAAGCGGCGCTTCCTGGAGGAGCACGAGTGCCTTTCCGAGCAGCAGCTTGAGCAATTCCTGGGCCGCGTGCTGGAGGCCAGCAACTACGGCGTGTCGGTGCTCAGCAACGCCTCGGGCAACTGGAACTGGGACTTCACCTCCGCGCTCTTCTTCGCCAGCACCGTGCTCTCCACCACAGGTAGAGGCTGGCCGCCGCGGCCGCCGTGTCCCCGCGCCCCCCTCCCCGGCCCGCCGCCCGCGCCCCGGCCCCTCCCGGGCCCTCCCGTGGCGCGCACACCCGGCGGAGCCGGAAGCCGGCGCGGTGACCGCGGAACACGCCTTGGGTGTTGCCTCCCCGTAACTCTTGGGAAGTGGTCCCCGAAGCCTTCGGTCCGGGTGGCTGCGGGGGCGGGGGGGAGGGGGCTTCGCGGGCTGCGTTCTGCTTGTCGCGGTACCCTGCACCCGGCTGTCCGGTGGGAATCTGGAGCATCCCGGCCGCCGCGCGGGCAGGCGAGGGGATGCTGGAAACTGCCCGCTGCCTCAGTGCGCGCACCTTCCTCCTGACCCCGTCCCGCAGGGCCGAGGCCGCGCCAGAGGGTCACCTTCCAGACGGTGCCCTCTCTTTCGGTGATGCATACATTTCTCGGCCCTTTGCTCTTTGTGTGTGTGGGGGGAGGCTGTGGGAGTAGCCGAGTGACATCACTCTGCTCTTCGCAGGTGACCTCCGAGCGGACAGGCGGATCCGGTTTCTTTTCAGAGTAGGAGGAGGGGTGAGGGAAGGGAGCGTCCGACTGCCTAGGATCCGGCAAAATGGGGGCACCTTGATTCAGCAGTTTTTTTCAACTTTAGGTGTGCGAGGCCACCCCTAAACTTCGCAGCGACTCTTCCCCTCCCCGCACTCCTCACCCAGCAGGACGCTCACGCATGGAGAAGCGTCCTCGGGTGGAAGCCGAGGCCGGCGAGTGCCCCAGGGCGCCCTTGCTGTGCCGGATTCGGTGAATGAAGGCGGCGTTTTCCCAGCGGCTAAGTGGGGCACACACACGGGGTTGGAGATATTTACACATTGATGTTGGAACCCTGGAAAGTCTCTCAAAGGATGTTCAGCGAAGTCCCCTTTTTATCCACGAGACCAAATCTTTGCACAGTCCATCTTGGCGCGCACAAGGTCACACTCTTCCTAGTTCCCCGTGTAGTGCTGGGACCTGGGCCTCCAGTGAGTCGGGGCCGGCAGTACTGGACACGCCCCTGGCCCCTCCTCCGTAGCAGGTGAATCAACTTCTTATTGCGACAACTGTTCCGTCACCCCACCCCCCTCGGACACCTCCTAGGGTTTGTTTATAATCCCCTTGGGGCTAAACCCAGTTGATTGTTTTCATAATAAGTGATACCGAGTAATAATACACTTTCCACCTAGTTCCTGTAAAACAATGCTTTAGAAGACGGAGGTGAATTACTAAGCTGTAGTAAACCGAATTCTAGCTTGTATTGTGATAATGTTAAAAACCGTGTTAAACTTAGCCCTAACCAAGATGAATCCTCTTCCTTTTCAACTTTGCCAACACCACTCTTCAGCTTTATTTCCCCAAGTGCCGCTTCCGTCGTCTTTAGCTGGGTCCCTTCCTGGGAACATTTAGAAGTCCCCGCGCTTTTCCTTTGAAGGACATTTATTTGTTCTGAATTGAGACTCATTCATTCGCTGCAGAACTATTTCCACTGGGCTGCAGCAAGTCTACAGCTGGGTCACAGTGTTGAGTAAACATTCTGTAAAGTTTCTCTCTTTGAGTGCCTTCTAAGTAATGGTATTTTAAGAACGGAACGGGGAAAGAACAATGTTGTGAGGGAAAGAACGTGTTTGCTTTTACTGGGTAGGATTTTCTCAGGCTGGCACAGCTCCTGTAGAATCTCATCATAAGCAGATAATTAAATCTCAAAAAGTATGAATTTACATCTCAAATAGTTATTTCCTAGATTTCGTCTCTTCCTCCCCCCTTTTTTTTAATTAGGAAAAATACAGTTCCTGTTTTTAAAAAAAGGTTGGGATAGATGTCTTATTATTGGTATTCAGATTACATTGTAGTTCCTAAGGAAGTCTGTTTTCACGCAAAACAAGAGTTCATTTAGGAAATCCGGTGCAAGGGGCGCTTAAGGATACACTAGATGAAAAAGGTGCCTCTCAAGTGTGTAAAATTAGCAAATCAATGAATTCTTGTCCTTGAGAGAATTGGCTTTATTAATGCAGATAGAGTTCCAGCAAACTTCAGAATTCCCTAAATCAAAGATAACTCTTCTGGTTTTGTGTTGACCCGGTATCTGACACACTTTGTTCCGTGTGGTAGCAAAACAGCGATCTCAGACAATGTGGAGTCAGGATTTGTGCTTCTCCTTCGGGTAGATACGGGTAGATACGAGGCATGCTGTGGTTGTGGTCTGTGGGCTTGTTTAACTCTTCTCGCCCCTGTCGATGGCGAATCCCTGAACTAACTGTCGCCTACCCAGTGAGGACAGTCAGCCCTGGCTTGTCTAGAATGGTACCGCGGGGGTTACAAAGTTTCCATTCTGGCTGGTCATCTCTGAAATACAGGACCCTGGATGTGCCTGCGGCAGAATCTTCGCATCTCACCAAGTCCAAGTTCAGTCAAGTCTTCATGGTTTCTTTGCAGGAAGACTTAGGTTGTAATTCAGGGGTGATCTTCAGTCTCTGCTCTGCCAAGGACTCTGGAAATTATTTCAAACCACTGAACGTCTCTTTACTTTTCCTTGATTAAAAAACCGTATAGCAACACCTGCGTAGGATCTGCAGTGAATGGAAGGGGAAAGTACACTTTTACCTTTTCAGAGGGAAAAGCGGTAGAAAAATAAAAGGAGGCGTTGTAGACTGAGGCATTTCCCATATAACTTTTATACTGTGATTTTTTTTCTTTTTTAATTTTAACGTTTATTTATTTTTGAGAGACAGAAACAGTGAGTGAGCAGGGGAGAGGGAGAGAGAGAGGGAGACACAGCATCTGAAGCAAGCTCCAGGCTCTTAGCTGTTAGCACAGAGTCTGTTGCTGGGTTCAAATTCAACGAACCATGGGATCATGACCGGAGCTGAAGTCGGACGCTTAACCTACTGAGCCACCCAGGTGCCCCTGTGATTTTTTTTTTTTTCAAGGAGTAAGGAACACTCCTTGGGAACTTGGGAAGTTAGAAATAAGAATAATTAAGAACATGTCAGTTTACTGTAAGTTTCCTTCTTTATTCATCCGGCAAGGTTATATATCATGCTGACGTTTGGTAAAAATGCAGTTTGTGTGCATGAGCTGTAAGGCTGGTACTTTTTTATTTTGCTGTGTTGTAAATCGGGGTCTGCATGATAGCTCAGTCCCTGTTGCTGTCAGTCGTAAGCATGGTGCCTTGCATCGTGATGCTGCCTTATCCCCGTTTATGAAGCGAGGTTTTGAAACTTTTATTTAAAGTGCTCAGAAAAGGGGGGGCACCTGGGTGGTAGCTCAGTCAGTTAAGCATCTAACTCTTGGTTTCGGCTCAGGTCATGATTTTGTGGTTCATGGGTTCGAGCCCCACCTCTGGCTCTGCTCTGGTAGCACAGAGCCTCCTTGGGATTCTCTCTCTCCCTCTCTTTCTGCCCCTCTCACACTTGCACTCTCTCTCTCTCTCTCAATATAAAAAAAGAAACTTTATTTAAAAAAGTTTTTTTAAGTTTATTTTTGAGAGAGGCAGAGTAAGCGAGTGGGGGAGGGGCAGAGAGAGAGAGGGAGGGAGAGAATCCCAAGCTGGCTCCACACTGTCAGCACAGGGCCTCATGTGGGGCACAAACCCACAAACCTCAGGATCATGACCTGAGCCGAAACCAAGACTCAGATACTTAACTGTCTGAGCCACCCAGGTGCCCCTAAGTAAATAAACCTAAAAAAAATAAATAAAGGGGCGCCTGGGTGGCTCAGTCGGTAGAGCGTCCGACTTTGGCTCAGGTCATGATCTTGCAGTTTGTGGGTTCGAGCCCCGCATCAGGCTCTGTGCTGACAGCTCAGAGCCTGGAGCCTGCTTCAGGTTCTGTGTCTCCCTCCCTCTCTCTGTTCCTCCCCCACTCATGCTCTGTCTCTCTCTCAAAAATAAATAAAAACATGAAAAAAAATAAAAAAGAAAGTAATATTGAAGTAAAAATCAAGTAAGAAATCAAGTAAAAACAAGTAATGTTTCCTGACACATTAAGGTTTTACAAGAACCACGTTTCAGCGTCCATAGAGACTTGGATTAGGTGTATAGTCATTTGTTTCTATGTCATTTAGGGCTGCTTTCCCGCTGCAATGACGGAGTTGAGTAGTGGTGACATGAACCATGTGGCCACAGAATCTGAACTATTTACAGCTTGGCCGTTTGCATAAAGAGTCCACCGAACTCTGCTTTGGAATAAGCCTTAAAAGGAACTCTAAGCCAGAGGAATGCTAAGGGTCGTACTTCCTTTTGGAAACCTTTCCAGAAGACAGTTTAGCATCCGAGACTTCTCTGCGTTGTGGTAGGCAGCCTTTAAATTAGCTGGCTAAATTTTTCAGGGGTATGCAGCATTTAAATTAGTAGCTACCATCCCCATCATTTCCAAAGCAAATGATTGTTTATTGTAGGATGTCACTAGATTTTGGTCAAATCTGTGACATGACTGTCCCCCGCCCCTTTTTTTTTGTATTTGGAATGGTGACGAAGCCACCACTTATATTGGAATTGCCTTATCTAACATGCTTGGTCAATACTGTATTATTTCTGGAACAGAAATGCCAATGAGGAAAGGAATTCCACCAGAAACAAACAAGCAAACTACCAACCTGGAAGAGAGATCTGAAATCCCACGTACTGAAATCTGTGCTCTTTATGCACAGGAGAGCCTTTGGTCTTGATTTGGGGCCTTTATGTTTAATTCTAACAAATTTAACTATCTGTCTTTGAACCCCCTGGCAGATTAAAGAAGGAAACGCATGGCTGTAAGCAAGCCTAAGCCAAAGGTCACAAAAAGACAACCATTTTAAACATCAGAAAAATAAAGTGATACTATTAAAAACAAACTTTTATTGAACATTTTATGCGTACCCCTATCGCAAGGAGCTCATGAGGCGTAGGGGGCTTCATCCTCACTTTAAAAGAGGCTGAAACTAAAATTGAGGTCGAGGGTCCTTACCTAGGTCACAAAACTAGTAGCGATGTGGCCTTGATTTGAGTCCAGATGTATCTGGGTTAAGAGCTTGATGTTTGCATAGTGTCTAGGCAGACAGGGTTGTTAAGGGCTGAATGTGTCTCCAGAATTCGAATGGTGAAGTCCTCACCCTTGTACTTCAAAATGTGACTATGTTTTTGGAAATAGGGCCTTTAAGGAACCGACTAATGGGGCACCTGGGTGGCTCAGACCGTTGAGCATCTGACTTCAGCCCGGGTCACGATTTCACAGTTCACGAGCTCGAGCCCCAGGTCAGGTTTGGCACTGACAGCACAGAGCCTGCTTTGGACCCTCTGTCTGTCTCCCTCTCTCTCTACCCCTCCTCTGGTCATACTCTCTCTTTCAAAAATAAATAACATTTTAAAGATATAAAAAAATAAGAAGTGATTTAAGTTAAAATGAGGACACAATGAGAAGGTGCCATCTGCAAGGCAAAGAGAGAGAGACCCTGGAAGGCACCGAGCCTGCCAGTACCTTGATCTTGAACTTCTAGCCCCCAGAACCATGAGAAAATGAATTTCTGTTACTGAACCCACCTGGTCTGTGGTACTTTTTTATGGGAGCTCTAATAAGCTAATACTGAAGCACTGTTTTGGTTTTTGTGAGTGGTACGAAAACAAAGAAACAAAACAAATATAAGAACACGAGAAACAGAATCTTTATATCTTTGCCATGTATGCCAAGCCAACAGCTCCATCTGCATGAATAAGACGCCATTATTGTAGAACGCAGTGTAATAATCGATATCCCTGAATGATCAGGAGTGATGCTTCAACATGCCTCTGTTTAAGAAGGCAGAGAAATGTGTAATAAATCCTAGAAACATTTCCACCCACTAATGGTCAAAAAGAGTATGTATTAATATTTACTAATACTCATGCATAAGCCCATCCCTGTCTCTAAAACATCATTCTCTAGCATTTTGAAGGTCCTCCCCCAAACTATAAATTTGCTATTATCTATGCCTGTTTTATGGCGCTTGGAACATACTGTTGCCATTATAAATGATAATCACTTGAAAGAGATTATGCGTTTGCTTTTATGACAGAACTGTAAGTCTTGTCAAGAATGTAATTTTCTCTTGTACCAGTAACCCAGTGGGAAATCTGGTGCCTTTCACGACAAGTCATTTTATGGCCCTGCTCCTTGGACTGCTGTGGGTGGGGAGACCATCTGTTTTCTCTTGCGCAGAAAGTTGGAGCACGTGAACTTGCTAGTGCTTCTTTGTTTTGCCCCATACAGCGCAATTTCTTGTGGTCCGACTTCCCACAGAGCTGGTGTCCAGGACAGAGAGATCCTCTATGGCATTCCCTTTCTTTGGCATAGAATTGCACTGTGCTTGATTTTATTCTCAAGAAGCCTCATTCGATCCCAACTGTAGCCAAATCCATGAACTACTGAAGTCCTTCTCTTCTTCGCTGAGTGTGCTATGATCACCTTGTGTTTTACCGGTGGGAGCTAAGGATTGTCTTCTCAAAAAGCAGGCAATGTTGGGGGGTGTCCTAGACTTCGTGATGCTTCTGTCTCCCAGACCCAGTTTGTGCTCTGACTTCTTTGTTCATTCCAGGTAGATTCCTTGCCTGTGGAGTTGGTGGTCACGCCCCCTCAGTGCAGGGCTGTGTCCCTGACCCAAGGTCAAAGTGAAGAACAGGGTGGAGGGGGCTTTAGAGGCACAGAGGAAGTAGAATCGGAAGGGACCTAGATTCTCTCCCTTTGCGTGAAGCAGTCTTGTATTTTCTGGTTGTACTCATGTTTCCGTTCTGTGATCTGTAATATAAGAACAGAATCGGTTCTTATATTAAAGAGATTAACTGGGCTGTGTTTGACATTGGCCCCGTTTCCTCATTGCCTACTATCTGCTTGATTCCCCTATCAGATTCTGACTGCATTGGGTGCTCTGGCTCAGGCTGACTTACTTTAGTTTGTGAGTTGAGAGCCTGCACTTGGAAGCCTTTGTAGATTTAGTAATTGGTACCTGGTGATGAGGTTTAGGCAGAAAGCTCCCCAGGGACTCGGTGACCCAGGTAATGTAAAGTCAATATTAGCGTGGTTTGTGGGTGCCGAGCAGAGAAAACAAAAACACACAATTTAAAAAAAAAATGTGAGTTTTTATTTCTCTGAGCGTGGTCAGTGGACTGCATATTAGGAATAGGAATCGAGGGACACCTGGGTGGCTCCGTCGGTCTGACTTTGGCTCAGGTCATGATCTTGGGGTTCCTGAGTTTGACCCCTGCATGGGACTCTCTGCTGTCAGCACAAAGCCCACTTCGGATCCTCTGTCCCCAACCCCCCTGCCCTTTCCCTGCCTGTGCACTCTCAAAAATAAATAAAATAAAACATTTAAAAAATGAGAAATAGGAATTGAAGTATAGACTTGTCGAATCACTGTGTTGTACCACTGAAGGTAATGCGACATTGCGTGTTAATTATACTTCAGTTGGAAAAAAAAAAGCATTGAAGGGCTAGTTAGCTCATCCCCTGTTCATGCTTAGGCAGCATGGGGACCCACATTCAGCTATTTATTCAAGGTGGTGCCTTCACCCCCCACTCCACTCAGCTTCATGGAAGCCTCTTGAGGTTTATTCAAGCTTCGGTTTGCAGCACAGCCTTGAAGGAGACCTTTAGTCAAAGGTGCACTGAGGAGGGGAGGCGGGGAGGCGGAGAGGTGGAGAGGCGCCATTGTCCCAGAGAAGAGAGCTACCCTGGGGCATTCTGAGCTGGGCGCACATGGCGGGGGGGCTGGGAGTGGCGGATGGGCTGCACAGAAGCAGGCCACACTCCCTGTCTTCCCAGGTTCGTGTCCCACTTGTTCCCGCTCTTTCTCCTCCGCCCGCTGGTTCTCCGCATCTTGTATACCGCCAGGTATGGGAATGCCCCATTCTTCTGGGACACATAGCACTTACTGCCCTGGACTGAAATTCCTTATTTTCACGTCTGTCTTCCTGCCAGGGTGGCCTTGAGAAGGAGCGCCATCTTGGCCTCATTCTGCTGTGTCCCTAGCGCTCAGTAGGTCCTCATTAAATGCAAAGGAAGGCACGTCTCTTCCTGGGTCTGAGTCTTTTTCCTCTTCTGGAAAGCGAGGAAATTTCTAAAGATGTTACTCATTTTCAAGAGACCTCACGTATCATTTCGTTACCTCGATAAGGAAACAGAGGCCCAAGTTGCTTAAATGATCTCCTGCAGTTACTTACATAAAAGGTGATATCCGCGTGCCTCGCGTATCTTCAGTGCACTGTGGAAGGCTCTAAGTGATCTAAAGCGAGGAGAAAGGCATGCATTCTTGAGCAAATATTTATTGAGCACTTAAGTTCACCGGGTACTGCTCCAGCCACTGGGAGATCCTGCCTTCCTGGATGTCTGTCTGGTAGGAGGAAGGAGATCCTATAAATAAGATGATTAAGTGGGAGATAATGGAAAATATGTATTGGTCCCTGCCCCAGGTTCCGGGCACAGAGGCCCTAAAAGCTCGGTAAATTCCTGAGTAGAACACGAGGAGAATCTTCTCTTCCGTGTGCTCTAGGGTGGGGGCTGGTCAGCAGAAAGACCCAGCCATGATTAGGAGCTTGGAATTTTCAGCCCCACCCCCAACACCCAGAGAGGGGAGAAGCTAGAAATGGAGTTAACGATCTGCCATGCCACTGTGAGGAAGCCTCCATAAATATCCCAGTAGCATGGATTTCTGGGAGCTTCTAGGTTGGTGAACACGTGCACTCCAGGAGGGGGGCATGCCCCAAGTCTGCAGGGACAGAAGCTCCTGCCTTGGGACCCTCCCAACTTGCCCAGTGCATCTCTCCATCTGTCTGTTCCTGAGTCATATCCTTTTATGATGAGCCGGTGATCTAGTGAACGAACTGTGTTCCTGAGCTCTGTGAGCCCTTCTAGCAAATTAATGGACCCTGAGGAAGGGATCGTGGGAACTCTTATTTATAGCCAATGAGACAGAAGTAGAACTGACAGCCTGGACTTGACTTTGTAAGTGAGGACAGCCTTGCAGGGCTGAGCCCTTCACCTGTAGGGATCTGATGCCGTCTCCAAGTAGATAGTGTCACAGTTGGGCCGACTTGCAGGAAGCCAGCTGCCATCACAGAAAATCGCTTGTCGTGGAGAAAAAAAACCGTCCACGCATTTGGCGACCAGAGGTGTCAGATGTGTTACGTTTTGTGTGAAGAGGCACAGGAGACACACTGAGAGGTGTAAACACACAGCACCCGGTGTGGGGATAGACTGCTAAGGAGCTGCATCCTAGAGCAGTGGGAAGCCAAGGAGATAGGGAGACTTGGGAGGGTGGAGGGCTGGATGGGAAGAGGTCCAGGACTGTGGTCTCTGGTAAGGAAGTCACAAAAGGCCTCACTGAGTAAATGGCATTTGATACAAGAACCAGAGGAGGTGGGAGTGCATCATTCAGCTATCTGGGGATGTTCTAGAACAAAGTCCCGGTATCGGAGGTGCTTCGAGAAAGGCATCATGGCTGGTGGGAGACAGCGGGGGACCGGATCAAGGAGAAGGAAAGCGGGCAAGTGGCCTTGAGAAATAGCATGACCGTAGGTAGAGAAGAGAAAGGAAAGGAGGTATTACAGGTGGAGCATGTGAATTCTCTCAGCCAAGTTGCCATTTAATACATTCATTTAACAATAGTTTAAATACTTCAACTTCCCGGCTAAGAAACAGTCTCTAAGCTGTAATATTATTTTCTAATTTAATAGTATATAAGGCCGTATGGAAAACTAGGGGGTGGCGCAGGAAGATTCGCTTCATATTTTCTTAAAAAGTTAACAGCAGGATATTTAGTATTTGACATAATTGTTCAATTTAAAATTTGCAATCTGTATAGTCCAGAGAACAACAATAAATCTATCTCTTCAGTGCCATTATTAGGAGCAGCTAACATTCAGTAAATTGCCAAGAAATCAGTGTAGGTCTTTCCTGTTTTTCAAAAGCAAATAAGAAAAACATACATTTTTTTTTTTCCCACGAGGGATCGATCTCAGAACTTTAGGAGGTCGATCACCTTCAAATAAGGGCATTTACAGTTTGTGACAGATGGTGAAATTATCATGTGACTCGGAAAGCTGAGTAATTTTCATTTCTTCTGCTTGTTTTTAAGTTTGCCATAATTACCATTTGAAATGATGCCATTTGAATAACACGGCTCCCAGCTACTCGTGGATGATCTAAGGTGCGCCTTTCTGTCTCCAAACACCGAATCTTCTCGGTGTCCCCCTGAGCCTGTGACTTAACAGGAGCCACAGTGGAATGTTTGAAACTAGAACTTAAAGGTTAAAGCACTCTTGGAGCTAAAATTCTTTAAATGTTTGAACACTGGTTACCAAGGCACTGAATTATTTAAAGGCTGTGGTTAGGGGATTAAGTTAATTAAAGGCGCCCTGGAGGCTGTCCCCACCCTGGCCTCCCCAGCCCAGGGCCTCACCGAGTTCCGAGCTGGGAACTGGGAGAGGAGACCCCACGTCACAACCTACCGGCCACCCAGGGGTCGGGACAGGAGCTCGCCCACGCCCACGGGCAGGCTGCACAGATGCACCGCTCAGGAGGGGGAGCGGATGAGGCCCACGCTTTCACACCCCCAAACAGCAGGGAAGAGCACCAGCATGCTGGCTTGCAAGCTGTCATCCGCTGGGCTGGGCGCATCCTCCCCTCCCCCGCCTCTGCTCCTCTCCAGCCCCTCTCCGGTTTAAAACATTGAACCAACAAAGTGGAAAGAAAGAGCAAAACTAAAATTACAAAAAAAAAAAAAAAAAAAAAAGGCAGCACACCGCCATTGGTAGTTTCTGGAACATGACCTAAATCTACATCTGTTCTTCCAGCCGCTCTGGCCGAACACGTATTATTTGCGGAGGTAATCTGGGTGAGGCTGAAATGACACGCTGGGCACCTGGTTCCATGTGTCGGCTCGTGCTGGCAGTCACCTCCTGCCTGCTGAGGCTGAGTCCCGTTCCCCTGGGCTGGCGGGGATTGGGGGGGAGAGGGGGGGCGGGCGTCTGGAGCGTTTCTTCAGCCATCCTGCTCTGTCCATCCTCAGTGACCCAGCCTCCACACACCGCCAGCCAGTGTCCCCTCATAGCTGGGGTTCAAGGGATGGATTGTTCCGCAGGAGCCAGGGAATGGAGTTGTTGAGTTTGACTCTCATGACATCAGACTGAATTCATATTAGAAAAGTGCAGCCTTGGGGTGCTTGGGGGGCTCAAGTCGGTTAAGCATCCAACTCTTGATTTTGGCTCAGGTCACGATCTCACGGTTCATGGGTTCGAGCCCCGTGTCAGGCTTTAAGCTGACAGCGTGGAGTCTGCTTGGGATTCTCTCTCTGCAACCCCTCTCCCCTCCAAATAAATAAATTTTAAAAGAGACAAAGGAAAAGTACGGCCTGATTGAGTGAAAAGTGAGAATCATGAATCTGTTTTAGGGGGAGTTTTTTCTTTCTGATACGCTAAACAACCCTCCATAAAGGAAGTAAATGTTGGTTCAAGGTATATTTTAGGCTTAAGTGAAGGATGGCAGAGAGAAGAGGCACAAAAGCATTGATCTGTGGACTGGGGGAGGGGGGGGGTGCTGGGGTCTCTTCTGCGCAGTCACTGGCAACAACAGTCCCTGATGATGGATTTTCTCCAGAGCTCAGTCGTTTACTCTCTATACAGTGAAGGGCTGATAAAGACCCTCCTCGCAGCCCTAAGCTTCTGGGGTTCTAGGGCTCTGGAGGGTCAGCTGAGAACTTGTCTACCCTGTGCCCCACACGTGAGGACACAGAAAAAATACCTGAAGGGATAATCCCTGACCTTAACAAACAAACAAACAAACAAACAAACAAACAAACAAGGAACAAAGGCCTGCTGTCTAGCGGGAGGCTAACCTGTGAGATCGCTGGATCGTGTGGGGCTCTGGTCACAGCTACAGGGTTTGAGGGGGTGGCCGGTGTGAGCTGACATGGGCAGAGGAAGAGGGGACTTGAGGTGACCAAGCGGCATTGGCCAGTGGCAGACAAGGGGCATAAAGATGGAGACTATGGGAAGTGGAGTTTGCATGTAACTCCACGGGCAGGAGGGAGCCTCGAAGGTTCCTGAATGCACCATGACAGTCGGGCCCGCAGGCCGGCCCTGAGGCTTGGCGGTCCCGCAAACACCAGGTTCCTTGCACTGCAGGAGAGCCAGAACTGCTCCAGGGACCCCCAGGATATGAAGACAGTTGCAGGGATGGGGTGGAGGAGAGCCATGGCAGGACCCCACACAGATCCCCTGCATGGACATAAATGGGAATTTCTAGGCTCATAAACAGGGTCAGGGGGATTACCTCGGGCTGGCCTCCCATGGATGTCACAACCCGAACCCCGAACCCTACCTTGAGGCCTGAGGGAGAAGCCAAGGGGCTGCCGTATATGGGAGCATGGGTATGTGAGTTCTTTCCAGGCGTGTATGGGTCAGGGAACACTCAAGGCAACAAGCCCTCATTCTGTGCTCCTTCACCTCCTCACACATGCGTGGTTAGCCGGACCCCAGATGTTGGGTGTGTTTTGGGGGGGACAAGCGATTCGGCCATAAGATGATGAATAAACGAGGCTGTGGCTGTAAATGGTATTTGTGATGAGTTAGTTACGAATGGGCATTTCTCAATAGGTCAAGGAAGTCTTAAGTAAAATAGCCATTCTCTGTATCACGGTCTTGCTGGTAATCTGCTCTAAGGAAATTCTTTTTTGGCGTGCCAGAATCCCCATGTTAGCCCCATTCCTGAGTGACCAGGCTATTGTGACTTGTTAAAAGACGCACAGGTATTGTAAATACAGTTCTTTGCATTTTGCATCACCTCTCAAGGTGGTTTCTCAGTGCACAGGACTCAAAATAAAGATGTCCGGCTTCTCTTTAATCGCCTAGTATGTTCATTTTTTGCCTCAGGGTGTCCGGAATCCCAAGTCTGTTCTCTCTTCACAGGGAAAGGTGGGCTGATTGAGCAGGTGTAAGGAGACTCATCAATACTTCAAGGAAAAGGCACCACTTAGTGCAAATCTTTACATTTGTGATTTAAAAGCATTTTTTTAAGTTTTTATTTATTTTGAGAGGGGGCGCAGAGAGGGGGCAGACAGAGAGAGAGAGAGAGAGAGAGAGAGAGAATTCCAAGCAGGCTCCACACTGTCAGTTCAGAGCCCGACATGGGACTCCTTCTCACAAACTGTGAGATCATGACCTGAGCTGAAATCAAGAGTCAGATGCTTAAGCAACTGAGCCATGCAGGCACCCCCAATGTGATTTTTATTTTATTTTTTTTTAATGTTTATATATGTTTTGAAAGTGAGAGAGATTGTAAGCAGGGAAGGGGCAGAGAGAGAAGGAGACACAGAATCCGAAGCAGGCTCCAGGCTTGGAGCTGTCAGCACAGAGCCCAACGTGGGGCTTGAACGCATGCACCATGAGATCATGACCTGAGCTGAAGTCAGATGCTCAAATGACTGAGCCACCCAGGCGCCCCTGATTTTTATCTTTTTAAACTGCACACATGATCACACATGCAGAATCTCCTTCCCTCCTTGCTACCTTATTTGAAAGTTGTGGACTCAAGAACCGAGTTCTCCGGGGCGCCTGGGTGGCTTAGTCGGTTAAGCGTCCGACTTTCGCTTAGGTCATGATCTCACGGTTCGTGAGTTCGAGCCCCGCGTCGGACTCTGTGCTGACTGCCAGCTCAGAGCCTGGAGCCTGTTTCAGTCTGTGACTCCCTCTCCTCTGACCCTCCCTGCTCACGCTGTCTCTCTCTCTCTCTCTCCTAGAAATAAATAAAACATTAAAAAAAAAAAAAAAAAAAAGAACCGAGTTCTCCGTTGAACCCACATGTGCACACAGAGCAGGCAGACGAGGGTGGGTGACTTTATCAGAAGGGAGAGTGGTCTTTTAGCCACGGTATTGCCATAGCTCACCAGAAAGTCCAAGAGATAGATCAGTTCGTGGACATGTTTGAAAAGCAAAGCAAAATTGATCAGATTTTTTAATCACCATCTCAGCTCTGAGCATGGGCTCTGGTAGATCTCAGGGTCAGACACACTGCACCCTGGGGCCCCCTGGGTCCTCTGCACCCGCAGAGCAGTTAAGCACCAGAGAAGACTGGTTCGTAGCTGCTTGCAGCATATGAGCTCTGTGTTTCCAAAGGATGTACTTGAAACAATTAGACTGGGTTGAATATTATTCCTCTAGTAACATCACCCTTACCTCCATTCTAACATGCTTTCTTGAAAAGGAAGAAACCTGGCCCAGAGAATCATGCATCGTCCACAGTCTGCCTTACTTGTAACTCTGTCGGTAATTAGTAATTCTAGGGGCGCCTTGGTGGCTCAGTCAGTGAAGCGCCCGACTTCGGCTCAGGTCACGATCTCACGGTTCGTGGGTTCGAGCCCCACATCGGGCTCTGTGCTGGCAGCTCAGAGCCAGGAGCCTGCTTCGGATTCTGTGTCTCCCTCTCTCTCTGACCCTCCCCTGCACATGCTCTGTCTCTGTCTCAAAAAGAAATAAATATTAAAAACAAAAAACAAAAAACAATTCTAATAGGTGTGAGAGTTATTGACTATCTGAATGATTCCTGTTGCCACTGGATGGTAGGCTTCTGACCACATCGGGGCGTGCCCATGAGAGTGAGCCCCTCACTGGATAGCTAACATTTGTGTAGCTATTGGAGGGAAAGCTGAGAACCAGGGCCCGGTCTAGTTGGGCCCGCCTCATTATGTTTCCCCTTAGAAGCAAAAAAAAAAAAAAATCTGGTTGTGCCCTAACACCTTGAAGGAGGTATGTTAGCTCACCCTGAATTTAATTGAATTCAGGGCTTGTATGGAGGGTGGTTTGGAAAGCCACTCTCCCTTCTGTCTAAGAGCAGGATAAAGTCACCCACCCTTATCTGTCTGCTCTGCGTGTTTTAGGAGGTGGCGTGTATTGGGGCACACGGTGAGACCATTCATCTGTTTTCAAGTTTTTTCAGCCCCCGCTCGCTTCCTCATCTGCAAAATGAGGTCGAGCTGGAATCTAGGCGTGTGTCCCTAAAGAAACATCCTCGGTGTGCTCACACTTGGAGCTCACTCCTATGCTCCATCTCATTAAATGCCTCCAGGGTCCGCCTTTTCCCTGACACTTTGCTCCCCATTTCCCATTAAATGTCTAGGCAGAGAGAGCTGTGCCTTCCAGAAACTTTGGCAACTGGAGCTGTCTTCTAGTTTGGCCTCCTTTGATTCGGGGCTAGAAGCACTGCTGTCCCAGTCACTCCAGGGACCCTGGTCCTAAAAGCCAACTGTGGCCCCCAGCACCACAGACCAGATGGTGTCTGCCCAGGACGCCATGACAGACTGTGCCCTCCTCTTTCTCTGCTTGTACATGTGTGCCGCTGGCTTGTTCCAGAAGGAAAGCACTGCTAACCCAAGGCAAAATGACAGTTGTCTGAAGCTCAGGGAATGTTCTCTTTATTCCCCCAAAGGCTGCCGCCTAAGGTAATACTTCCTTTCGTGATGTGTTTTGCACAAATTCACTTTTACATGGATGGAGTTGCCTTGTTTTCTTCTTTTTTCTCCTCCCCAAAAATATCAGCTCTAATTCGAACCTAGTGAGATTTGACATGCAAACAGCCAAATTACCTGATGAAATCACAGAGAAGGTTTTATTAGTCATTTTGGCCACGTGGGATGGTTAAGACCAGAAGGACTAGAGGCTTCCAGGCTGCGTTTTTTTCATGATCCCACCAATACTGGGTTTTATCATGGTTTTTTTTTTTAATGTTTTTTAGGTTTTTAAATTTTTTTTTTAACGTTTGTGTTTTTGAGAGACAGAGCATAAGCAGGGGAGGGGCAGAGAGAGAGGGAGACACAGAATCTGAAGCAGACTCCAGGCTCTGAGCTGTCAGTGCAGACCCCAACGTGGGGCTCGAATCCACGAACCGTGAGATCATGACCTGAGCTGAAGTCGGACGCTTAACTGACTGAGCCACCCAGGCGCCCCTCTCTTTGTTTTTGAGATCAGTGCAGATGCTGGCGCTCGCTCTCCCCACAGTGGTTTGTCCCCAGCTTGCTGCCTGGACTTCACAAGGGGTCCGGTCCTCCAATTCCAGCAATTACGACCACTTGCCGACCACCTGCTGCGGGCTGGCCACTGGGCACGCTGCCTGCTCCTTAGCTGGGGGCCTCTGTTGATCTGGAGGTCACGGCCACTGTTTCCTGATTTCCCTGGGTCTGGGCCTCTTCCCAGAAGGTGCCCCAGGTGCACTTCCTGGCCCACATCTCTGCTTTCTTGTGAGATTCCCTTGCAGCCCAGCTCTCGGAACTTCGTTGAGGGGAGGGGGGCTCTCGTCTCGTAACCTGTCCTTTAAAGGGAGGAGTCAGGAAACTGTACGTCTGTTCCAGAAATGTCATGCCACCTGTCCTCCACAGCGTCTAGCAGGCACCTGCTGTGGCAGAGAGCTTCTTCGCTGGCCCCTACAAAGGCGCAGTGATCCATTGATAACTTCAGTTGGGTTCCCTCTGTCGTCTCATTGCCGGTGAGCGTGTTGTATGAAAACAGCAGTGAGATCCTCGAGAAGCAGGGCCGGAGGAGAGGTGACAGCCCATCCTGGGTGGTTTTGTGACCCTTAGGAATCTACCTTATATTAGACGAACCTGTCCTAATGATGGGAATGAAACAGTGGAAGTATGTTTTTTAAAAACCTGATATTTTGGGGGTGCCTGGGTGGCTCGGTCAGTTAAATGTCCAGCTCTTGGTTTCAGCTCAGGTCATGATCTCACGGTTTGGTTTGTGAGTTTGAGCCCGGCATCGGGCTCTGCACTGACAGTGTGGAGGTTGCTTGGGATTCGCTCCCTCTCTCTCTGCCCCTCCCCTGTTCTCTCTCTCTCTCTCTCTCTCTCTCTCTCTCAAATAAATATTTTTTTTTTAAGAAAATACATCTGACATTTTGAGAAGAAAACTTCATTAGAGTATGTATTTTAAGACTCTTCCCCATGTCATTTCCCTCTAGGTCAATAACATTAAAAAAGCCAGGTTGACATAATATACTTGGGAAATGTTGATAGGCCCATTAAACCTCCTGTTTGTTTTTCTGAGGAATTCGAGAAATAATTCTTGAGTCCAAGAATATTTGGCTTTATCACACCCTTAAACCACCAATTTTGTCAGACAGAATTTGGAGTCCCATTTGATCTTTATAGAAAAATCAAATTTTGGCACTAGTTTGTCTAAAACCTTGAATACTCCCTTATAAACTAGTAAATTTGCTTAGTGTTTTTTTAGAAGCAGTCTGCCAAGGAGACTAATTTTGACAGTTTCCAGTGTCTAAAATCCCATGTTTTGTTTTTGGTGGAGATATTTTGTTTGTTTTTGAGTTTGGGGGAGATGATGTGAAGGGAGGTGATTTGGTTTAAAGAAGCATATGATTTAATCATTAATGGCAGGTGCCAAGAAAACACCCATCATGGCTTTTAGGAGGGGCTGGTGGGCTGGGGTGTTAGGGTACCCATCTGCCCACAGCAAAACGGTAGTTCTGTTTATTCACTTATGAGTATTTTCTGGGTACACAAAATTGTGACAACAGGTGCTTGGCAATGAGAGTGAACAAGTTGAAGGAGGGAACAATAAGAAATACTTCCTAAGAATGTTTCCATTTCGATATTGCTTTAAAATTTTTCACACTGCTCTCACTGACATTACTTTCTTTGACTGTTAACAAACATTCGTGGGCGGAGGGGCACCTGGGTGGCTTAGTCGGCTAAGTGTCAGACTCTTGGTTTTGGCTCACGTCAGGATCTCATGGTTTGTGGGTTCGAGCCCTGCATCAGGCTCTGCGTTGATGGTGTGGAGCCTGCTTGGGATTCTGCCTCCTGCTCTCTCTCTCTCAAAAATAAATAATAATAATAATAATAATAGTAATAAAGTTCATGTGTGGATAGCAGAGCAGACTGTAACCAGCCCGGTCTTACCAAAGTGAGATTGAGGCCAGAGAATGTAAGTGTCTTGTGTAACCGAATGCAGGTAGGAATTGGCAGGATGGGGACTCAAGTCTGAGTGCTCCGATGGCCCCCGGAGGACTCTGAGAGATCCTGACAGATTCTGAGGGGTTGACGAGGTTTGGCAGCAGGGTGTTAAGTACAAGCAGGGCTCACAGGCTTGTGGGGGCCATTGCTGCCCGGCATACGGTGACCCTCGGTCTTTGAAGTGCCCGGGGTTCCTCTTTGGGAGGAACATCACCAGACACCTCTACTGTGGCTCATCATCCTGTACTTCTGCTTCCTTCAGATCCATTAATGAAAAGCTGAAGGAAAAATCCAGACCCTCCTCTTCTGGGAGTAGAGATGCCACTTTACATTTTTCAGCTTGCCAGGGTGCCCCATTTAGGCGTGTGAAAATGAAGTGATCATTTGATCCAGATAGAACCCTTTAAATAGAAAGAAACAATTGTTGGGGCGCCTGGGGGGCTCAGTCGGTTAAGCGTCCGACTCTTGATTTTGGCTCAGGTCACAATCTCATGGTTTGTGAGCTCAAGCCCCACATCAGGCTCTGTGCTGACAGCACGTAGCCTGCTTGAGATTCTCCCTGTCTCTGCCCCTCCCCTGCTCTCACTCTGTCTTTCTCAAAGATACATAATAAATAATTAATTTGGGAAAAAAAAACATTAAAAAAAGGAAACAATTGTGTCCTTCCAAAGTTAGGTTGACCTATTATAACCCTCATGGCTACTCCAGGCTTCCACTCCTTGGCCCAACTCCAAAAGAAGGTTTAAATGTAACTTATCCCCTTGGGGCGCCTGAGGGGCTCAGTCAGTTGGGCATCCAACTTTGGCTCAGGTCATGATCTCATGGTTCGTGAGTTCGAGCCCCGCGTCAGGCTCTGTGCTGACAGCTCAGAGCCTGGAGCCTGCTTTGGATTCTGTGTCTCCCTCTCTCTCTAACCCTCCCCACTCGTACTCTGTCTCTTTCTCTCTCAAAAATAAATAAAAACATTAAATTTTTAAAAATGTAAGTTATCCTCTGGTCCAACCTGTCCATTGTATAGATCAATTCTTTAAGACGGAATTTTCTTGATGCAGGAGGAGGGATAAAATGGCAGAGAGCACAGACACTGAGGTTACTGTGTATGATCCTGTAACGATGCATGCATGGGACTGATCGTTTGTCCAAACCCATAGATCGTGTAGCACCACGAGTGAACTCTTACAGGGATATGGACTCTGCTTGACAATGATGTGACAGCGTAGGTCCGTTCAGTCATAACAGGTACCACAGCGGAGGGTGGTGTCGAGAGGGAGGGCGGCTGTGGATGAGTGTGGGGAATTCTCTGTACCTTCTGTTCACTTTTGCTATGAACCTGAAACCACGCTAAAGTACAAAGCCTTTTTCAGCAACGTAATTCTCATGATCCCTGACAGAGGTAAATACCCATGTTTTTTTTGTTGTTGTTTTGTTTTTTTCCTATTTCAGGAACCACTTTAACGTTGCTAATAGCTGTGCTCAGCCTTTGAATGGAAAGATAATCATCATTTCCATAGAAATGTTTTACGTGTACACTTGCATAGGAGGAAAGGGCCCTGAGCACCCCTGAGGGTATAGTCACCCAGCATACTCAATAGCAAATGACATCTCACCAAAATAAAAGTCACATTTAGGGTTCATTCAAGCCATAAATATCTTCTGGGTTCCCACTGTGAGCCGGCCTCTGCTAGGCTTGAAATATGAGAATAAATGGAGCAAATATGCTCCTTGCCCAAAGGGAACCTGGCTTCAAGACCATCACATTTTTATTGCTTTTATACGTTTAAATGGTTGAATAAAATGGTAAGCTTTAGCCACTATAACATCACAGCTGTATATTTTTGTTGGAAATTTTGGTACTTCTTCCCATGTGATCACTTAATAATATGCTAATGAGGTACCAACCCCAGTAACTTGGGTTTTTGTTAAAGATTAAGCTACAGATTTGATTCTGCCAAGGGAAATTCATTTACTCTCTCATTCATT
Source organism: Proteles cristata cristata (assembly GCA_017311185.1). Classification (NCBI taxonomy): domain Eukaryota; kingdom Metazoa; phylum Chordata; class Mammalia; order Carnivora; family Hyaenidae; genus Proteles; species Proteles cristata. Next base: position 145,747 of record JAESUZ010005142.1, on the reverse strand, counting down.
GGTGCATTCATTAATACTTGCATAAAATACCTGTTGGGCAGCAGTTTTGTGCCAAGCACATTTTTATGTGCTGAGGAACATCCGGAACCAACGTAGACCAAAATTCCCACCATGGAATATACATTCTAGAAGAGAAGAATGACAATATTATCAATCTAAGTAAATAAAATGCATGCTAAGGGGGAAAAAAAGGCAGGGAAGGGTGAGGTAAAGTTTGAATTGAGGAGATCATTGATATTTTACATTAAGTTGGCTTGCGCAGGCTTCTCTGAGTTAGTCAGCTTTTGAATAAAGACGTGAAGTCATTGAGTAAGCCAGCCAAATGGATAATTGAAGAAAGACCATTCTAGGCAGCAGGCAGCCTGTGCAAAGGCCCTGAGTCAGGAAGATGCCTGTCATGGAGCTTGGAGGCCAGTGGGACTGGACCTGGGTCAACAACAGGATGTAGCAGCAGGTGATGTTAGATGTGATGTGGGGTCCCATCCTGTAGGACCATAATGAGAACCTTGGCTCTCAGTGAGTGACTGAGCACTGCTGGAGGATTTGAAGCAGAAGAGTGACAAAATCTGACTATTTCCCAAGGTCACTGTGCTGCTGTTCGGGGGACAGAGTATAGGAGGCTACACAGATCAGGGAGACCCACCAGTGGGTCAGGCCTCTGGTCATCGGAGAGATTTCCGTGACCGGATCATGAGTGTACAGCAGGGGATGGTGACATTGGTCAGGTTCCAGACACCCTTTGGTGGTAGAGCCAACAGCCTCTGCTGATGCATTGGACATAGGTGGAAGAGAGGAAGCAAGAAGAGAGCACAGCATGACTGTTGGGTTGTTGGCATGAGCCACAGCGAGATGGAGGAGCCACCGGCTGAGATAGAGGAACCCAGGCAAGCAGGTCGGGAGGTGGCGAAGGAGATGCAGAGCTCAGCTGGTGACACAGTAATTTTAGATGCCCACGTGCCCGCCAAGTGGAGATTCCGAGGAGGTGGGTGGACCTGTGGGTCTGGGTTATTCGACATCAGAGGTCAGAAAGAGGAGGGAGCAGATGAAAAGCCTGAGGGGTGATTGGTGAGGTCATGGGAAAGCCAGGTGACTGCCATGACCTGGAGGCCGAGACATCAGAGATGGAGACGTTGCGAGGAGGCGTGAGTGGTGGTCTCAGCTGCCGCTGACAGGTCCATAGGTGGAGGCTGAGATCGCCATTAGCTTTAGCAATGGCAGGGGCATGAGTTGGTGGCGGTTGGGGGGGGTGGTAAGAGCCCAGTCTGAGTTAGAATCGAAAGAAAATGAGCGTGTCCTTAGGGAGGTGGGTGAGTACATAAACTGTGGTCCATCCAGAATGAAATATTCTTCACTAAAAAGCAATGCATGACGGAGGCATGCAAAGACTTGGGAGGACCTTGAGTGCATGGTGCCAAGAAGGAAGACAGCATGCACTATATGATTCCAGCTATATGGCATTCTAGAAAAAGCAAAGCTATGGAGACGGTGAAAAGATCAGCAGTTGCCAGGGGTTGGGTGGTAGGGTGGGAATGAGCACGGAGGAGCTTTAGGGCCACGAAACTATTCTTCATGACCCCGTAATGATGGATACAAGCCATTATACACTTGTCTACACCCAGAGACCGTCTGCACCCAGAGTGAACCCCGCTGTATACTGTGGACGCTCTGGGAGATGATAATGTGTCCGTGTGGGCTCATCCATCGTGTCAAATGTTCTGCGGCTGCGGATGCTGATACCGGGGAGACCGTGCACCTGTGGGCAGGAAGTGTGTGGGAACTCTGTACCTTCTGCACAGTTTTGCTGTGAACCTAAAAACTGCTCTAAAAAGTCTATTAGAGAAAAGAGAGAGAGGTGATGACCTAGAGGCAGGGGGTTGATAGTGGTTTCTGAGAGCCCGTGACACAGAGGGACAGGAAAATGCGTGGTAGCCGGGTGGGAAGCAGTGGGTTGAAGGAGGGTCACTGTGTTCACGTGAGACAGGAGAGTTGACTGAGTTTATGGAAAGAAGGCAGACTTGCTGGCCCGTGTCCTTAGGTGGGTGAGTGGGTCTGGGCAGAGAGCTGGCCTCAGAATCCCAAAAGAAAGGCAAAGGGGTCATTGTCATGGGTGGGTAGATGTGCCAGTGAGTTCTTGTGGGAGCTCTTTTCTGTTGGTGCCTGTGTTCTCAGTAAGAGGAGAATGTAAGGAGCATTGGAAACAAAAGGATTTGTAAAAGTTCACCAATATAAGGGCACCTGGGCAGCTCAGTCATTTAAGCGTTGGACTCTTGATTTCAGCTCAGGTCATGATCTCGCAGTTCCTGAGATCAAGTCCTGCATCAGGCTCTGCGCTGACAGTGCAGATTCTTGGGATTCTCTCTCTTCGTCTCTCTCTCTGCCCCTCCCTTGCTCAGTCACTCTTGCTCTCTCTCTCTCTCTCAAAATAAATAAACTTAAAAAAATTCACTGACATAATTCACCAATTGTTCTGCCCATCTCTCAATTTTCATCATCATTAATTTCAGGCCAGCCTCTGAGCTTGTTCAAATCAAAATTTCCATTTAGCAATGGATATCTTTTCTTAAACACAGAATTACCATGTGGGTAATTCCCCCCATTCAGTAGGACTTTTTTTTTTTTTTTAATGTTTATTTATTTTTGAGGGGGAGAGAGAGACAGTGAGACAGAGTGTGAGATGGGGAAGGAGTAGAGAGGGAGACACAGAATCTGAAGCAGGCTCCAGGCTCCTAGCTGTCAGCACAGAGCCCGACACGGGGCTTGAACTCACAAGCTGTGAGATCATGACCTGAGCCGAAGTCAGAAGCTCAGCCTACTGAGGCATCCAGTTGCCCCGAGATTTTCATTTGTAGAAACTAGCACCACAGGAATTCTGCTTTCTTGTCCACTGTGATGGGCAGAATGTAATGTCCTTTTGGGAGCCCCTGGCTTAAAAGTAAATTCAATTCAGTCACTTGAAGTACCAGAAAATCCTTTTACATGTTAAATGGCTCTATTTATTGGGCTGGTGAGACTCTACATTTAAGGCCTCTGTGGAGCAGAGACTCAACAGCTATGGGGAAGGGGAGGGATATGTAGTGTGGTACTAAGTATTATATTTTATGGTTTTTTTCATGCCAATTAGAGAAATTAATGCTTGATGGAATGTGCAGGGCTGTAGAAAAACAGAAAACATTAAAGGTTATCTCCCACCCCTGCCCCTGCCCAGAGAAGCCAGACTCTCTCCTAAGATGGTTATACTTTTCCTTGTGCTGTTTATCCAAAGGGAACATCGGTGGTTGCTGTTTAAAAATTTTTTTCAGAGTTCATTTATTTCTGAGAGAGAGAGACAGAGCATGAGCAGGAGAGGGACAGAGAGAGAGGGAGATACAGAATCCAAAGCAGGCTCCAGGCTCCGAGCTGTCAGCACAGAGCTGGACACAGGGCTCGAACTCACAAACCGCGAGATCGTGACCTGAGCCAAAGTCGGACGCTCAACCACCTGACCCACCCAGGCGCCCCATAGGGAGCATAGATTTTAAAAGTTAGTAAAGTATTGGTTTGGATAGTTCCCTCTTATGTGTCTTAAGGAGTAAAACAAAGTCCATGGAGTGTCCAGCGAGGTGCTTCAAAGTGAGGAGACCCCGTGTGCCTCCCCTGCTTCTACAGCATGCCTGCCCTAAACAGGGAGCTCACCTCAGTGGTTCCTTATGTCACACTGAGCCATGGGGTAGGAAAAGAAGATGTGACTCTTCTCTTCCTGGTACGTGTTTGATGATCAACTTCCAACAAGAAAGAAAAAGGAAAGGGAAAGGAAGGAAGGAGAAAAAAAAAGAGAAAGGGAGAGAAGAAAGAAAGAAGGAAGAAAAGAAAAGGAAAGAAAATTGACCAATTCCTACAGTTGTGGTTTAGCACACGTGAGCATGTTTCCCTTCCCTTAGATGGGATGAAAGCCCTGTGGAAAAGCTCTGTTGTGTAACATCTTTGTGAACATTCCAGAGGCTGCCAGCCTCCCAGCCTCCTCTAAGGAGGGTCAGTCTCCTAGATGAGCTGCCCAGTGGCGCAGGTGCGGGGCTGTGGGACCCAGCCGGTGCAGTGTACGACGTGATGCACCTGCCAGCGCTGCAGCCGCGGGCTCTGCGACTGACTTGAGCCATGCGCTGTCGTGTTTAATGCCAGAAAGTCATATTTTTAGAAAGGGAGGAATTCACGTGATTCCTCCAAGCAGCTTGTTCTTCCTACGTTTGGCTCTAAGGGGGAGAGTGTGTACCCACAGAAGTGGCAGATGGGTTTTTCCTGCTAGCCCAGGGCACTTGCCCACAAAACAAATGATACCACTCACTCTTTGGGTGAGTAACCCGTAAGCCTAGTGATAATTAGTTGCCTCCAACCAAAAGTCTTCAGAAGTCTTCTTCCAGCAGTTTCGCACCCACGTGCATCTTTACCCACGGCTTCTGGCCCTATCTATAGTTGGGCTCAGGTCCTGATGCACCAAAAGAAGAGAGGAATATACAGGATTGGAGTTTTTCATTCACGTGATCCTGAATCTGGACCAAACAAAGGGCTACCACTGACCTCATGTAGTGCTTCCTGCCTCTCTCTGTAGTATGTAGTGCGTTTTTTACCACTCAGTGGACCTCTAATCATTCGCTGTTTTGGAGTAAGAAAACAATTTTCGATGTTTATTTTTGAGAGAGAGTGAGAGAGAAAGAGAAAGAGAGAGAGAGAGAGAGCATGCAGGCAGGGGAGGGGCAGAGAGAGAGGGAGCCACAGACTACGAAACAGGCTCAAGGCTCTGAGCTGGCAGCCAGCACAGAGCCTGATGCGGGGCTCGAACCCACGAACCGTGAAATCATGACCTGAGCCAAAGTCAGATGCTTAACGGACTGAGACATCCAGGCGCCCCACTATTTTGCATTTTTTAAGATGTTCTTTTTCTGTTTCCACATCTTTTAAATTTTTTTTAATGTTTTATTTATTTCTAGGAGAGAGAGAGAGACAGCGTGAGGAGGGGAGGGTCAGAGAGAGAGAGAGTCACAGACTCTGAAACAGGCTCCAGGCTCTGAGCTGGCAGTCAGCACAGAGCCCGACGCGGGGCTCGAACCCATGAACCGCGAGATCATGACCTAAGCGAAAGTTGGACGCTTAACCGACTAAGCCACCCAGGCGCCCCTCTGTTTCTACATCTTTATCTTTCATAAGATAAGAGGGGATATGCCCCTGGTCCTGCTTCTTCCAAGAACCTTCAGCTTCTAAAGTATCTAAAAGTGTTTGGAACATTGTCGTTGTGTCGTAGAAATCTGACCATCACAACCAACACAGCTCTATTCCTGCTTTCCAGTGCTAGATACGAGAGGGATTGGTCTGCCAACTTTATGTTACCTGATGGAATCTCTCCAATGAGAGGTACCCCCTCCTTTTCACCAGCAGACTTCCTGGTCACTCCCCTGCCGAGAGCATTTAAAGTCAGCATTGAAAAGCATTGAACATTGTATGTGTTGAATACTTGATTTCCCCCCATTAATATACTGGGGAAAGGAATCCGTGCTCTTTAAGCTGTCCATTATTTTAAAAACAACAGGTCATCAGTAGTCCCATGAATTTGACATTGTGGCTTGTTCATGTTTGCTTGGTTGAGTTCTCAGTTTTCATTTTGGATTCCCGAATTTTGTCCTGGACACTCCTTTCTACAAAGCGGTACTGAATGCTGACTCCTTGTTACACGTGCGCAGGTTGGAGCCCCTCAGGGGGGCTCTTCCTGTCTCATTCTTGCTTGGTGCAGTTGCTAACCTGGAGCTTTGGAGATAAATGGAAAAGAGACTGATGAAAATTAAGCATTTGTTGGGGTGGGGCTACTGTGTTACTTCCGTATTCTCCGTTTTCCAGTGAGGATCTGCAAAGGATACTTTGCAAATGTATCCAGAGAGAGATCGAAGATGAGAATTCTCTTCTCCAAACAGAAAGACCGCCAGCACACGCCAAGAGTGTGGGGAGCAGCAGTTGAGAGAGAGCCTTATGATACTGGTTTGAGGCTTTAAGCATCTTTGGTAACATTTAAGTAAATGTGAAAATAATCCTCGGATAAAATGTAACTTTAAAAAAATGGGTAGATTTGAAAAGGCGTGGAAACACTTATAAGAAATAACAGTTGCACAGTGTTGGTGTCGGTGCGGGCTTGACTCGGATTGGTTTCTTGCAAGCTGGCCAGGTGAGGAATAAAGAGGTAACTGGCATTCTTATTGCTGAACTCTTCTCTGGACTTTGGGGAAGCCCAGCCTTGCTTTTGACCTAGTGATTAGCTTGCATTCAGCAGACTCATGATATTGCTAATTTCATCTCCATTGGAGGATAAAACAGACACGGAAGTAATTAACTATAGTTAGACGTTAACGGTAAAATGGATTGGCCTCGAAAGTTATTTTTTGACCATGTGAACTAATTTCCCCATGATGGAAATTTGGTTACATTTTACATTTGTATTTAAAATTTTTTTAATGTTTATTTTTTTGGAGAGAGAGATAGAGTGTGAGTAGGGGAGGGGCAGAGAGAGGGAGACGCAGAATCCAAAGCAGGCTCCAGGCTCTGAGCTGTCAGCACAGAGCCCGATGCGGGGCTTGAACCTACAAACCGTGAGATCATGACCTGAGCCGAAGTCGGACGCTTAACCAGTTGAGCCCCCCAGGCGCCCCACATGTATTTGTCTTCTCTTGGGCAGGGACTCCTGTAAATTGCTCCAAAAGAGGTGGGTTTCTGGACAAACATTGAGAATATAGAGGTCAGGTCCACCTCATGTCTGCCTGTAGCAGCCTGTGGGACTGCTTTCCTCCTGGGCGAGGATGCTCGGAACTTTTGTCCGAGTGGAGCCCTCCACACCAGAGCCTCTGCTGGTTCCAGAGTTGGAGGGTGAAAGAAGACCGAGCCCCAGGGCTCAGGCATGTCTTAAAGAACGCTGTAAACTGATCATTATAATAGGAGTAACTGTAACAGCGAAAGATTGCTTTCAGCCGCAGGAAACAAAAACTCCAGCTTGTGGTGGCTTAAACTGAAGGGCGTGGGGGTGGCTTTTGTCCCATAATCAGGTCTGGCCCTGAGCAGTTGCTGGAGTAGGTCGATCCGCTCCACCCGGCTGGTCCCTTCATCCCAGGCTGCTTCCATCCTCCTGCGAGCCCCTTGAGTCGCGAGATGGGCATTGAACTCCACACGCGCTGCTTGCTGGGAGTCAAAGCAGAAGAAACAAAGGTTTGCCTCCAGGTTCCCACTCAGGTCCCCTTAGTCAGAGCTGTGTAGCATGGTTCTAGGGTTCACTCCTGGCTTCGAGGGTGGCAACGAAAGGAAATGTGCAGCCTGGCCGGACCTCTGAGTCCCGGATGCCCTGTGGCTGTCACAACAATGCGCGAATCAACTGCTGAGGGAGTCTCTGTGGGGAGTAGTGCCCCAGGGGCTTGGGGACAGGTCAGAAAGAGGAAAGGGAGCATCGTGTGCAAAACCAGGACCGTGTGGAGGGCAGAGGCTGTCCTGAGAAGTCTCCGGGTTCTCTTTGATCTGGCCATGAGCAAGCAGTGAGGCTGGACACAGGGGCACCAAGCATTCCCCGGAGGGACCTGGATTTGAACCTTTCGTGGTGAGAAATGGCAGTGGGGGGTTGGGCAGAGTAGGAGAAAAGCAGGGGCGCCTCCTTCAGGGGACGGATGTTAAAGGCCTCAGCTGAGATATCAGCGTGGGGGGTCGAGAAAAAGGAATAAATTAGAGAAAATCCTTCCCAAGTCAGTGGCTCTCGGTGTCCACTTGAATGTTATAAAGAGTCGGGGATTATTCTAAGGCACCTGGCAGTGTGTTGGGTTGGAGGCAGCCGTGGAGCGTGGCTGGCTGGGTGGGAATGGAGGGCTGGGTTGGGGCTTGCAGTGTATACGGGTTAGGGACTTTGTGTAGGGGGCGTAAGTACCAGCTGAAATCAAGTGGCTGGATGGGAGTTCGGGGGTGAGATACCGGCCCACCCACTGTCCGCTGACTGGAATTCACATCCAAGTGAATTCAGTTTTACTTTTCCTTCCCTCATGTGCTGTTTTTCTGTGACGAGCTCCTATTTTTAGTACCGGACTTTTCCCGGAGTGACTTCCCTTTAAACTCTGTGCTGTGTCGCTTACTGTGCTTCTCTTTCCTTATCTCATCCTCAGACCAGTTGTTACCTGTTTATAGAAGTCAGAAGACAGTGGATGGAGCCTGGGTGTGGGCTGGCCATGACTCTTAGAGCAGGTGGGCAGAGGCAGCTAAAATTGCCACCCTCCCCCCCCCCACGTGGTACCTACACCGCAACTATAACATCATCTCCAGACAGGGCGTGGTTTAAGTTCACCTGCCCCACCCCCCCATCCCCACCAGTGACGCTCAGGGTAGGATATATAGAATGTGGAGGATGTGCACCCTACTGGCTTAAAGACTCTTCTGGGAGCTTAAGCCTGCAGCCATAAACAAGACGGACAGGACCCCTGCCTCCATTTCGGTTAGGGAGGCAGTCAGCACGTAATGGGGTTTAAGGTGCTACAGGAAACTCAACGGGGTGGTGGGCGTCAGTATCTAGAAGCGGATGGAGCTACTTTAGAGAGGGTGACCTGAAAACCTTCGCTTGAGGCAGTGATATTGAAGCTGAGACCAGCATGAGGACGTACCGGTCCTGGAAGACTGGGGAACAGCACACATGCAAAGGCTCTGAGGTCGGCGCTTGAACTCTCTGAAGAGTGGACACAAGGTCGGGGTGTCCACAGGGCAGTTGGTGAGGGAGATCGTAGTAGGAAATTTGGTTACAGATAGGAGCCAAATCCTGTAGAGGATCATACTAGCAAGGAATTTAGGATTTCATTCTCTGTCTGGTACTTGCCGTGAAAAGGCGTTGAGCGTTTTAATCTAATGAGGTGATGTGGTATAATTTGCACTATTCAAAGACATAATGTTGTATTGGTTGATGGTGCACCCTTCCCCCCCAATGTATGGCTGTGTCCTGACCCCTGTAATCTGTAACCATGGCCTTATTTGGAAAAGGGTCCTGTGGATGTAATTAAGAATCTAGAGATGAGATCATCTGAATTATTTGGATGGGCCCCGATATGGTGATATGTGTCCTTAAAAGACAGAAAATGACAAGGTATGGAGCTGGAGGCAGAGACTGGAGAGCCAAGGAAGCCACTTTCCTTGACGCCTGGAGCCACCAGAAGCTGGAAGAGGCCCTGCCTGCACCTTGGCTTCAGACTTTTGGCCCGCAGAGCAGTGACACAACACATTTCTGCTGTTCTAAGCCACCATATGGTGGCTGGTGGGACTTTGTGACGCCTGCCACGGGAAGCTAACACACGTGTCTCTGATACATGAGAGGCAGGGGTGGGGAGGCTCATGGGGAAGAGGCTGTGAAAGTCATGCAGGAAAAAAAACTCACATGGCTTGGGTCAACAGGTATGGGGGTGATAAAAAGTGCTCTGATTTAGAACATATTTTGGAAGTAGACCCAATAGGATTTGCTGGGGATGGGGAGAGAAAAAAAAATTTTTTTTATTTTAAATCTAGCTGGTATTTGGCCTGAAGAATAAACAAATACTCGTGCAGTTGCTTGAAATGAGAACCACCGGGGCAGGTGTGGGCTGCGGTTTCATGGTGAGGGGTGATGGCGGGGGCCGAGGGCCCTTAGCATGTCGTCATCAAGGCATCTTTTGCGGACATGGTAATTTTGAGGTGCCTGTGTCACATCCCGGATGGGATCTTGGTTTTGTTTTTAATGTTAATTTGTTTTTGAGAGAGAGAGAGACAGAGCACGAGCAGGGGAGGGGCAGAGAGAGAGAGAGGGAGCCACAGAATCTGAAGCAGGCTCCAGGCTCTGAGCTAGCTGTCAGCACAGAGCCTGATGCAGGGCTCGAACCCACAAACTGTGAGATCATGACCTGAGCTGAAACCAAGAGGGAGACACTTAACCGACTGAGCCACGCAGACGCCCCAATCTTAGGATCTTTCAAACCACTGGTGCCCTTGAGAAGGTAGAGCTGACTCACCATCGAGCCAGTTGAAGGGAAGTGCAGATCCTGCAGATCTTGAGCCTGCAGATCTTCCCCTCAAACCTGAAGCAGGAGGTGAGGCGGCAGCGCTTCTGCTTTCCCCACCCCGACTCGAGCATCGCCGTGAGCTAGGCTTCATTCAAAACGACTCTGTTGAACCAAATATTGAATCTTGTGGAATGTGGCACCTGAATCCCCTTATTAACCTGTCAGTTCTATAAACCATATGTCATCTGTACCTCGGTTCCTTTCATTTAAATCTTTCTCGTTGAAATAGAACTTTGCTCTGGGTGAAATCGTCTTGGTGTTTCCCGGGGTACCGTGACTGTTGGGCTTCTGCGGGTCCTTTCCCCGGAACCAGGTGGTTCTAGCTTCATGAATCAGAGCTGCTGCATTTTCTAGTGGAAACCGACTGTGCCTGGTGCACAGTGAGGGCTCAGCCAACGTTCAGTTGAAGTTTAGGCCTAAAGCGAGCCCGTGGCAGACCACATAGCCCAGTGCAGAGCAGGGTGAGTGCTGTGAGGTCCCTGGGGAGGAGGGTGTCTGTGCCAGGGCGGATGTCTGCCGCCCTCCCCACCCCGCTCCCCCTTAGTGATCCCATAAACACCAGTGCCAGAGGCTGATGAGGAGGGTGGCTTTGACTTTAACATGCTGGCTGCCGGATCTCCATTCCACTCTGGCGCTGTGCACACCATGCTCGTTTCATGGGATGACGAGCATCCGGCTGAGCCCATGTGTTATAGCTGACTGCACTTCCTCCAGCCTTAGGGAAATAGCATCTTCTGGAACACTGAACATCAGTGACAGTCGACCGGATCAGGAGGCGCTCCCCGGGCAGCGCCCTGCCAGCCTGGCAGATGGACCTGGATTCCTCCAAGAATTCTGCCCCCCATGCAGGAGCAGACAGTTGACTTGCTTTAAACTCCAGAATGCAGGGCGCCTGGATGGCTTAGATTGAGCATCCACCTTGGACTCAGGTCAGGATCTCACGATGGTGGGTTCAAGCCCCGCGTCAGCCTCTGTACTGGCAGTTCACAGCCTGGAGCCTGCTTCGGATTCTGTGTTTCTGCCTCTTTCTGCCCCTCCCCTCTTCCTCTTTCACTCTCAAAAATAAACATTAAACAATTTTTGACAAATAAGGGGATTATGGAATCATTACAGGTTTAGGGCATGAGATTAAGAAATCACATTTGGCTGGACCGTGGTGTTTGTTACGTGCCACACTTCCGGTTCTAATTCATCTTCTGTTATATCTGTAGCGTTGTCTGCAAGAAGCAAGATTTTAAGGCGTAAAGAAAGTCTAGAACTCTCTCAGAGGTTGTCTAGATGGAAAGCTATCCTTACATCCACATTTCAGAGCCTCAACTGTTTTACTTTTTGTGATAGGTTATTGCGAAATTCATACAAAATGAGACAACCGTGTAACTCTGTGTAACTCCATGCACCCACAGGCCAGCTGTCCACACTCGCAATTCTGCCATCTGTGCTTCATCCGTCCCACATGCCTCCCCACCTACTTTTATTTTTTCCTGGCGTATTAGTAAATTTTGGCAAGGCGATGCTGTGGTGACGCGGCCCCCCAGTCTCGTGGCTTATGGTAACAAAGGTCCGTGTCCTGGGCCAGTGCACGTGGCCCTGCTCCCCACCTTCTTGACTCTGGGGCTAAGGCAGGAAGCTGAGGCTCTACCTGTGAAAGTCTGCGAAGAGAAAACGGCTGTTTGGAGTCGCTGCCCAGGCATTCAACACTATGATGACCCTGCTCACACCCAGAGTCTGGACGCTTAAATAAGGACCTGAGCTGAGGCGTCCGGCCCCACGTTCCCACGTTGCTTTCCCTGGGGCATCTTTGAAAATAACCACTTAAGAGTCGAGCCCGTAAAATGTTAGGAACCTCCTCCCCAACCATTGAATAAGCAACAGGTGCTTGCTGGCCTGCTCTCTATCCCATGCTCCCCCAAGACCTAGAACCAAGGACTGCCCTCCCACTACCTGTTTCTGGGATCTGTAAGCCCTAAGTCTCGTGACTTAGCCTCCTTTTGTGTAAGTGGATTGAAACTGTGCCTTCAAAATGACCCTGTATGTTTTCACTTCCCCCAAGTAAGAGCTCGGGTGCTGAGGGAGCTACCTCATATGCGTGGCTTGTGCCTCCCCAATCAGCAAATCATAATCCATGTAGTCTTAAGTTAACACACCAGCTACAGGCCTCCCAGCACAAAGGCTTTGCTCACAGTTGTTCCTGAAGGGGAACCTGCACTGATCAGGCCATAACCCAGCACCAGAGCAAGAAGATTCCCTAGCAGGAAAAGCCTGTCCGCTGTCAGACACTTAGAAGGGAAAAATATTATATATTAATCCTAGAGAACATGATAGCGCCCTCTTCAATGAAATTGCACTCCATCGTCAGGAAGTTAGTGTGCGAAGTTGCTCGTTGGAATTACTGGAGGGAAAGTTATCACCCGAAAGACTCTGACTAGAAGCCTGTCTCTGCAAGTACCGCCATAGCTAGACCAGAGGGTCTGTGAATTAGCCTAAGGAGGACTAGAGGTATTTTTCATGGTGCGAGAGGGGGTGGTCAGCTTACGTAGATTAACTAGAGATGTTCATCTCCCCATGCCTGAAACAAGCATACAGTCTCCGTGCACCCAGCACATGGGTGTCCCTGACAATGGTAGTCAAGGCGTAGGATTGTGTTCTCTTCTGTGCTCTGCTACTTAAGGAAGGAGCTGAGGATTTTGTCACCTGATTTGACCAGAAAGTGGTTGAATCGGCTTCAGGAAGAGCGTTCCATCTGATTCCAGCAAACTTTCTTTTTTTATTAATTTTTTTTCTTAATATTTATTTAACTTTGAAGGAAAGAGAAAGAGCATGAGCAGGGGAGGGCAGAGAAAGAGGGAGACAGAATCCAAAGTATGCTCCAGGCAGGCTCTGTGCTGTCAGCACAGAGCCCCGATGCAAGGGCTTGAACTCACAAACTGTGAGATCATGACCTGAGCGGAAGTCCAGTGTTTCACTGACTGAGCCACCCTGGCGCCCCGTCCAGCAAACCTTTCAATGAACAACTTATTCGAGTTTGAAGTGCCCTGAGTCTACAACCTGTGGTGTGGCTCTTGTGTGCCTCTTTTCGTTGTGATGCACCACACTTTGTAGAGGATTTTTGTGGGAGGGGACTTTAAGCTTTCACTTACCTTTGATTATTGGGGTCTACCGGTAGCTCCCCATGAAAATGTGACTGTGGTAAATGGCCACCATATTGGGTCCATTTAAAATGGAGGGAATGAGAACCTGAAAGGAAGTCTTTGGATTTTTCTGTTGGGGGAGGGGGAGAGTTATTAGTAGCCTCCCAGAATACAGAGCGGCCACAAAGTTCCAATATCAAATTGTCCCTTAAGTGCTGTTGTTAGGTCTTCAGTCCTTATCAGGGACTTCTTCAACCATCACAGTGGAAGAAGATGTCTAGAAGGATGCCAGGAGAATTGAAATGTGTACAGAGAACAGAGGTGAGAATACAGACAACTTCTAACTAGTGTGCCTAGGAACAGTATGGCCATCGCAAGAGCATACATATTGTCGAGATAATTCCATTAGCTATTTCTTTCAGTGTCAGAAGAGGAGTTTAACTCTGCCGGACTTCATATGCACCAGCATCTGTGCTAATTGCTCTATGTGGGTTATGTCATCCTCCTAACCCCTCCATGAGGGGAGGAAGTATTACCCGTATTTGACAGATGAGGAAATTAAGGCATAAAGTTTCTCAGGGTCACATAGGTCGTTAGCAGCAGAGCCAGGATGTAGTTTAGGAAATCCGATTCCTCCGCTGGTTCCCCTAAGCACCACTTAGTTTACAAGTGTGGTGTTGCAAACGACTTTTGTTTGCACCTTCCTCCCTGTGTTCTCAAAGTTCAAGAGCCTTAAAGTCTTCACAGTCTGATGAAAAAAGAAAAAGAAAGGTTCACTTTATTCCGGGAACCTCTCCCTCCAAAAGCTGTAGAGATTTTCCCATCAAGGCCAGGTGGACACCTGTTTTTGTCCTAGAAACCTTGGGACATCGCTGTTTTGAGTCTCTGTAAAGGGAGGAGTGGAAATGTGGTTTGATTCAGCAGGTGTCTAGGGCTCCCCCCACCCTTCACGCCACATGAGAGTTGAGGACAACTTTGGCTGCTTGTAGTCTGGAGCTGAGCTTTGGGCCAGGTTAGGATCTACATCCATTATGTGAGGGGTGGGGAGCGGAATTTCAGCACCAAGTAAATGGCGTGTCTCCTTGTCACCCAGCACGTTTTCTGTTACCTTTTGAGCCAGTCTTCCACAGGGCAAGGTGCCCAACTGTTAGGGGGGCAGGAGGGGAAGAAATTGAAACCCTGAGTTGCCTGCACAGCGTACCTGGAGGGGAAATGCTGACGGCATGAATCGTGAAAGCTTGTTGTCAAAGTGCATCACTGGGAAGCCTTTCCAATATAGTCACTTTTTTTTAACGTAATGTAATTTAATTTAATTATTTTATTTTATTTTAATGTTTATATGTTTTTGAGAGAGACAGACAGAGTGCTAGTGGGGAAGGGGCAGAGAGACAGAGACACAGAATCCGAAGCAGGCTCCAGGCTCTGAGCTGTCAGCACAGAACCTGGGCTTGAACCCACCAACCGTGAGATCATGACCTGAGCCGAAGGCAGACACTTAACCAACTGAGCCACCTCTAGTGTAGTCACTTTTAAACCTCATGGTGGTCATGGCTACAGGATCATCCTGTCCAACCTGAAGGCAAACCTTAGGGAAGTGGCCAGGGGTGGGGGTGGGGGGTACTGCTTCGGTTTCTAGATCAGGAAGCCTCGTCTAAAATATTGGGTCTTTAGTTAAAACTAGACCCGCTGTTCCTTTGCTTTCTTCAGCGTCACTTTGTTGCCCTGCTGACAGAAATTCCTAAGAAATGGTCGGGAATGAGTGAGAGGGGAAATAAAAATAAATCATAAACAACCACCAAGAGTATATATAATGTGTATATATACTTCGGCTGTGCCGTTTTCCGCAATGATCAGAACGTTGAGTCAGTTGTAATGCTTTCTCCAAATGTCCCAGCGGCGGAAGGTTGGGGCTGCGGGTGACAGACAGGCGGGTGGGGGGATCTTGGGCACGTGCAGATGTGCTGACCCCCCCCAAGGGAGGGGGGAGGAGGACAAATAGGTGCTAATGTCTGCGAGCGATTATGTGAGGATCGGAGAAGCCTTGTTACTCCTGTTCTCATCGAATTGGGACCATCAGAAATGACCTTGACATCTCACTTAGGTGAACAAAGGTGGAAAGAAATCTTGGGAGTAACCCCAAGGCAAAGGCAACAAATTAGAATTAGAAAACAGAAGGCTGGGGCGCCTGGGTGGCTTAGTCGGTTAAGCGTCCGACTTTCGCTCAGGTCATGATCTCGCGGTTCGTGGGTTCGAGCCCCGCGTCGGGCTCTGTGCTGACTGCCAGCTCAGAGCCTGGAGCCTGTTTCAGTCTGTGACTCCTCTCTCTGACCCTCCCCTGCTCACGCTGTCTCTCTCTCTCCTAGAAATAAATAAAACATTAAAAAAAAAAAAGAAAACAGAAGGCTGAGGTCAAGCGTTCAGATCCATGATTGGAGGATGGGGCAAATCAGTGTTCTTCCCCGGTAGCCTGGGGCCACTGGGTTACCCCGGCGGGAGAGTTTCTAGAAGCCCAGGGTGGGTTAGCCAAGCCCTCCTTGTGTCAGGTCTATCTCCGAGTGTTCTTTGGAAATATCCAGGGATTTCTCCATCTTTTATTTCCCATGTAATCGCCTGTCACCCTTTCTATTTTCCCTTGTTCCTCTTCACCACAGCCCCGAGGGCCAGATTGAAAAGATCCATAAACACAGCGTTCAGATCTGCCTTCCTCACAGGCTTGCAGTTAGAACTTTGGTAAACTAATTGCGCCCTCTCTTTTCTGTGGAAGAGGGACTTGCATGCTTATCTCAAAGGGCTGGTATGAAGATTAAAGGAGCCGGTGTTCATAAAGCGCCCAGCGCGGTGCCTGGGGCATCACACACCTAGCACCTTACGGCACTTTTCTCTCTGGAACTCCCTCTGCCCAGGTCTGCAAGAGAAAACTGGAGTCAACAAGTAACAAACATGGGGAGAATTTAAAGCTTCTAGTTCAGAGCATGGAAGTTATATTTTTCTCCATGGACCACGTTCTCTGACTTTTTTCCAAGATGCTTGCTAGCACATCTCTCTCTTCCTGTACCCAGTTCACTGCATCTTCCTGGTTTGGTTACTGGAACAGACCCCTCAGCTTGGTACTGCTTCTGGGCATGCCTTTCCAGAACCGGGCCCCTGCTTTCCTCTCCTGTATTAAGTGTTTCTCTTCGTTTTGATGCTTTGATCTCCTGGGTGCTGATCCAGAAAGAACCACTCTTCCCAGGGTTAGCCAATCCTAGATAATAAAGGGCTTCCCTGTGAGCACACCTTTCTTTCTTTCTTTTTTAAAAAAAATTTAAAATTTTTGACAGAGAGACAGAGCGCACATATGCGTACGCATGGGCAGGGGAGGGGCAGAAAGAGGGAGACAGAATCTGAAGCAGCCTCCAGGTACCAAGGTACCAGGTACCAAGCTGTCAGGACAGAGCCTGAACTTACGAACCATGAGATCACGGCTTGGTTCGAAGTTGGACGCTCAACTGACTGAGCCACTCAGGCACCCCTGAGCACACCTTGCCTACACAACCCAGCCAGTCCAGAGCCCACACCCCCAAGCACCTCCTTTCTGGAGCTCTCACCCCCGAGCTATATCCTGCTGCCCTAGTGACCCCGAGGCCAGATGCCAGAGCACTGGGACAGCCTCTGTGCACCCCATCCACTAACATTATTCAAACCAGCAATTCCTAAGCCTGCTTACCCTGCCTTTGCTATTCCTTCCTGGGGAAAACTCAAGAAATGTGACTGCTTGGAATCCTGGGAAAGCTGTACTAAAAAGGTGACGTCGTTTGGTTATACTCTCATAGTGGGAAGTGGGTCATGTGACCTAACAAAGCCCTTCAAACACAGTGCTCAATAGATGGTACAGTTGAACAAGCTGGAGTTTGGGGAGGTAGAGATGATTACCTGATATTTTTCCCCCCTAGGGAGCAGGTGTAATTATGATGATTAGCAAGCCATGCCCTTGGCTGGCTGTTCCCTGTGCCTCTACTACCGTAACATACAGCATCTTCCTGCAGGGGTTACCACATTATAACCCAACATTGTGACTGGACCTGTTAGCATCCTGACAAAGTTGGGCTCACAGGGGAAAACAGGGTGGATCGGAAGCCGGGCTGTTAGCCGGATGCTCATCTGCTTATCAGCAGTGGCAGAAAGGAGGCTGGATTGTTTGAAAAAGTTATGGAGCACACTCACTTCTCTCCTAACTTCAATTTTATGAACCAGGATTGTGCAAAGTATGCAGAGGCTAGTATGAGAGAGGATGTTACAGGGATATAGGTCTTTTAAAAAAGATGGAGAGGGATGCCTGGGTGGCTCAGTTGGTTAAGCGTCCGACTTTGGCTCAGGTCATGATCTCATGGTTCGTGAGTTTGAGCCCCACATCAGGTTCTGTGCTGACAGCTCAGAGCCTGGAGCCTGCTTCAGATTCTGTGTCTCATTCTCTCTCTGCCCCTCCCCTGCTTGTGCTCTGTCTCTCAAAAATAAATAAACATAAATAAAAGCAAAAAGATGGAGAAATTGTTCTGGAAACAGGATAAAAGAAACACATAAAAGAATCATTATAATTTGAAATCTAGGGCTAAAAAAAAGGTTATGCAAGAAATCTTAAAACTGAATAGTACAAGAGAACTATAGGGAAAATGTACAGAGATGAAACTGTAAGGATCAAGGAGAATCAGGAATTAGGATTATTAATTTGATGGGGGTAAAACGTTTTAGAGTCCCAGGAAACTGGGAATGTTTCAGAAAGAAAGCTTCCATGACAGGAATTCCTAAGTTGGCTGAGCTACTCGAAGTTTAAAATGAGAAAATTAATGGGGCGCCTGGATGGCTCAGTCAGTTTAGCGTCCAACTTCGGCTCAGGTCATGATCTCATGGTCTGTGAGTTCAAACCCTGCATCGGGCTCTGTGCTGACAGCTCGGAGCCTGGAGCCATATTCTCTGTCTCCCTCTCTCTCTGCCCGTCCCCAACTCATGCTCTGTCTTTCTCCCACTCAAAAATGAATAAACATTAAAGAAGCTAAAATTAAGTAAAATGAGAAAATTAACTATTTGGGGGTGGGCAGTAACAGGTAGAAAAACTCTGAAAAACCATGTATTGAATCAGAATCCTTGAAAACCAAACGGAGTTGTTCTATATGAGCAGACTCTGTGTTGGCTCTAGTCTAGCCGAGAGGGAAAAAATGGCAGGATTGTCAGCAAAGTAAACAAAGAACCAGACACATATAAAAGGGAGCCCAGCACCCTCCTACACTGTTGATGGGAATGTAAACTGGTTCAGCCCCTCTTGAAAACAGTGTGGAGGTTCCTCAGGAAACTAACAATAGAACTCCCCTATGACCCAGCAATAGCACTGCTAGGAATTGACCCAAGGGATATGGGAGTGCTGATGCATAGGGGCACACGTACCCCAACGTTCATAGCAGCACTCTCAACAGTAGCCAAATCATGGAAAGAGCCTAAGTTTCCATCAACGGGCAAATGGATCAAGAAGATGTGGTTTATCTATACGATGGAATACTACATGGCAATGAGAAACAATGAAATCTGGCCATGTGTAGCAACATGGATGGACCTTGAGGGTGTTCTGCTGAGCGAAATAAGTCAGGCAGAGAAGGACAAATATCATATGTTGCACGTATAGGAGGATTAGGAGGAACTTAACGGAGGACCGTGGGGGAGAAGAAGGGGGGAAATGGTGGGGGAGAGGAGGGAGGCAAACCATGAGAGACTCTTGAATGCTGAGAACAAACTGAGGGCTGATGGGGGTGGGAGGGAGGGGGGCGATGGGCACGGAGGAGGGCACTTGCGGGGATGAGCACTGGTGTTATATGGAAACCAACTTGACAATAAACTATTTGTAAAAAAAAAAAAAGGAGCCCAGGTGAAAGGGCCCGAGGGAGGCCGCCTCTCACCTGCGAGTCCTAGTCCCCGCACACTCCCTACCAGAAAAGGGATTCTCTTGTGCAAGCACCGCCCAGGAACTGGGTGTGTGAGCCCCGGGAATGGCCTCTGCTGGTAGCTGGTAGATTGATCGTGCAATCGAGAATTTATCCTTAGGTTTCTGCTTAATCAGTTTGCTTCTGAGCTGGAAATGTTTGTGGCACCCAAAGCAGGAAGGGAATGTCAGTGATCACAAGCCCTGCTGTGTGTTGCTCTTATCAGGGACCTGAGTACCCTAACCAAGCTGCCTTTGCCCTGGAGCTTTGGCTGTGGACACATCCCCTTCACTGTCGTTCTTTGAAAGTTACACAGCGAACATGTACTTAGGCATTGAGTGATGGATCATTTTTACTTAAACTTTTACCTGGTATGTATACTATACATTCCCTCTCTATGTATATTACACATTCTTGGGAATATACCCAATCCACTGGGCCACTGGACAGCCTATGTTATTTAGCCCATGTCTCTGCAGGTATATGTTTATTTACAGACAGGGATTCCCCACGGAGCTGTCAACATGTAAGCTTACCAGCTGAACAGGGAGGTAAGAATTTTATTGGACCCTTTTCTGTGCTTCTATCCTGGATAATAGTTATTTGCTGTAGAAACTCTGCTTTCCAAGGTCACCTCTTACTTATTAGGACTTTGTGTTTTTCTCTCATTTTCTCAGTCCTCTCCTTTTCTCCACTGATGACCCTGCCATTTTCCATGGTGAGCCACTGGAATTGGAGAATATGGGGCTCACCTGGCTTGTGCCCACACCCCTGGCCCTTCTAGGTTTTGTGCTGACCTGGCCCGGATGCCTGCGGCATTACCCAGGCTCTGTGTCTCCGGGTGAGAGCTGTGCTGTCCTCTGTCCATGCTGAGCATTGTGGCTCTCTCCTGAGGCTCATTATCTCATCGGCAGCCCAATGGGGCCACAGGCCTGACATGACGCCTTCCTGTGGTGATGGCCAACACTGCCACTTGGCCACCGCAAGCTCCTGAGAAACAATGTGAAGAGTTGAGTTGACTTCAGAGGAATCATTGACCTTTGTTTCACAATGGATGATACAAATGGAAAGGTTGTGGGCTCTACTTGCTTTTGTGACTTGGAGCAAGTTGTCTAAGCTCTCCGAAACTCAAGTGTTCTCCTTTGTAATGTATATATAATAACTCTTGGATTTGAATCTTGTCCCGCAATTTGCAATTCTGCACACACTCACACACACACACACACACACACACACGTGCCCGCGTGCAGCAGGTGGTGCCTGGGGCTACTTTTGTTGGAGATTTTGAGCTCACCTACATCCTTTCCAGCGCCTCAGTCTCCGCAGGCTGATGAATGTGTGGCAGGGGCCCAAGTTACCATTTCTAACTATTCTTTCACGATGTTGCCATTTTTGGTTGAAACTCACACTGCAAACCATGTAGGGTGCTCCCACCTATGACATTCAGGGCGTTTGCGAGGCGCCGGTCGTTTTTAAATGCAGTGTGTTCATATGTCCCATCTCTCAGAATGGCCACTCCAAGGTCAAGAATCAGAGCAGTGTGCTAACTGGGAACGCCACTGCCTCTCTCTCAGGACCTTAGCAAGAAACCAGCCATGATTGAGTAGGAGCAGTAAGAAGCGTCTGAAAGACACTTTACTGTGACAGTAAACATATACAAGAAAAGCATAGCCATTTGTGCTTGCTGTGACTTCTCACTTCTGTTCCCTCTTAGCATCCGTGCCTCCTTCATCACATGTAGTGAATGTCACCCACTGTCAGGTTTTTCCAGTGTTTCCATCCAGTCTGCTCAGACTCCCCTGGAGTCTTCTCTCCCTTGTAAGCAACTTTGGTTACAAGCAAAGTAACGGAGGCTGTGCGTTCCCTGTCCCGTAGATGACATGGATGGAAGGGGTGAGCAGAGTTTATCCCTGTGTGAGTCTTTGGAAAGCATTGCTGTAAAGCAAGGAGGTATGAAGACCTACTGTGTGCAGGGTATCTAGAAGCCCACCACTCCCTGACACTGTGGAGCAAAAACTTCCTTCAAGCAAAGTCAACGTGACCAGAAACCTGTTTGTCGCCATGTAGTGGATTTCTGGCCCTCCCAAATTTGAAGTCCCTTACAACCCTAGTGTTAACTGCTCTCTGTGGATTGGGGCGCCCGGAGAGCTTCAGAGTAGAAAAGGACACAGCTTTCCCATCAGGGGCTCCTGTCTACTGGGAAAGAGATAACCAATAAGTGAAAGCCCAAGACTACAAATTAATACCCATTTTAGAGGAGAGGAAACATTGTAATTTATTTCAGTATCTCTACTGTGGTGGATTTCAGAAGTTGAGATTTTTCTTTTGTAGATTTCTTTAAAGCAGGTATCAAACTAGCTTAATGGAAAATGTGTGCGTCGTACTACGTCATACTAAAGAATGTTAGTAAATGACAATATTTCTTCTTTGTGCAGGGTCACTGGAGGTAGCAGTAAGCTGCACTTCTCCCAAACACATCGGATAGGTGGGCGAAGTTGCCTGTCATTGACTTGCTCCATTGAACTGAACAGGAGCCCACAAAGGTCCTCTGTCTCGGACTTTATTCAGGAGGACTTACATACCAGAAAAACCAGAAGGCCCAGATCCAGCATGGCATAGCCCCAGACTGGATGTTAGCTAGCATAGTGTCATGGCTGCCATTGTAAGAGTAGCCAGATGGGAAGCCATATTTACCCGGACACTCTCATGAATGTCCCCCACCCCATGAAACATACACTCCTACAGTGCCCAAAAGCACCTGAATAGCCTTAAAAAATTTAAAGAACACTAAATACGTAAGGTTTATTAAAATTTTGCTACATTCTTCATAGTTTATCATGGGGGATTTTAATATGATTATAGGATTTTTAAATATGAGCTTTCCCTTATGATTTATCTGGGGGTTCCATTGACTGAACTTGAGTAAATTATTCATCACTTCATTAAAATTCAATAGTACTAAAGGTTTCCATGTGATGCATTAAGCTGTTTATTGCCAGAGAATTGCCGTGCAATGGTTTCCCCAATATGGCAATGGTTTCCCCAATATGGCTTGTACTGAAAGTGTCGAGAATACCAGTGAAATGTAATTTTCACATTTCATTTTCCATTAACAAAAAATTATTTCTGTAAACACCAGGAGAAGAAACAGGCTTTCAGTAAGTCATCTACATGCTGGTGATTTTCAGTCTCTTAGTGGAAACAGATCACTGGCGTAAACACACATTTACTGCACAGAAATTCAGAGTCTCATAATGATGATGTCCATTGCATGGATATAACGTTTTAGTAAATGGGAGAATCAGTTAACTTTTTTTTTTTTTTAATTTTTTTTTTAATGTTTTTTATTTATTTCTAGGAGAGACAGCGTGAGCAGGGGAGGGTCAGAGAGAGGGAGTCACAGACTGAAACAGGCTCCAGGCTCTGAGCTGGCAGTCAGCACAGAGCCCGACGCGGGGCTCGAACCCACGAACTGCGAGATCATGACCTAAGCGAAAGTCGGACGCTTAACCGACTAAGCCACCCAGGCGCCCCAGAATCAGTTAACGTTTTAATGAGAAGAGCTGTTGCCCTTTAAAACTAAAAATCACACCCTAACATATTTTAGAACTAGACATTTGTTTACTTTTGTTCCCTGCTAGAAGCTAGATCACGTCATGCGTTAGAACAGACTGCACGGGAGAGGTGGGCTGCAGGAAACTGGTATGTGCTACTTGTAGAACAGGTAATTTTTTCAAATACTACCACGACTCATAATAAAGTCATGGACTTCAGGGCTTTGGGCGAGTCCAGCTGATTTGACCCGTCTTCCTTCTCCTCTACAAAATTCCTGCCACGGTGGACACCCTCCCTTGAGTCGCTGTTGAGCCCCGTGGTTTCCTAGCACTTACACGGATACAGAACCAAATCTGCGATCGCTTCCCAGTGGCTTTGTTATGGTTGAGTAAGATGGCATTTCCAGGGCTCTCTGACCACGGAACACCCCTCCCGATGCCTCGCTTCTCTCCTGGCTGATGTTGGCCCCGGTCTCCTGCCATGTGGCTGCTTTGCTCAGACCTCAGAGTAGAAAGTCCACTGTCTCCCGCTTCCTCCTGTGGCGTGAACATCATTCTGCGTGCTGTCCTCCTCTTTCCTGCTCTTCCCCGGGTGTTCCCACCTGTCCCCTTCCCCCTCCACCACGCCCCCACCTGGCACGCCACGCCGGGAGCAGTCGGCTGCACGAAGGCCGCACGGATCTAGGCCCTGAGGCTCCAAACAACTGTTCCTACCCCTTTTGAGAATCTAAGACTCTGGAATCTCGTCACAGAAAAATGGACGTGTGGATGGGCACACTGCAAACAATTTCCGCAGGTTTCTGGGGCTCCCCGTAGCGCCTTCCTGACCTGAGTACCTTCGGGGCCAGCATGCAGCCTCCTGACTGTTGTGCTGACAGTGTGCACTGGCAGAAGCGGGGAGCTTCCCTCGCCCCCCCACACCTTGGCCCTGCCCCATCAGCTGCCGCGGAGCAGGGAATCGGGGCATCTGAACCCGAAGGGTTTTCAGACTTGTTTATTTTTAAGGAGGATATGCTTTATTTATTTATTTTTATTTAAAAAATTTTGTTATGTTTTTATTTATTTTTGAGAGAGAGAGGGACAGAGCGTGAGCAGGGGAGGGGCAGAGAGAGAGGGAGACGCAGAATCTGAAGCAGGATCCAGGCTCTGAGCCTGATGCGGGGCTTGAACTCATGAACCACAAGATCATGACCTGAGCCGAAGTTGGACGCCTAACCGACTGAGTCACCCAGATGCCCGGGGTGGGGGTGGGGGGCGGCGAGCGGGATATGTTTTAGAAATAACTTTGAAATAACTTTTCAGTCATAATTACATATATGAACTTTCTTCAGAATCCAGCTCCACAAACAAATACATTTCGCTGGGTTTTTTTCCTGAACTGACTTGTTTGGGTCTGCTAGGCCTTTCAGGATGAAGTGCTACTGAAATTTTATTTTATTTTATTTTATTTTATTTATTTATTTTTTAAATGTTTTATTTATTTCTAGGAGAGAGAGAGACAGCGTAAGCAGGGGAGGGTCAGAGAGAGAGGGAGTCACAGACTGAAACAGGCTCCAGGCTCTGAGCTGGCAGTCAGCACAGAACCCGACGCGGGGCTCGAACCCACGAACCGCAAGATCATGACCTAAGCGAAAGTCAGACGCTTAACCGACTAAGCCACCCAGGCGCCCCGCTACTGAAATTTTAAAAGCAATACACAGAGGGGTGCCTGGGTGGCTCAGTCAGTTGGGTGTCCGACTTCAAATCAGGTCATGATCTCACGGTTCATGGTTTTGAGCCCCACATCGGGCTCTGTGTTGACAGCTCAGAGCCTGGAGCCTGCTTCAGATCTGTGGCTCTCTCTCTCTCTGCCCTTCCCCTGCTCATGCTCTGTCTCTCTCAAAAATAAACATTAAAAAATTAAAAAAAGAAAAAAGTATGCAGAGCCTCAGCTCCCTGGGTTGTCCCCTGCCGGCATTTGTTAGATGAGAAGTCTCGTGAGTGGGTTAATTTGGGCATGACTCAAACCTGGTGGAAGGCCAAACAGACCTCTGTTTTGACCATCGGCCCTAATGTGTTTTTTTCTTTAATGTCTGCTTATGGGAACTTATGGCATCTTGAAACCTTCAGAAATAATGGGAAAAAAGCTTAAAAAAGATTATAGTTGGAGGGCCTGGATGGCTCAGTCACTTAAGCATCCAACTCTTGGTTTCAGCTCAGGTCATGATCTCACGGTTTGGGGGTTCGAGCCCCGCATCAGGCTCTATACTGACGGTATGGAGCCTGCTTGGGATTCTGTCTCCCTCCCTCCCTCTCTCTCTCTCTCTCTCTTTCTCTCTCTCTCTCTCTCTCTCTCTCTCTGCCTCTCCCCACCTCCCTCCCTCCCTCTCTCTCCCTTCCTCTCTTTCTCTTTCTCGTTCACTCTGTCTCGTTCTCAAATATAAATAAATAAACATTTTAAAAAATTGTTAAGGTTACAGTTTCTGACTATGCCATTTAGCCAGATAACAGAGCATAATATTTTAAAAGAAATGCTGAGTCCTGTCACTTGATGTTCTTAAATCTTAATTTTTCTTCTTTTGTGATGTCTCTGTCTTCATGGAGTCTTCTTTGCCTGCCCACAGTTCAGCCATCTCTGTTAGAACATTCTGTGAGTGGTCTGTTTTGGACACAAGTGTAGATTGGTGTTTGGATAGTAATGAGTGAGGATCCTAGGGAGGTGGGGAGGGAGGGTGTATATCACCCTAAGTAAGCAGGTTCCTCTGGTGTGTTTTTCCTGCTGGTCTAGGATGGTGGGCGTTGGCCCCTTCACACACAGAACCTGTATCTATTTCAACCTGACAGTAAACTCAAAACCAGGCTCAGACATGTTGGAAAGAGCTGGTCAGATTTTACCAAGGGCAGTGGCATCCTCTGTTGAATTTTACTGCAGTAAAGATTCTGATGGAGCCTTTAAAGTATCAGACCCTTTGGGGTGCCTGGGCGGCTCAGTTGGTTAAGTGTCCAACTTTAGCTCAGGTCATGACCTCATGGTTTGTGGGACAGGTTCTGCATCAGGCTCTGTGCTGATGGCTCAGAGCCTGGAGCCTGCTCCAGGTTCTGTGTTTCCCTCTCTCTCTGCCCCTCCCCTGCTCATGCTGTGTGTGTGTCTCTCTCTTACTTAAAAATAATAAAACATTTAAAAAAAAAATCAAGTAATAGACCCGAAGACTGACTCTTTGTCTAGGTTTGAGCGGGGCAGGGGCAGGTGGCGACACTTGTTTGCAGATGCGTTTTCTGGCCCCCTCTTCCTCCTCACCTCAGTTCACCTCCTCCTCCTTGCAGGTTATGGCCACACCGTGCCCTTGTCAGACGGAGGAAAGGCCTTCTGCATCATCTACTCGGTCATTGGCATCCCGTTCACTCTCCTGTTCCTGACGGCGGTGGTCCAGCGTGTCACCATCCACGTCACCCGCAGGCCTGTCCTCTACTTCCACGTCCGCTGGGGCTTCTCCAAGCAGGTGGTGGCCATCGTCCACGCCGTTCTCCTAGGGTTTGTCACCGTGTCCTGCTTCTTCTTCATCCCCGCGGCCGTGTTCTCCATCCTGGAGGATGACTGGAACTTTCTGGAGTCGTTTTATTTTTGTTTTATTTCCCTGAGCACCATTGGCCTGGGGGATTACGTTCCTGGGGAAGGCTACAATCAGAAATTCAGAGAGCTCTATAAGATCGGGATCACATGTGAGTATCCAGGCTCCCAGACCCCACTTCCTCGGCACCTTTTGCTATTCTACCCCCCATCTCACCTTCTAGTGAGGAGTCAGTCATAAAAGCCCTCATCTCTTTTCACGATACATTTCGCAAACTCTTTATGCAAGAATCGTACTGCTGAGACTTACTTTTTCCAGGTACCTTAAAACTGATTAGTTTCTTACTAAAACATGACTGATCAATTCCTTACTAATAACATTAATAAATTACAGCGTAAAAATGCACCACACAGAGTATACTGGATTACCAACTTTTAATTTAAAAAAAAGTTGCTCTTTTTATCAAATATTTTAAGTTCCAGGAAACTAGAGTTACGATGTAGCCCATTACTATGGATCACATTCTCCAGTGTACCAGGAAAATCTGAAAACAGTT
The DNA here is from genome assembly GCA_017311185.1 of Proteles cristata cristata. Classification (NCBI taxonomy): domain Eukaryota; kingdom Metazoa; phylum Chordata; class Mammalia; order Carnivora; family Hyaenidae; genus Proteles; species Proteles cristata. The sequence continues at coordinate 118,952 of JAESUZ010005142.1, read as the reverse complement.
GCCTATCTGGTTCTTTTTCAAAGAAGTTGGAATAGACATGAACTGTTTTCACAGTTTTGTGTGTCGAAGGTAGGCATTCAAATACGGATGACCAGTGGCTTATCGTTTTTAAACTTTTTAAAAAAAATTCGGTATGAGGGGCACCTGGGTGGCTTAGTTGGTTAAGTGTCCGACTTTTGCTTAGGTCATGATCTCGCGGTTCGTGGGTTCGAGCCCCGCATCGGGCTCTGTGCTGACTGCCAGCTCAGAGCCTGGGGCCTGTTTCAGAGTCTGTATCTCCCTCTCTCTCTGACCCTCCCCTGCTCTCGCTGTCTCTCTCTCTCTCTCTCTCCTAGAAATTAAAAAAAAAAAAATCAGTATGATACAGAGGGGCGCCTGGGTAGCTCAGTCGGATAAGCGTCTGACTTCAGCTCAGGTCTTGATCACAAGGTTCTTGAGTTCGAGCCCCGCGCCAGGCTGTCTGCTGTCAGCACAGAGCCTGCTTCGGATCCTCTGCCCCCGTCTCTGCCCTCCCCATTCTCCACATTCTCTTTCTTTCTCTCTCTCCCTTTCTCTCCCTCAAAATAAATGAATAAGAACTTAAAATTCAGTAGGGTATGGAGAACTAGAAAGTCTTAATTATTGTGTACCCCTCTCCTGTCTTTTGCATCATAATGTACATACACTTTGCATTTCTGCTGTCTTGAGATTTTTTTCAAGACTCGACTCATGTCACGACTCCTGACAGTAGATGCTCTCTCCTAGCCCTGTCGTGTCGTCTTAACCTGACAGTGTGCTTCGTCGAATTATGTATATTTTAACATTTCCATCAAACCATGGGCTCCCCCAGGACAGAGACCTCACTCACACACCCCAATGCTTCGCACAATGCCTGGCCACCGTACCTGTTCCATAAATATTCACCAAATGGTTACAAGGATAATTTCATATTTCTTCCAGTTACCATAACTATTTTTAATGTCCATGTAATATTTCATCAGTCGCTATAGCATAATCTAACCAGGCCTCTACTGTTTAGATTGCTCCCAGTTGGGGGGCATTATAAATAACACTATGGTAAATATTTTCAACTTTGCTGTTTTTCCAAGAAATGGATTGATAGCCTGGAGCAAATATGCCTTTTCTTTGACTCATGGAACACACTGACCCCATGCTTTCCAAATGGCATTATGAGCTCACACTGTCCCCAGAATATCTGAGCATAACGCGGTGTTGTGGACCAGTAGCATTAGGGGTGGTTTTTTGTTTTGTTAAACGTATAGTAGTGTACATATCCAATAAACATGATCTTAACTCTCTTTTTCAGGTATTGGGTAAAACATTACCTTCTTGTTTTAATTTAGTTTGTTTATGACTCCGAAAAGTTGAATGTTTCTGATTGTGTTTGCTAGCTCTACTTCTCTCTTGTATTTATAGTCTTCTCACAAATTCTGCCCAACTGTTGAACCCCCTCAATTTTTCACTTAACGCAAAATCCTTTCAGATCGTCTTCACACTTGTAACAATGTGAACCAGGTTTTCTGAGGCTGTCTGCAGAGCGTATGTGCTGCACCAAGCAAAAAGGAAGATTCTAGAGGTATATTGGGTTGTGGACAGGGTAAAAATCCCACAGCTTTTGCCTGAAACCCCATGAGCATTTTTGCCAGTGCTTGGTCAAGGTTTGACTAAACACAGGATAAAGGAAAAGGAGGGGAATTATCAACTAGTCCAACAGTATCATTGCTATTTCTAAAAGACACCATGCTGTCATCAAAACTTAATAGCCAATTTCTAAAGACGCTAGAACCACATCTCTGCATTCTGGTGATAATCAGCCTCCATGTTCCCATTATACCACTGATTCGAGCCCGGTCATTTGTTTTTTTGACAGTCCTCAACCATTTTACCACGAGGCCATGAAATTGGAATTTTTGTTATTTTTAGTTTTCATTTCCACTTTCCTGTTCCTTTCCATGATCAAAATTTTTTTTTCAAGGAATTCCACTTGACCTGAATCAACAGGTTATCTTTTATTTCAGAGTAAGAAGCTGGTAGAGACAACCCATGGATGTGGTCCATGTGGACCCCAAAATGACTGTCCCATAACGGACAGCACAGTGGGCAGTTGGATCCCGGTCAAGTGCGAATTGCCACACACCGAGACCTGTACCACTTTTGCATCCTTTCCTAGAGGGGTTTTCAGTTAGCTTCCACCAATCATTTCTCTTGTTGTGCTTCTTATTCGATAGTGGAAATACTGATACAAGTTCTGAGTGCTCAAGAAAGTGTCAAGCTCTGTTCTGGGCACTCATGACAATTAAAAACTCCTCGGACACGTCTCACTGGCTTTTTGAGAGCTGTTGATTAGGAAGCAGCAATGGAGAACCCTCTCCCGGCATGGTGCCCTTGGGGGATGGCCAGGCGCAGGGGGTACTTCTCTTCAATGATGCCAGGTCAGCCCCAACTTCTTTTAGTTTCCTCACAAATTACGCCTTTTGGGATTCTGAATATCCCAAGTTTGTAGAAGGGGAAGTCATTCTTCATTTTTCTCTGGGTAGCCCATCTTGGAGCCATGGACCTCAGAACCTTCCTAGAAATTCGGAAAGTGGCACTGGATTGATTTCACCTGCACGTTCTGTGACGCCCCTTGATTCATCTGTGACTCGATCCCACTGAGACACTGTCTTTTTCTTCCTCACTCAGGTTACCTCCTGCTCGGCCTCATTGCCATGCTGGTAGTTCTGGAAACCTTCTGTGAACTCCATGAGCTGAAAAAATTCAGGAAAATGTTCTACGTGAAGAAGGACAAGGACGAGGATCGAGTACACATCATAGAGCACGACCAGCTGTCCTTCTCGTCCATCGCAGACCAGACGGCTGGCCCAAAGGAGGACCGGAAGCAGCATGAGCCTTTCGTGGGCCCTCAGTCCTCTGAGCACCCCGACAGCCCTGCAGGCAACTAAGGGCTTTGCTGGGTTGTCTGGGAGCAGCCAAGTGAGGGCAGTGAGCGAGAGCCTTTGTCTTATTTGTTTGTATGAGAATGTAGACACCAAGGTGGTATTTTAACAAATACCTACTGTTCGAAATATTTACAAAAAACAAAAACACCCACAAAAACACCAAAAAACCCAAAAAACCCCACATACAAAAAACACCCAAAATAACAGAACAAAGGAAGCTTTTACTGTGGATGACTGTCTGACATCTGAGGAAATGGGATGTGTACCTATAATTCACATGGGACAAAATTACCTAGACTTTACTAATGGGTGAAGAGTACTTGAAGAAGTGTGCTGCTGTGGAGAGATGCGGATTTTATACTTTTAATTGGGGATTATGGGATTTGCATTTAAATCATTTTAGCTGATGGCTAAATAGCAGCATTTATATTTAAAAGCAAAAAAAAAAAAGAGAGAAGCATAGAGATGTGTTTTATAAATAAGTTTATGTGTACCAGTCTGCATGTGCCCATCTAAGATCATTATTTTTGTAGAATCTAACTTAAACTTACTATTTATAATGAATAGGCAACCATTAACTGTGTACATACAAGTCTAAATATGTTTATATCTTGTACATATATGGTTTAGGTCGCCAGATCTCAGCATACTTCTTAACCCAAGATTGTAGATACTTTTCCTTTTGATTTCTCTTTATACTAAAGAATCAAGAGTTGCTACAATAAAATAAGGAAAACAATACACTTAAGAGTGAGTTACTATAATATTCTACTGTAAATGTTTCTACCCTTTTCAGTAGAAATGAGACCAGATGTCTCCAGAGGTGGACAAATAATGAAGAATACGATTTGTAAAAGAAGTTGTTTTGTTTTGAAAGTGCATTGTGATTTATAGTCACTTAGTGCTAAAGCCCAGAACACGAACACAGAAGCCCCAGATGAACAGATTCTGTCAAATTAATCAGAGAGGGTTTTTTTTTTTTTAATTTACAAGCTGAAATCAATAAAAATCCTAGCTGGTTGCAGTCTTTCTGCTTTAATATATCAAGAGACTCTCTCCTCTGTGCAGATAATATGTATGGACTCCTTTATAGAAACCATTAAGGCAACATGTAAGTGATGCACACGGGACACAATTAAGAATTCTAGAAGAGAGCGACGCCTGGGTGGCTCCATTGGTTAAGCGTCCCAACTTCAGCTCAGGTCATGATGTCATTCCTGGTCAACAAGTTCAAGCCCTGTGTTGGGCTCTGTGCTCACAGCTCAGAGCCTGGAGCCTAGTTTGGATTCTGTGTCTCCCTCTCTCTGCCCCTCCCCTGCTCATTCTCTGTCTCTCTCTGTCTCAAAAATAAATAAACATTAAAAAATTTTAAAAATTTTTCTAGAAGAGAGGAGTGCCTGGGTAGCTCAGTCGGTTAAGCATCCCACTTCAGTTCAGGTCCTGATCTCACAGTTCATGACTTTGAGCCCCGCATCAGGCTCTGTGCTGGCAGCTGAGAACTTGGAACCCGTTTCAGATTCTGTGTCTTCCCTTCTCTCTGCCCCTCCCTCTTTTGTTCTCTCTCTCTCTCTCAAAAATAAATAAACATTAAAAAATGTTTTTAACAAGTAATTCTAGAAGAGAAGAAGATACTGCATGATAACTGATGCCCAATAACCCAATACCCTGAGTCTCCTCTCCTGTGGGTACCTTCCTGGGAGGTGGTGCTCGAGATGTTAATCGAAATCTGTGCCCTGCTGATGAGCCAGCTGAGCAGAGCGTCCTCACCTTGGGGACGTGACTCAGAAACCTCTCCATGATGTGCCACCCTGAGTACACAGCTACCAGCCTTGCCCTGCTGGCTGCTGGCCTTACATAAGCAGGGCCCGTCCTCATTGTAGCCAATCCCATCTGGCCTCAGAGCAACACAACTGTAAGCAGGATGTACCTCGACTCCAGAGCTGCGGTCATGCCACCAGTAGACCCCCCCCTTTCCAGTGTTCAATTCCAGCCGTGTTGTTCTCTTCTTTCGGATCCGGGCGATGTTGGGCGATCCAATAACACATTCCTCTCTGCACTCCGTGCTCACCGTGTCCCCGCAGTGGAGACCACTCTTAGGCAGGGTGGGTGATCAGTTAAGGAGTGAGATCAAGACTCTAGAACAAGGACATGATTGAGTCTGGAAAGTTCGCAGTGACCACAGTGCTTGGAACGGTGTAGGGGTGTTGAAGGATAAAAATCATAGAACCGAGGGGCGCCTGGGTGGCTTAGTTGGTTAAGCATCCGACTTTCGCTTAGGTCATGATCTCGCAGTTTGTGGGTTCGAGCCCTGCGTCGGGCTCTGTGCTGACTGCCAGCTCAGAGCCTGGAGCCTATTTCAGAGTCTGTATCTCCCTCTCTCTCTGATCCTCCCCTGCTCACGCTCTCTCTCTCTCTCCTAGAAACAAATAAAAAAATATTTTTAAAAAATCATAGAACCGAATTTTACACAGGGAGAGTGTCTTTATATTCAAGGAAGGAAAAAAAATAACTCTAGTGCCACCACCACTTGACTAATCTGAGTGGGGAGTGCAAACTATGGAGAACGAGAAAGAGCAGGAAGGGAAATTTGGAATCAGGATGTTGTCAAGTAATGAAGTGTCAAGTTCATTTTCAAAGTTCCCGTGAATCTGCAGAGAAGATGCTAACCCTGAATGCACTTCAAATTGCTTTTGTTTTTAATGTGAAGGAGGAGGTCCAAAAATGGGAGCAAGCTTTGTCTCCCGCACTCTGTTGGATGCCAACTAGAAGGCAGAGTATCTTTTGTATGCTTGTGTTTTGCCCGCGGCCAGCGGGCGGGTGCTGCCCTGTGGTCCTGAAGGAGGAGCTGTCGGTCAGAGAATAGAAGCTGGACCTGCTGGGGCAGGGCAGGCAGTGAGCAGCAGGCCAGTGGTGACCTTGGAACCCACTAGTTGGAGGTGAGCGAGGGAGAAGCCGGAGGTGAGCGAGGGTGAAGTTGGAGGTGAGCGAGGGTGAAGTTGGAGGTGGAAGTGAATACTAGCAAAGATGATTGGGAGTGATGAGTAGAGAATTAGCCCGAGGAACCGACTCTTGGACAAGAGTGTTCTAAACTGAGTTCTTAAGAATCTTGGGGGATGCCTGGGTGGCTCAGTTGGTTGAGCCTCCAACTTCGGCTCAGGTCATGATCTCACGGTTCGTGGGTTCGAGCCCCGCGTCAGGCTCTGTGCTGACAGCTAGTTCAGAGCCTGGAGCCTCCTTCAGATTCTGTGTCTCCCTCTCTCTCTGACCCTCCCCTGCTTACGCTGCCTCTCTCTCTCTCAAAAATAAATAAAACATTTAAAAAAAAAATCTTGGGGCACCTGGGTGGCTCAGTTAAGCGACCGACTCTGGTTTTGGCTCGGGTCACGATCTCACGGTCCTGGAGTTCGAGCCCTGCTTTGGGCTCTGTGCTGACAGTGTTGAGCCTGGTTGGGATTCTCTGTCTCCCTCTCTCTGCCCCTACCCTACTCTCTCTCTCTCAAAATAAATAAACTTAAAAAGAAAAAAAAGAAAAAGAATCCTGTAGAAGGCCCTCAGGATAGAGAAGGAGACCCCTGCCTGGAAGGAGAGCGAGCACTCCTGCGTGTAAATGTTAAGTTACACGTGTCCAGTAGGTAGGTTGACTTTGGTGCAGCAGAAATGAAATGCTCAGTATGAGCAGAGAACAGTGTTGGAAGAAGCGTTCTTGACCTCCCAGGAAGAGGCACCGTAGAGCAAGAGCTAAGAGCCGTCTCCAAAAGGAGGTAATAAAGCAAATACACAGAACAGATGAAGTTTGACCCAGATGACTCCATTTATGAGACTATAGTCTCTGCCGTCATCACGCCCCCAGGAGACTTAAAACTCCATTTGTTCAAAAGTCAAACAGGAAGACACGTGGGTGGTAAAAGGGAATACTTTCCCAACACATAAATACGATGTGACTTAAGGAAAGAATGGCTGGGAATTAATTACTAGATTACTAAGACACGGGGTCACTTTTTGCACCTGACAAAGTCACGCCCACACTCTACAAACCAGCCTTCTGTGCCCTTTAGAAAATGGATGGGGACATATTTACAAATCTGGAGACGTCGAAGTAGCTGAAAGATGCAATGCAAAACATTTTAAAGCCCTCTCAAGTCATCAGTTGTACACTGTCTTCTTTAAAGCGGCAGATGTTTGCTTGCGATAAGAGTTCATTTTCAAGTTGGCCCAAGTATGCCCCACAAGGTGTCCATAAGATTATCTGTCTCTTACTCAGATGCAGTGAGCAGACCTTCCTGATTGTGTGAGGTACGATACAGCCACCCCATGCCGAGGAGAGCTGTGATAAATACTGATATTCTCGAGTAAGAGAAGCAGTCCTCTGGGATCCAGTCTCCAAAATGCATACGTGGTCAACCAGATCATGCCTTGGCAAATGAAGAAACAAAACGTAATGCTGAGCCCAAAATCATAGAGCTTAACCATGTATTTGACGCTGCCCAGAACAATTTTCCATCTCTTTAATAATTTTAAAGCTTTCCCCGGAGTGATGTATTATTTTCCAAGAGTTCTACTTTATGAAAATTGGGTACATCCGAGCCTTTTGTGTGAAGGCAAACCATGAAATTGTTTGCTGAAGACAACTTCCCAAACATTTATCTAATAGGTGCTGTCAGGCCAACTCAGCTTTCTAAACTACAGTAAGAATGCGGCGTGGGGGTGGCTCAGTCAGATAAGCATCTGACTCTGGGTTTTGGCTCAGGTCCTGATCTCATGGTTCATGGGATCAAGTCCCGCATCAGGCTGTGAGCTCAGAGTGGAACCTGCTTGGATTCTCTCTCTCCCTCTCTCTGCAGCCCCCCCGGCCCCACACACACCTTGGAGGTGCCACTTGTATACTCAGAAGAAAAAATGGACTCCAGGAACACGATTGCTTCCCTCTACAGCAAGTTCTATGCATTCTGAGCCAAATGGCGGGACACGCCCAGGCTGTATGATTGTAACACTATGATTACTTACTTGCAAAAATGGATTTCCCACGGTGGGAACTTTGCCCAGCCACCTGTGTGTGGTTTGTGGAGCCCAGGGCCCTGTGCCACCTCTTTGAAAAGAACCACGTGTTAAGGCTAGTAAGTGCAGTGAGAAGGGCTGTTGAGAGCCGAACATGAAAGGCAGACTATGAGAAGGCAGGGACAGACAGCTTCCGGAATAGCTAGCAAATGTTTTTCTTTATGTTATTTCAATATCGTGATTTTCACAACAATGTTCAGCTATGCTTACTATACTCCGTTTAAGGATAGAGTAGACTGAAAAGTGTTTTCATATGAAATGATTACAATTAATTTTTTAAAAGATATTTTTAACTAATCCTTACAGACAACGTGGGGCTCGAACTCGCAACCCTGAGATCAAGAGTCATACATTCCACTGACTGAGCCAGTCAGGCATCTCAGTAAGAGGCTTGTTTTTTCTTTTTCTTTTTTTTTTTAATGTTTATTTATTTTTGAGAGAAGGAGAGGTAGAATGTGAGCTGGAGACGTGCAGAGAGAGAGGGAGACACAGAATCTGAAGCAGGCTCCAGGCTCTGAGCTGTCAGCACAGAGCCCAACGCAAGGCACAAACCCACAAGCCGTGAGACTATGACCTGAGCTGAAGTCAGACGCTTAACTGACTGCACCACCCAGGTGCCCCAAGAGGCTTGCTTCTTAAGTATAACTTCCATTGATTGAAAAATTCATTTAGGCTAAATATCTCATTTTCAGCATGAGATAGCAAGGTTGTGAATATATAGCCTTGCTGTCATTTACCTGACCACTAAAATCTTCTTTAAATAAATTAGATATTATTTATTTTTGGCTGGAGAAATTGTGTTTTGAGGGCTTTTTTCATCCTCTTCCATTATTTATATAAATTATAATCATTATATATGTATGGTCATGCGTATACCTCAGCACTTCCTTTCCATTTTTTTTTCTTACTTTAAAAAATGTTTATTTATTTATTTTGAGAGAGAGAGAGAAATAGAGTGTGTGCATGAATGGGGAGGGGCAAAGAGGAGAGAGAGAGAATCCCAAGCAGGCGCAGAGTCAGACACAGGGCTCAAACTCATGAACCATGAGACCATAACCTGAGCAGATGGACTGAGCCACACATTCCCCTTCATTTCCATTTCTAAGCGGGGCATCTGGAAATCCAGAGCCCATGGACGGTGCAATATTTAATTTCCCAATGAGTCTGTGGGTGCTTAAAGACATCAACATAATTTACCTGAAACCTCTGCATTCCTTTGTTCTTGCTCTAAACATTATTTCTTTGAATTGCTACAGTAGCGTGGGAAGAGGGCTCTTTTTTATGTGCTCACTTACATAATGAAAGCCTTCCTCCATGCCATTGTTACCAACTTGGTATATATACCAAGTAGTGATTGCAATTTAGGACAATATGAACTTAACATGAGGAGTAAGCCTGTTGCCACCCACTGGGCAGTGACCAAGCTAGATTTTAAAGGTCACCGCATAATTTACGGCAGGAGGTAGCAGAACTCTCGAACAAAGTAAAATAAAAGACTGCCTTTTTGTTTTTCTTTTCTTTTCTTTCTTTTCCTTCCTTCCTTCCTTCCTTCCTTTCTTCCTTCCTTCTCATGGTCTATCATTTTCTCTGAGCTGCTCCCTCTGAATTTCGGGAGCTAAGAGACCAGGCTGCCCCAGGTGCCCTTGTTTGGGTCAGGGAGCAGCAGAGCCCAGGGCCATGCCAGACATTGACTCCACATGTCCCTATTGGTGACCCGTTCCCAGGAAGGGGCGCTTGCCGGACAAAGACAAGCCTCGTAAACCAGCCTGCAGGAACCTGGCTGTGTGATCAACGGCATATTTCAGATCATTGTAGGAGGACTTGAAGAAAAGAACCGAATAACCTGCATCTACAATTGTTTCTTTCTGGCTGAGCTGTATTACTTAGGTCCCTGAATCTCAAGTTTCCATGGCTATACCTAAGGCAGAAAGAAAAGGTATCTTATACATGTGAGGCAGAGTATCAGGTCAGGTGGCTATAAATAGCTTTTTACCCAGGTGGGAAAATGGTAAAATCATGTGGCTTTGTTTCCCTGCATAAGTAACGTATGTAACGTGAGAATCCAAGTCACTAAATCCCCCTGGAGTATCAGACTTGCTGAGAAGAGATGCATGTGACTGTCATCTCCTGACAGCTTTACCGGTGAGCTAACAAGAAAGATGCTATCCTTGGAGGCAGACAAACAATGAAGAGTTCCCCTGCATAAGTTACCCACTACTTTTACAGAAAAGAGGAAAAAAAAATCTAATTTAAACTACCAAAAATCATCTGAAAGTCTAGATTTACCGTGTTTCTTTTTAAATTTATTATAAGCAGTGACTGAAAATCAGTATGACAACAAAACTATAAATAACAAAATGTAACAGTGAATCACTCCCTTTAGAGGTAAATAGATGGGCTTTCTGGGTGTGTGAGAAATTCAAGACCTTTGACATCGTTTGCACGCCTAAGTTTTGGACTCTTACCAGTTCTTTTGCACGTGGATCATCACACACACACACACACACACACACACACACACACACACACGCACACCCCCGCCCCCGCCAGATCACCTGAGGAGTCCCCAGTCCATGCAAAGAGGCTGTGAAGGGGTCACGGTTAAGAGATCTCCCCTAGTCTGGTCCTAAAAGGAACTTGGTTCTTGTGGAAACAGATGAACCTAAGGGCTGTGTGCAGGTGTTACAGCTCAAGGGTAACCAGGGGCTGTTTGCAGGGCCATAATGAGATGGTGAATGCAAAGCAATGAGACAGTAGTGTCTGGTGCTTCTGTAGCAAATGCTTTCATGACTGTTAGCTGCTACCATTACAACCGATTGCAGGCATTTTCCTAAAAGGCAAGATGACACCTAGTGCTGTAGAAGTGATGCATGGTGCAGGTTCTCAAGGAAGTCACCTGTTTCTTATGTGGAGAATAAACACACACCAATTAGCAATACAGGGCCATAAAATCCCAAGGCTATGTGGTGGTTTGCAGATAGAAAATGACAATGAACTCAAAGGAGGGCGAGGTCCCTGGGAGTTGGGAGTTGGGGTGGATATTGTCAAAACTCCAGAAATGGGGAAAAATAAAGCCAGCTAAGTTAAATTGTATCTAGTAAGAGCTTATTGTGCGTAAAACAAAAGTTCATGAACTGGGAGATTTCAAACCCTAAACTGCTACAAGGCATGACGTTGCAGAATGGTGTAGAAAGTGGAAATGAGGGAGTCCTTAGCCTTCACAATGATTGTTTATTACAATGGAGGTTTCCAAACGCAGGTGGTTGGCTAAAGTGGTTACCTCATAGCAATTTAGCAAGAGACTTAGGTTTCTTTTGTGATCGTCAGAGACATTTACAAGAAATAACCTAAGTGTCACCAACGTTCTTGAAATAAACAAGCATCAGCTCTTGGTTTAAATGGCTCTTATGGTTTAAATGGCTCTTATGGTTTAAATGTTCTTGTCGGCTCAGGGAATTTCCAAGCCTGGTCTCCACTGTGTATTTCACTTTAATAGGAGGAAAGATTCTGTGGGGCAGCTGGGCCTTGGAGACTGAGGGCAAGGGCATTTTCGGGGACCAATGTGAGCCAAGATCACGAGCACAGCCAGGCAGTCATAGAATGGGGCACTCATGATACGGGGTACCTGGCTCGAGGCGCAGGTCCTGACCCCAGGTACAACTTTCCCTGGTCATGGGGTTGTGGGAAAGCTACTGTTAACCTCAGTCGGCTCACTTCCTAGCTGGAGAGAATAGTATCTTCTTTGGAGATGTAAAGGTCCTAGTGATTTCTTGAAAAGTACTTAGTGCAGCACCTGGCACATTATCTGTCATAATAAAATTTAGGTGCCTGCATTATTTAATAACTGTTTTGAATCCTGACTTCAAAATGCATCTACCTTCAGCTTGTTTTTTATATAATAATGATATGGGTAACTAAGTACGGTGGGGATAGTAAGAAATAATGTTAGGAAGAGTGTTTTGAAATCTTGGTCGAAGTGCCTGCAGACTCTGAGAATCAGAACACAGATGCCGAAGGCGCGGCTCTAGGAAGGTTAGCGCACGCTAGACCACAGGGAAGGCGCTGGAGCTGGGAAGGACCCCTGGGGCCCCATTACACGCCTAAGACATGAGCCAACTGAACGTGAACTACAGGGAAACAGAAGGGGACAGAAGCGCTAAGGGAAGACAGCCAGGACAGTTTTAAGGGATAGTAACATGACTACCTAGTGATAACAATTATAATGAGGAAGCAGACAAACGCTTATAACCCCACCCTAAAATAGTGGTGTTCTAAAATCAGTCAGGATGGCTGTTATTAAAAGGCAAGAAGTAACTAGTGTTGGCAAGGATGTGGAGACAAGGGAACGCCATACATTGTTGGTGCGAATGTAAATTCGTGAAGCCACTGTGGAAGATAGATTGAAGGTTCCTCAAAAAGTTCAAAACTTGAGGAATACCTCAATTCCACTACTGGGTATCTGAAGAAATGAAAACACTAATTTGAAAAGATCTATGTGCCACTCTGTTCATTGTAGTGTTATTTATAATAGATAAGACAGGGAGATAACCTAAGTGCCCATCAAAGGATAAATGGATGGGGCGCCTGGGTGGCTCAGTTGATTAATTGTCCAACTTTGGCTCAGGGTCATGATCTCACAGTTCATGAGTTTGAGCCCCGCATTGGGCTGTGTGCTGACAGCCAGCTCAGAGCCTGGAGCTTGTATCAGATTCTGTGTGGGTCTCTCTCTCTCTGACCCTCCCCTGCTCATCCTGTCTCTCTCTCTCTCTGTCAGAAATAAATAAAACATTTTTTAAAAACTTAAAAAAAAGGATAAATGGCTTTATCCATTTAGATGTGGTATATATATCCAATGGGATATTATTCAGCCATGAAAAAGGAACGAAATCCTGCCATTTGCAACAACATGGATACACCCTGAGGGCATTATGCTCAGTGAAATAAGAAAGAGAAAGACAAATATCAAGGTGATTTCGCTTATATGTGGAATCTGAAAAACAAAAAAACCAAACCAAGCCTAGGCTTACAAATACAGAAAAGAGATTGGTGGCTGCCAGAGGGGAGGGGAATTGGGGGTAGGCAACACAGGCAAAGGGGGTCAAGAAGTACAAAGTTCCACTCATAAAGCAAGTAATAATAAGCATGGTGAATATAGTCATAACATTGCCTTCACTCTGTATGGTGATAGATGGTAACGAGACATCTCGTGGTGAGCATTTCACAACATGAACCACCATGTTGTACACCTGAAACTAATAAGATATTGTATGTCAGTTATTCCTCAGTAAAAACAAACAAATAAGAAGGATAGAAGTACAAGTTGAGAAGGGAAGATGAGTTTGGTTCGTGACAGTGTTGGGTTTGGTACGATGCATATCTTCCCAGGGATTAAATCATAGAATGTGTGCAAAGGACTTAGTATAGTGCCTGACATTTGGAAGAAAGGTATCAAGACACAGAAAGTGGTCAAAGTGTCAATTACTGGAAAATTCCAAATGGGCTAAACAAAAGGACATGGGATTTAGCCAGCACGTGAACTTGGCGGCTTTGTGAACACAGAATTGGGATAAAATGATGAGGAGAGGCTGTCAGTGCAGACACCCAGAGTGAAGGGGTGGTGGCCTTCATTCCTGTAATGTGGTGGGTCTGATCCACATTTTAAATAGTATTCATGAATAACTGGAAACAAAAGACATATGCCCACCTGCACCTTCTGAAATATTTAGCCATAATCTCATTGTTTTTACATTTATTTATTTTTGAGAGACAGAGAGAGACAAAGCACAAGCAGGAGAGGGGCAGAGAGAGAGAGGGAGACACAGAATCCAAAACAGGCTCCAGGCTCTGAGCTGCCAGCACTAAGCCTGAAGTGGGGCTCGAACTCACAAACTGTGAGATCATGACCCAAGCTGGAGTAGGACGCCTAAGCAACTGAGTCACCCAGGCACCCCTGAAGTATTTAGCCGTAATCTAAATACTGTTTTGTGTCCTGCATAAAATTCTGGTTTTATACACACACACACACACACACACACACACACACACGTGACATCTAATGCCAGTCTGTTTTCTTCTTATGTGGCTAGAGTCTTAATTTTAGGAAGCTAATTTGGCGAAATGATGGCTAATTACAGAACCAGTGGCAACTATAGCTCTTTTATGGTAATGCGTTATACTACACATTTTATTTTTATTCTACGCGATGTAACTGGTGAAGGTTATCTGTCAAATGCATCCAATTCCAAAATGACCTCTCTACCCAAGAGACCCTTGGGCGAAGCGTTAGTCCTGTGACCGCCTGGGTAGACCTAGCTTTGGAGGTGGTTGTCCACGGGTCCCACACTTCAGTGCTGGCAGCGAGATCTGGTCCCCGTGAAGGTCAGTTTCTCATCAGTTACCAAGAGGGAGAGAGTTTCCCACATGATTCTGAAACATTTGCTTCTACCTATTTAGATGTGACAGTTTATGACCTCAGATGTCCAGGTAATAACAAACCAGCTATCAACTAGGAATTTTTTTTAACTGGTTCTCGCTCCACAGTGATAATTAATGCTCCCTAGGGTTACTCTGGGACTATTCAGAAGATTTCAGTGCCTTTGGAATCATCAAAGAAAGATGAAATCGTATCCAGTAGAGTAGTTCTGCATGAACCTTACTCCACACTGATGCTTTGATAATGACTAGTCTTGGTTAATCCATTAAATTGACACACCATTTCCTAACTGTATCCACATAAAATAAGGGTGCAAATAAGTACTGTGGTAGACAGTTCTTCAAGCTGGTCAATAGTGCATATGAACTGCGATGTCTCTGATTTTCTTTCTTTTAGTGGATATTTGCAGGTGAACAACCCTGGAAGAAAGACACTGTGTTTTCATCTGTAGATATGCCAAGGTGTCAGGAGAGATTGCTTCTTGCTCCTCTCAAAATTCTAGGTCTGTGTGCTAGGTGATGCCAGCCTCGCTACTTATCTCATACATTTTTTTAAGTTTATTTATTTTGAGAGAGAGAGAACAGGAAAGGGGCTGAAAGAGAGAGGGGAGGGAGAAGGATAATCCCTAGCATCCTCCATGCTGTGCAGAGTCCAATGTGGGACTTGAACTCATGAACTGTAAGATCATGACCTGAACCAAAATCAAGAGCTGATTGCTTAATCAACTGAGCCACCCAGGTGCCCCTCTCTTTTGCATTTTAATTTATTCCTCCTTAGATGTGGCACTTGGGTGGCTTAGTCAGTTAAGCGTCCAACGTTGGCTCAGGTCATGATCTTGAGGTTTGTGGGTTTGAGCCCTGGATCGGGCTCTGTGCTGATAGCTCAGAGCCTGGAGTCTGCTTCAGATTCTGTCTCCCTCTCTCTTTGTCCCTTCCCCTGCTTGCACTCTATCTCACACACTGTCTCTCTCAAAAAAAATAAATATTTTAAAAAATTTAATTTATTCCTCCTTAGAATGGAACAAATACCAATGTTCTCCACATTTATCAGGCATATCATCAATCAACATTAATTAATTAGACATATTTATAAGGAGTGGAAATTGGTAGAAAAGTAAGGTATTTCTTTGGTAGAAGTACAGGGAAAAAGAGGATCATTGAAGGCCTGTGACATTTAGGACAGAGCACAGCACTGAAATGAGCTACATGGTGAGGAGGGGATATTCTTATTCTCATTGTTTTGATCTTTAGTGTGAAAATGAAACGTACCAGTGAAGCCAACTATCAGAGTTGCCAAAATAACTGTGATTTTTGTGTTTCGTATTCTACCCAAAAATCTTGCATTGGGAATGATTGTGGAGATCAGATAGGCTCACTGGGGACCAAACTGTAGAGAGCCCCATGCTGTTCCTTTCACACAAGAAAATTCCCAAGCTTCTCTTTGTCCCTTCACTTCTCTACATAGATCAGACTCAACGGGGTGATATGGACCCCTCCATCCTCTGTGTGGTGTTGGCCCGGATGGATCCTGATTTCTCTGATCCAGGCCAGCCTGTGATTCCCACTGAGCCTACAGTTTCAAAAGGGCACTGTTGTTCCTTCGCAAAGCAACACCTAATGTGAGACAACATATCACACAATGTATCACACGGTGTGATATATTTACACGGCAACAGGGTGAGCCGGACCAGAGTGTCCTGAGACTGGGAATCCGGACAGACCTGCTGGGTTACAGGAAAGACTGACGCTGTACAAAAGTAGGTCAGAAATCAGAGACTTGAGGTCTTAAAGAGGTGGTAGGACCTAAGACTTACGAATAGATAACCTAAACCAAAGCCAAGGTCTGTCTCTCACTTGAGAGCAAGCAGGGTAGGGACATAATTCCAACCAATCCCTGCCAGACCACCAGCAAGGGGAGCCAGACGTGATGGTGAACTCTGTCTCCAGGAGGGTTAGTACCGGGAATATTAGGGTCAGGGTGACCAGCTGGCCCGGTTTTCCTGGGACCAAGCATTTTCCTGAGACATGGGGCTTTCATTACTCAAACCAAGATAGCCCTGGGCAAAGCTGGAAGGTTGGTCACACAGCCTGGATTCGTTTATTCTTCGACCAGCATTTATGCAGATCCTGGACTGTGCCAAGTATTACCCGAAGCAGTTACAAAACAGAAATATGCAGTCCTCAATTGCGTTGACTAAATAGTCAGCTGTAGTGGACGTGCTCGTGGGCAGCCCAGGACCCCTTTGGGCGCCTGTAGTATTTATTGACAGCCCAAGGGTCACTGCTGAGTCCTTCCATTGTTGTCCTGTGCTGCCAAAAGCCGCCTTGCCCAAGGTGTCACCCCCTCCCTGGAGTCTATCCAATGACCGTCAATGCCAGGTTCAAAGGCCCAGCCCCCTTGCCCCATTCCGGACAAGCTCCAAGGGCCATCTTAGCCGCAGCCCCACGCCCTGCAAGCGCTCACCAACTCACGTCTCACAGACTTCAGCCTCTCAGAGCCAGCCTCCCTGGGAAGCCCGCCTAGGACCAAGGACTAAAGTGGCAGCGGTGCAGAGGATCCGAAAAAAAGGTGCCTGGTGCTCTGGGAGCCTGGGAGAGAGATTTGACATAAGCAGGGTTTGAGAATGTCCAACTACGTGGACAAGGACTGGGCTGGGGAGGGGGGCAGTCCAGCCGTGGTGGGGACCATAAACATGATTGTGACAGATGGGCATGGTCGTAGTGGAGTGAGGGCGGGGGGCACGGCAGGGGTGAAGGCCAGAGGGGCAGCCCCAAGGGAGAGTGAAGGGGCTGTGTCTGACCTAACAGTGAGTGGTGTCGGAAGGGTTCTAGGTGGGCAGGTAACAGGATCCTGTTTGCATTCAGGAGATCAAATTCATTCAGATGAGAGCTGGGAGCAAGCAAGAATGGCAAGTGCGGGACCCTAGCCTCGTTCTAGCTTCTTCCTGCTGCCCAGGGTCAGCACCAGGCCCCGTTTGAAAAGTGGCCGCGCCTGCGTACAGGGGCCTCCGAGAGCATCAGCTGAGCCAGACAGGGCCTCGGGGCAAAGAGCCAGCTCAACAGTTACAGGAAGGCAGACAGGTTTATATTATTATACTGACACACGCACATTATGCATGTCTTGTGTTTCGGGTAAAAAAGAAAGCAGTGAGGGGAGAAGCTTTGATTAGGGATATCCTCTATTCTTTTTTAAAAAATTAATTTATTTTGACAGAGACAGAAAACACAAGTGGGGGAGGGGCAGAGAGAGAGAGGGAGGGAGAGAGAGAATCCTAAGCAGGCTCCGTGCTGTCCGCACAGAGCCTGACACGGGGCTCCATCTCATGAACTGCGAGATCACGACTTGAGCTAAAACAGAGAGCCAGACGCTTCGCCGATGGAACCACCCAGGCACCCCATCCTCTATTTATTTTGACATAAATTTAAAACCCCCATAGCTCTTTGCTCGTCTTCTTTCTCCTGCTTTGCTATTTCCCCGTGTTTCTGGAACAGAAGCGCCTGACTGAGCTTTCTCGTGGTGAAGGCATCCATGTCTAAAGCCATCCATCTTGACTAAACACATTGTTGACTGTACAACACAGTGATTAGCCCAACAACCGGGTAAGGAATTAGACCTTCCCCTCCCATGAACTTCCCTCTTTCAGAAAGGCTTGGCTGACAGGTGGCTGACCTGTTGAGTGAAATTTCTTCCCCCTTCCATGCTCTAATTCCCACTCTTATGTTTAAATGAGCCAAGAGAGAGTGAGCCCATTTTTCACTCATTTGTGGAATCTAAAAAAGGAAGATGAATAAACAAACGAACACAAAGTAGAAACAGACCTATAGATACAGACAATACCACTGATGGTTGCTGGCGGGGGGCGAGGGGGGGCCAGGACAAAATGAGTGGAGGGAAGAAGGAGATACAGGCTTCCAGTTAATGAATGAGTAGGGCATGAGAATAAAAAGCACAGCATAGGGAATGTAGTCAATGTTGTTTTTTTTTTTAATGTTTATTTTGAGACCAAGAGTGTGAGTGAGGGAAGGGCAGAGAGAGAGGGAAAGAGAGAACCCCAAGCAAGCTCTGAGCCCGACACCGGATTTTATTCCATGAACCATGAGATCATGACCTGAGCAGATATCAAGAGTCTGACACTTAACCGAGTGAGCCACCCAGGCACCCCTATAGCAAATGATCTTGTATTCATGTTGTGTGGTAACGGATGCTAGCTTCGCTTGTGGCCACAGCATAGCACATAAACTTGTCGAATCACTCTGATGTATACCTGAAACTCAGGCAACATTGTGGGTCAACTATACTCAAAGAAAAAAATGTTTATTAAAGAATGAACCCATTTAACCTGAGACTCCCCACCTTCAGACTCTAATAAAGGCAGAGCCCCAGGTCTTCTCTCTCTCCTTCTCTCTCTACTGATAACCTTGCTGTGTGGCTCTTGGGTGTGCCATGTACCCACCCCCCAGCCCCAACACTGGCCCCAGTCCATGGAGGCTTGCTACCCAGGTGAGTCCCAAGGTATTCCTAGCCAATAGCATCACTAGCAGTAGGCTGGGACCAACACAATGACTTCATTTATTCGACTCATCTTCATTTTGTGAACTTTATTTGCCAGTAACTACTGAGTGATAAAAGCACCCTGGGAACCAACCACAGCAGCTTGCATGCAATTTCAATAACCTACCATGGGAGAGGAGTGTTTCCCCTCGTTGCCACCCTCTACCTCCCCCCCAGAATGCTGAGACACCATCCTGTGAGGCATTCAAAGAGCATTAGTTGGTCACTGCTCTTTATTTCAGAAAAGAACTCCAGATGTGGCAGAAAGGAAGGCCTACATTTCTATCTGTCAGCTCTTAAAACCACATCATTTCCATTCTAGGGCAAGACTTGGAATGATGTTGGCATCTGCCAAAGGGTGTTTGATAAGCTGAGCCTGTAACCTCGGCTCCCCATCATCCTGGGAACCTGGAATGGGCTGTGAACTCACTTTGTTGGCTAATGAAGGAGACTCCAAACACGGCCAGGCTGCTCCGCAGCCCAGAGGTGCAGAGTCAGCATTATCAGATCCTCTTCTCTTAATGTTGTGTCTGACTTGAGCTGAAGGAAGTCTAAAGTGGGGAGAAATCTCATCATAATTGCCCAAATCCAGAGAGATGCCTTTTAGGAACAATGTGTAGACACTCTCTGGGCAAGAGATGTGCTTGAACTGTAGATATGAGTCAGCCAAACGGGTAAATGTATGGGAGATGTTAAAAGGCAGTTGGAGGACTTTGAAATGCTGGAATGGTCCCCATGACTTCTGCCCACAGCTCGTCAGTGCTGGCTCCTGATTAAATAGAGCATCAACCATGAATCTGATTTTTTAAACACAGATGAAGTTCACTTTGCAGCTTGCTTCCTCTAAACATGTGACATGACTGTATTTTCTCAAGTGTAGACTGTTTCACAACCTACTGAGAAGGTTTGACACTTTCACAATTACAAGGGTGATGTCATTTAAAAGGAGGGAGAATCTTAAGGCCATGTGACTTCTTTGGGGACTTTGCCACAGGCTCTGTGGGGGTCTGAAGCTTTAGTTTCAGTTACAGTTTTGTTTTCCTTCTTCCCAGATTTGCCTTCCTTTCTTTTCTTTTTTATCTGAATACATTTTACTTATAACACTGGGTAAGTTTAAGGTGTACAATATGTTGATTGGATGCATTTATATACTACAATATAACTGCCATCGTAGCGTTTGTTACCACCTCTATCACGTTACGTAATTATCATTTCTTTCTTGTGAAATTATTCCCACCTTTTTTGTGGTGGAAATAAGCAAACTTAGAATTCTTCATCTAGGAAGATGGAGTAGAGGTATCTTTCCCTATTCCTCTCACTGATTGCAACCCTGGACATTATATATAAAATAAACACAAGAAGACTCTGAACGGTGGAGCGAGGAAGACATGCCAAGCAAATATCACAAGAAAACAAAACAGAACAAAAAACTGTGGTCCTCTCTCATGGATGTCAGCAAAGACAGAGTGGGAAGCCTAGACTTCTATCTTCACTAGGCTACAGTGACTAGGTCACTGGGTGACCCAATACTGTCACCCAGGTAGTGCAAGAGAAGGCCAAGAAGGGATTGGAGACTGCGTACTGACCAGTCATAAGCCTCCTGTCCCACCCACTCCCCTCCTTTGCAACAGTATCGTAGAACCGAACTTCCACCTGACAGGGACCCCTCCCTCTCCTGCTGAGATGGTGTCAGAGGAGGCCACGTAAGGGGTCAGGACTTGAATCACCACCCATGGTAACAGACCACCCACACAATGGTGCAGTGGAGATCAGAATTCCCACTTCCATGTAGAAGTAACATTGAGCCCCTTCCTCTCAGGTATCAGTGAGGCCATATGACTTCTATCTCCCCTGTTAGTAATAAGGCAGTACTCCTCACCATCCTCTGCTGAAGGTGTATCAGAGAAAGCCAATTAAAACAAAGTTTAGGGGTGCCTGGTTGACTCAGTTGGTTAAGCGGCCGACTTCAGCTCAGGTCATGATCTCACAGTCCATGGGTTTGAGCCCCGTGTCAGGCTCTGTGCTGACAGCTCAGAGCCTGGAGCCTGTTTCAGATTCTGTGTCTCCATCTCTCTCTGCCCCTCCCCAGATCATGCTCTGTCACTCTCTGTCTCAAAAATAAATAAGCATTAAAATAAAATTAAAAAAAAAAAACAGAACATTTAAGTAAGATAGAGTCTCATTACATAATACAAAAAGGTTCAGGTTTCAGTTGAAAAAGCACTCATACCAAGAACCCAGAAGATCTCAAACTTAATGAAAAACAGATGCCAAAAATAGACGTTAGTATTATCTGACAAAGATGTTACAGTAGCCAGCATAAACACAATTATGAACATGCTTGAAACAAATGAAAAAACAGTCTCAGCCAAGAGGAGAACCTCCTCAACTTGATAAGCAGCATATACAAACAAAACCAAACAAACAAAAAACCTATAGCTAACAGTATACTTTTTTTTTTTTTTTTTACAAATAGTTTATTGTCAAATTAGTTTCCACATAACACCCAGTGCTCATCCCCACAAGTGTCCTCCTCCATGCCCACCCCTCCTCCCCCACATCCATCAGTCCTCAGTTTTTGTCAGCATTCAAGAGTCTCTCATGGTTTGCCTCTCCCCTTTCCCCCACCATTTCCCCCCTTCTTCTCCCCCTTGGTCCTCTGTTAAGTTCCTCCTAATCCTCCTATACGTGCACTAGCTAACAGTATACTTAATGATGAAAAACTGAATACTTCCCTCCTAAGAATGGGAACAATGCAAGGATACTCTCACCATTTTTATTCATCATAATTCTGGACCCTGGACAGCATCCACTGCAACAAGTCAAGAGAAGGAAATAAAATGCATAAGTATCTAAAAGGAAGAAATAAAACTGTCCCTATTTGAAGATGACATGATGGTCTATATAGAAAATCTTTTTTTTTTTTAATAAGATGCTCTTTTTTTTTAATTTTTTTAAAATGTTTTATTTATTTCCAGGAGAGAGAGAGGGAGAGAGAGCGTGAGCAGGGGAGGGTCAGAGAGAGAGGGAGTCACAGACTGAAACAGGCTCCAGGCCCTGAGCTGGCAGTCAGCACAGAGCCCGACGCAGGGCTCGAACCCACAAACCACAAGATCATGACCTAAGCAAAAGTCGGACGCTTAACCAACTAAGC
This sequence comes from Proteles cristata cristata, assembly GCA_017311185.1. NCBI lineage: Eukaryota > Metazoa > Chordata > Mammalia > Carnivora > Hyaenidae > Proteles > Proteles cristata. The sequence goes on along the minus strand of JAESUZ010005142.1, from coordinate 96,820 downwards.
CACCCAGGCGCCCCCTACATAGAAAATCTTAAAGAATCTACAAATACTTTCTAGAACTTAAAAGCAAAAGAAGGAGGTTGGAAACTTACCTTAATATCATATACTAAACTTACCTAAAAATGGATCAAAGTCCTACATGTCAGAGTTAAAACTATAAAACTCTTAGAAGAAAACATAGAGGGCAAGCTTCATGACATTGGACATGGCAGTTATTTCTTGGATATGACATCAAGACACAGGCAACAAAACAAATTTGACTTCATCAAAATTAAAGACTCCTGTGCATCAAAAGACATTATCAAAGGGTACTTGGGTGGCTCAATCAGTTGAGTGTCTGACTCTTGATTTTCAGGGTCATGGGATCGAGCCCCACAACAGGCTCTACATTGAGTGTGGTGCCTGCTTGGGATTCTCTTTCTCTCTCTCTCTCCCACTGTACCCCCTCTCTCTCTCTCAAAATAATTTTGTTTTTAAAAAGCCACTATCAATAGACTGAAAAGGCAACACAGAAAATGGGGGACATATTTGCATATGACATAACTGATAAGGAATTAATATCCAGAATATATAAAGAACTAGAACTCAACAATAAAACACAAGCAGCCTATTAAAAAAAAACTGGGTAAAGCACTTGTCTATACATTTATCCAAGAAGATATGCAAATGAACACCAGCACATGCAAAGATGATAACTAAGCATTAGGAAGATGCAAAGCAAAACCACAGTGAAATACCTCTTCACACCCATTGGGATGGCAATTATTTAAAAAGAAAAAGAATTCACAGGAAGCAGCAGAGAAATTGCAGCTCTTGTGAACTGAAGATGGGAATGGAAAATGGTGCAGCTGATGTGAAATGCACTATGGTGGTTACTAAAAATATATATATGCATGGAGTTAAAATATGATCCAATGATTCCACTTTTGGGTTTACACCTAAAGAATTGAAAGCAGGGTCAGTCTTGAAGAGATACTTGTACACCCATGTTCCTAGCAGCATTTTTCACAGTAGCCCAAAGTGGAAATGGTCCAAATGTCTACTGATGGGTGAATGGATAAACAAAATGCGGTACACACATACAACAAAATATTATTCAGTCTTTAAAAGGAAGGAAGAACTTCATTCCAATAATATGGCAGTTTTAGTTTTAGCTGCATCTATACAATGTCTGTTCTGAAAGGAAGCTAATAAAAAAATTAACCAACAGGCTGTTTGCCTCCAAAACACCAGGCAATGAGGTAGATCAGTCTGAGGACAGAATTAAATGTCCATGTGTTCTGGCATTACAGAGGACTTGTCTTTGTATATTAAAATAATATAGACATCTAGATTGGGTGAAAAAGAAAACCAGAAAGAAATTCTAGTACATGCTACAACTTCACGTACATATATGTTAGACGATGGATGAAATGTGAAGACTTGTTAAGTGAAATACTCGAAACACAAAAGGACAAATAGTGTATATTCCACTTACATGATGTGTCTGGAATGATCAAATCTATGGAGATAGATAGTGGTTGCCTGCGTCTGGAGAAGAAGGGGAGAGTGGGGAGTCACTATTTCACCACTGCCAAGTTTCAGTTTGGTGTGATGAAAAACTTCTGGAGATGGATAGTGGTGATGGTGAATGTACTTAATGCCGCTGAATGATACCCTCAAGTATGGTTAAAATGGTAAATTTTGTGTCATTCACATTTTATCACAATAAAAAAAAACAACCTAAAGAACGAATGAGTGCTGAGGCACCTTGGTTGGGCGACTGACTTTGACTCAGGTCATGATCTCACAGTCTGTGGGTTCGAGCCCCACATCGGGCTCTGTGCTGACAGCTCAGCCTGCTTCGAATTCTGCATCTCCTTCTCTCTCTGCCCCTTCCCCACTCATGTTCTCTCTCTCTCTTCCTCAAAAATAAATAAACATTAAAAAAAAAGAACTAATGAGGGCAGCAAAGTCACAGGATACAAGATAAACATAGAAAAAAATCAACTGTAGGGGCACCTGGGTGGCTCTGTCATTTTGTCTGACTTTGGTTCAACTCATGATCTCATGGTTCATGAATTCAGGCACCCCCAACAGGCTCTTGGCTGTCGGTGTGGAAACTGCTTCAGATCCTCTGTCTCTCTCTCTCTTTGCCTCTCCCCACTATGCATGCACACACTCTCTCTCTCAAAAGTAAACAAACATTTTTAAAAAATCAATTGTATTTCCATATACTAGCAATGAACACAGAGACAACAAAATTTAAAATACCATCCCATTTATAATCAACTCAAAGTGAAACATTTAGATACAAATCTAACAAAATATGTACAGAACTTATATTGTGAAAACTACAAAACTGATGAAAGGTATTAAAGATCATCTAATTAAATGAAGAGACATGTTCATGGATTGGAAGGTCCACATGGTAAAGAAGTCAACTTTTCTCAAACTGATAACCCAAGCTTAATCCAAAATTTTATCAAAGTCTGCCATACCATTTTGTAGATATAGACAAAATTATTCTAAAATTTATATGGAAATGAAAAGGAACTTGAGTAGCTAAACCAATTTTGAAAAATAATGAAGTGGGGAAAAGTCAATCTATCTGATTGTTTAAGATTTATGACATAACCAGTCAAATTAGGCAGTACTGACCAAAGAGCAGACATACCAATCAATGAAACAGAGAACCCAGAAATAAACCCACACCTAATATGGCAAACCAACTTTTGCCAAAGGTATAAAAACAACGTAGTAGAGGAAATATACCTTTTTCAACAAATACAAATGGGACAACTGACATCCATAGGCAAAAAAAAAAAAGTTTTTCAAAATTAGCTTGAAGTATGTTTCATACATATACAGTTGTACCAAGATTGACTCAAAATGGACCACGGACTTAAGGTTAAAACATAAAGTTATGAGACACTTAAAAAGAAGAAGAAAACACTCAGAATCTAGAGGTAGACAAAAAGTTTTTAAACTTGACATCTAAAACATGCTCTATAAAAGGGAAAAATGACACATTAGACTTCATCAAAATTAAATTTTGCTTGGTAAAAGACTCTGCTGAAAGGAGACCCTTTCTTCATATAAAATCAATTTTTAAAAACATGGAAACACCATATATAAATAAAACAGGTAAAAATAGAGCTACAGATGTTTGGATATTGAAATGGTGCCCACACCAGTCAGAGAAAGAGGTCCTTCCTTTACTATACATCCCAGCTTCTCTGGAGTTTCACAAGGACCCATTGCAGAAACACTGGGGGTCTAGGAAGAATAGATAGAGAACCATGGTGTGGGAAGAGAGAGCAAAGTAAATGAAGGGTATGAAGGCAGAATTGCATGGACACATTGGAAATGAAATATTTGGAAAACAGGTGTGATCACAGAGAAGCAATATAATTTATTCAAGTATTAAGACACATTGGTTCTTCAGTGTTGAGAAATAACTCTCTCTGAACATTTTCATATTTATCCACAGTCAGAGTCTTCTGAGCAAAAATTACTGGTAACTTGGGTTAAAGGATGATTGAATGGCAAATGTGCCTCAGAAGTTAGAGATGTGAACTGCTCTGGAGAATTTAAAGTTTTATCTCCTGTGGAGCCATTTGCTTACTTTCAAGTGGGTAAGGGGAGCCTGGGTGGCTCAGTTGGTTAAGTGTCCAACTCTTCATTTCAGCTCAGCGAATGATCTTATGGTTTGGGAGTTCAAGCCCTACATCAGGCTCTGCGCTGACAGGGTGGAGCCTCCTTGGGATTTTCCTTCTTACCCTCTCTCTCCACCCCTCCCCTGCTCACACTCCCTCTGTCTCTCAAAATAAATGAATAAAAACTTTTTTTTTAAGAAAACAGGTAGGAACATTCCTGCCTTTCCCAGAGAGTTTGGGAAACTCCAGTTCCAGAACAAAAGTCTCTCTCTCTTTCTCATTCTCTCTCACCTCTCCCCGCCTACTTTCCCTCACCCATCTTGCCCAAAGAGAAAGGGAAGGGAAGATGTACCAGCCACCTATATAAGCTCTGTCTCTTAGTGTCAGGGTCCTTGACACTAAGGTTGTGGTACAACCCTGCTCATATGGGCACATCGGGCCATTGTCATGCCACCCATGAGAAACTGGGGTGTGGGAGCCAGTACTGCTAAGATGTTCTATGAACAAATCTAATCTATGACCCAGAGATCTCATGTTCCTGTCTCGATACATAGACAAATATGGATATAAGCCAATAAAAGACAGTTTCTCTTGGGGTGCCTGGGTGGCTCAGTTGGTTAAGCATCTGCCTTCAGCTCAGGTCAAGATCTCATGAACCGTGAGTTCAAGGCCTGCATCGGGCTCTATGCTGTCAGTGTGGACCTGCTTCAGATCCTCTATCCCCTCTCTCTCTGTTCCTCCCCTGCTTGTGCACGCGTGCGCTCTCTTTCTCTGTCAAAACTACCAAAAGTAAAAGACAGATTCTCTTGCAAAGCAGGTCTCACTTTCCAAGAGCAATACTGTGTTTTTATATTCTCTTTCAAAGTTGAGGTTTAGTAATAAAATTTTCTACCAAGTTACACATTCTCATTTATCATGCACTGACTGAAAACCTCTTAATGACACCTCCTTCTACCTTTCTCTCATTTCATCGGAGCATCGACATACTTGAATATGATTCATCCACATAACAGATCGGGACCTCTCGAGAGTCCTATTACTGATACAGAACCATCCTCTTAGGAGGTCCTGGTTTTCCTTGAGGGGCTGGCATCCCCAAAGAAACACACTCCATCTTCTTTTGTTTACTCCTGTTAGGAATTTAGGAGAAATACAAACACGCTGTTGAGGGGGAAAGAACATGCCATGTAAACCCTTCAACTATATGTCTTCTCAACAAAGTCCCGGATGCCAAGCTCAGCACAGTGCCTCCCGCACAGTGCAGGACTAACCCTATTACTATTGCATAGGTGGGTGCACGAATGAGTGGCTCTTAGACCACATATTCATCTGCCTCACTTCAATTTTACTACCGCTTCGGATTCTACTTGCTTCCTCTTTCATTTGCAGTCGTCGTCGGCACTAGCTCAGCGCCCATTTCTCCCGACTGCAGTCAGCCGGTGTTCCCACAACCCAACGCCATTCCAGTGCCAGCTTTCACCTTCGTGTCTCAGCCAACGCCACTTCTGGCTCCAGCCCTGCTGGTTCCGATTTTCTCTCCCTCCCTCCCCCTTCCCACCCCTCCACCTGCTGTGTACCAACATGACATTCATCTCTACATTCTTCTGTTGCTGTTTCAAAACTGCTCCCTTGAGTAAGGCTGTTCAATCTTCATGCTTTCTCTTAATCCCTTCCCCTATGTGGTTTGGCCACATCTCATGCTATGTTTTTCTTTTCTTCTGGATGGATTTTTATGTCAAGTGATTTTGTCAGGCCATTGAACAGGAGCCGTATCTAATCCTGCCTTATTTCTTGTGTCTGGCAAGAGTGACCTGAATATTTGCCCAATACAGGCAAGAGACATCAGAAACAGAAACCTCTTAATGTTGTGTTCATGCATAAAAATGTGGAGATGAGGAGAATGGACTAACATTTGTTTTATCAACAAATATGTTTTGAGCTTACATTTAGGAAGACACTTCCCATGTGCCAGGCCCTATATGGTATCTTTCCCAAATGGCATTAAGAATAGTCTTTTGACTGTCCAAGTCTTCATTCTCTTTTCTGTGAGAGGTGATTAATGCCTGCCTCCTATGGTAAATGTTAGGAGAGGACACTATTAATTACTGGGCACCTACCATGTGCCTGGCATTTATTTTAGGTCTTTGTAAGCGCTTTCTTGCCAATTCTATGAAATGAATAGTCTTGTCTTAATTTTCAGGTTAAAAAACTCAGTGACCAGAACCATAGAATAATCTGTTTAAAGTCGCGTAGCTCCTAAGTGGGAGAGATGAACTCAAACCAACTCCTGTCTGATTCCTTAGTCTAACTCAGGAGTGATTCAGGTGGAAGTTGTTGTTGATTGAGTACCTTTTATGGGAAAAGTAATACGACAGTACCAAGATAGATGAAAATTGCCAAAATGATGTTCCTGGCATAAATAACTTCACAGTCTCGTGGGGGAGATAAGTTTCATCCCAACTGTTACAATTAGAGCAATTTATTAGACTATGGAAAGGTGGAACAGAGTTCAGATGGATTGATTTAGGACAAGTGAAGGTTTGCTTTTCATCCTGGGGCTGATATATATTGGTTTTGAGGGACCTTTGGGACGCTTAACAGTCGAGAGCCAAAAGCAGTTAGGCATATGGTTGTAGATCTCAGACAAATCTATAGCTGAGGAAGTCGGAGCTGTGGAGAGGATGCAATTAACCCTTGTCTGTAGGGCAGTTGGGAAAGAAGTGGTCCAGGCAGGAGAACCCAAGTGACACATTTAAGGCAGTGGTCCTCAAACTTGACAGGGCAGTGTTTCACAAAACTTTCTCCCCTCTTGGCATCCACGGAAACGATCCTATTAGTAAGAGACTTGGGATAATGAATTAAGCTGTTCGTGCAGCACAACCAGCACTTGCTTTGTTCCCAGCCACTAGAAAGCTGGGTGGGGGCATCTGTATCTTGTTTAATTCATTTGTGGCAGGCTGGTAGGGAAGTTCTGACCTAAAACGTACGCTAGCAATTCAGTTTCTCAAGTCATGTCCCCAGCGAGTCTGTTTTAATAAGTCTAGGATTCTAGATTTTTCATTAGCACCTACAGTGATTCTCATCCAGATAGGCTAAAGATCTTCCTTCCAGAAACAATTCTAAGGTCCTATGGAAAAGGAAGTTTTAATTCTCCGAGAAGCGGTGTCCAGAACAGCTACCAAAACAAAACAAAATGGAGGGGTACAGTGTTCCGGAAGGGACGCACAGCTAACAGTCATGGACTGGAGAAGCCAGGACTCCAAGAAGCCAGGGAAGATATGAACTGAAAAGTGTGCATCCAGGTACCACCAGGCACAGGGGTAGTGACTGTGACTTTGTGGAGCTCAGAGAGGCAGTGATCAAACATAGGATATACAGGAGGGGAGGCATTGGGTAGAAAAGCAACCCTTGTCTGTTTAAAAACAAGGGCTTAGCTGGAGAAAAGTATGGGGTTGATTTTTTGTGTGTTTCTTTTTAAAGATGGAAGACTGGAGCTTTTCAGGTGCTTAAGAAAAAACCAGTAAAGGAGAAGAGGTGATAGTTTATGAGAAGCATAGGATGATATGCTCTCTAGAATTCTCTGAGGGGTTGAGATTGGAGGAGGGTCAGAGGCTTACTCCAGAGAAGAGCTATAATCATTTTCAGAGGGCTCTTCACAGCTGCGCTTCCCAAATGCGTAATCACCAGAATGATGAGGGAGCTTAGAAAAAAAATCAAACGTCTCCCCTTCTTCCACCTCCTGGAGAATCTAATTTAATAAATATGGAGATTTCAATATAATAAAAAGGCAGTAACTGATATTGTTATCAAACCCTCCAAGGAAGTCTGATAATTATCCAAGCTTTAAAACTATTGGCTGAATGCTCATTAACTGATGAAAAAGCACTTTCTCTCAGTCTTTCCCAGAAAATAAACACTGAGGCACTTACTTGGTTAGAAACGCAATCTATTCTGGGTCTGAGCGCTTGGAAGCAGAGAGCAGGATCGGTTAACCTTTGTTCAAACAAGGCTCAAAGAGCAAGGCTGATCCATTTCTAAAACATAGTAGCAACCTTCATTACCTTGGGGCGCCAACGACCTTGAGCATGGATGCATTTTGTCACTTGTGGTTGTGGGAGCAAAGGAGATTAGAAAAAAAATCTATTTAAAAAAGCACAACATGAGGATGGACTTACCCTGGGTTTCACTGTAAAAACACGAAAAGCGCCTGGGTGTGAGATGATGTCACGAGGGAAGTGAAGGACTGAGAACTTCAGCATTTGAGGCAAGGACCCAGAGCTGCAATTTCAGAGCCCTGGATCAGTTTCAAGTCCTTCCAGCACCTGCACCTGTCATCAGGCGCCAGACATCAGTTTCTGATCTGTATTATTGTAGGCAATACTTCTAGTCCCTAACTGCCTTTCGGGAAGGTCATAGCAGTAAAGTGGCATAATAGATGTGGTGACATTCGCTATAAACAGCCATATAGGCACAATTATTGTGCTGGCCAATGGCCTCAATGAAAAATGTATCGCTTTAAATTGTTTGCGAACCTAGACTGCAAATATTGTAGGGACTTGGCTTTCTAGATGAAATTCCATCCACCAATGCCATCCACCTACTATCAGAACGAAAGAGATGGAGAAGCGTTTTCTGGCACTTTACCAGTTTACTGACTGTGGGGACATGGTATGCAGAGGACATAAAAATATGTATAAAAAAGCAATGTTAGCCTTACTCGGTTTCTTCAGCTGACAATTTCAAGGATCCTGATTTCCTGATAGACCTGGAACAAAAGCCTATTTATAAGCCTTGAGTTTTAAGTGAGTATGAAATCTCCTTTTATCCCGCCTCACCTTAATTGCCACTTACAATACGTAAGATCTGTCTAAAATGGACGTCTTGGCAAGTTCAAAGTCTCTCCTCAGCAGAGGGCATCATCATCATCCCTTTATGCTTAAGCCCCAAACCCGAGATTTATCCGCTTACCTCCTGAAACCTCAGACCTTTCGCTCCTTCAGTTCACTAGCTCCATATCAGATTATTTTCAGTTGCTCAAGCAAGCCAAGCCTTTGTTTTTTTTTTTTCCACTTATAAGCTTTGGCACTGGTGTGTTACACTGATGCAGAGGCGTACCTTTTTAACATATTTTAATATCTGTGGAATCGAAATGTGTTTTGCGATCAATGGTGATTTGCCATGACGATTACATTGCTTTTTTCTTTCTTAGAGGTCTAGTAGTGGCATCTTAAACCCCAAAAATAAATACAAAAACAAAAAAAAAAAGGAATTAAAGAATAAATACAAAGATTAGGAATCAATACAAAAAGAAAAAGAAAAAGAAATGTTTAGAAATAGAGACAGAAACAAAGCCAGCAGCACTCTCTTCACCCCACAGATCTTTGTGTGGCTGGCTTTGTTCTGCTCTTCTCTCCCGGCTCCAGCCCACTGACCACCTGCCCAGGTAGCTTTTCTAGCACCATGTTCCCTGAAGGTCTCCACCCCCTCCCATCCCATAATACTGTTCATTTCCCTCCACTGCATTTTTGCAATTAACAACAACAACATCTAATTGCTTCCTTGCTTGTTGTCTGTCTTCCCTACAGCATGTAACCTCCATAAAACAGGGGTTTTGGCTTGTTCTCTGATACATCCCCAGATTTGGTGGGTGGTCAATGAGTATTTCTTGAAAGAACCCCAAAGCAAGGGCATCTCTTCTTTAGGCGATTATGTTGTTGTGGAATCTGGTCTGGATCACCCGGCGGAAGAACCAAGCGGCACTCGGAGATCTTGGAAGGGAGGAGGTTTATTTTACACTGGTGGGCTCAGAGGAGATCATTCTCCAGAGGTCTGATATCAGAGCATCAGCAGAGGGCATAATTTATATCCGGTTACTTCCACATTCCTCATTAATGCGTGCGACAAGCAGGGTGGGAAGAAGAACCTGGAAGGGGGAGCCTTTGATCAGGGACAGGTATTTTCTTATCAGTCCTTTTGGCCATCTTATAACAGATTTTTTCCCTATCAATGTGGCTCATTCCCACTACCTCAGTATCTGAGATGAGCAACTCCTTTCCCTTCCCCATCGCCTCCCACCCATCCCTCTACCACAAGTACTTGCTGTTTAAAATCTCTACCATCTAAAAATCAGCAGGACTTTCGGTGTAGTGGATAGTACCATGAATAGCATTCCTGTAGGGAAAGGCAAATGGCAATAATAATAATAATACTATTTGAAATAATTCTATCCCTAAATCCACTGTTGGGATGAAGGGTAAGGGAGTCTCAGTTCTGAGGCTTTGGTGGTGATGGATGAGAATAACTCTCCTTCTCTAACTTTGCTGTCTGTTACCTTGAGGCTGGCTGGTTTTTTTTTGTTGTTGTTGTTTTGTTTTGTTTTTTAATGTTTTATTTATTTCTAGGAGAGAGAGAGAGACAGCATGAGCAGGGGAGGGTCAGAGAGAGAGGGAGTCACAGACTCTGAAACAGGCTCCAGGCTCTGAGCTGCAGTCAGCACAGAGCTCAATGCGGGGCTCGAACCCACAAACCGCGAGATCATGAACGAAGCGAAAGCCGGACGCTTAACCGACTAAGCCACCCAGGTGCCCCAAGGCTGGCTGGTTTTATAAATCAGATGAGGGGCGCCTGGGTGGCTCAGACGGTCAAGCATCCGACTTCAGCTCAGGCCATGATCTCGTGGTCCGTGAGTTCAAGCCCCGCATCAGGCTTTGGGCTCACAGCCCTCACCTCCTGACCCTAGCCAAACACACCCAGACTCCCCGAGATTGCAGGAAGTCATGTCTGGAAACTGCAAGGTGGGACCAGTATTTAATGAGTGGACTGAGGCCAAAGGCAAAAGACCAGAAAGGAGGCGAATATTACTCGCTGTGTCTCCTGAGGTAGGGAAAAACCAAGACAAGTGGAAATTAGGCCCCTTTATAAGCCAGCAAGTTACCACTATTTCTGTGCTTCTTATGCACAAAAAGCTGCATTAAAAAGTCTTCCTCAAAAGAAAAATCAGTTTCCAAATTCCTTAGCGTGCGTGCTCCATGGAGACAAGATTACGTTCCCCTCATTCCTTGATGCTGTTACAGGTTAGTAGGAAGCCTGCCATCAGCCTTCTCCATTCACCTGTTTACAGCGAGCAACGTGGGTGGCGTGGAACATTCCAGGGCTCCCAGGCTGCGGTGGCTGCCCCAGGCACAGAGCCGCCCGCCCCCCAGGTCGCCGGCATGCTGGGTTCCCTGCATCCCTGGATGGCCTGGTTTTCCCTGAGTCACTCTTGAAATGTGAGCACAGGCAATGCTTGAAACAAAAATACCCTGGGAACCTTGTGACGTATAAAGGACAAGCCTGGTGAACCACCTGGGGAGGCAGAGTCTGCATGTTACACTCTGAGGTTTACTTGCCCTCCCTTTGTACCCCGACCCAGAGAGGCCTGGAGCTCAGAGATGCCGACTCTCCCCCTGGGGTCCTGTGCCTCAGGCTTTCCCTCTCTGTGGCCAGCCCTGATCCAGCGTAGGTGATTATTTTGTTTTGGGGGCACGGCATTTTCTCTGACCCCAGGAGCTATTCTGATTCAGTCCCCGCCTCTCCTGTTTTATTTTGACATTTAAGCCTGCTGTCAAACCAAACTGAGCCCCAGAATGGCAAACTAAAGGGATCACCTTGACCAAAAACTTCACCAAAGGGTTAGCAGTAATGCGACAGCTACTCTCCACTATTGAGGATGTGCTCTTTTATTTTTATTTATTTTTTATTGTTTGTTTATTTTTGAGATAGACAGACAGACAGACAGACTCTGAAGCAGGCTCCAGGCTCTGGGCTGTCAGCACAGAGCCCAACGCTGGGCTGGAACTCATGATCAATAAGATCATGACCTGAGCTGAAGTCTGAAGCTTAACTGCCTGAGCCACCCAGGCGCCCCAGGCTGCACTTTTATGAATTTGAATGAAGGACCCCACTCCCTGTAGCTGAATCCCGGTGCTGCTGATGGAGACAGCTCAGAATTCCACGGTGCTGGGCGGAGGTACTGGCTCCCACGTGACCTTTCACTTTGACCTTTGCTCCACCTGCCCGCAACCCAAACTGACTTCCGCTGATTGTAGCAGCTCCAGTTCCCATAGAAGGAGCCCACACAGCTGCAGCACCAACCCCCCACCCGGTAGATCTTTCCAGTACAAAGAATATCAAATCCCTTACATGCCAGACTCCATTGTCAGGGCGCTCCCAGAAGCCCAGGGGCCTGTGGACGGATCCTGAGAAAGTGCTCCCAACGGCCCTGCTCGCAGGCACAGGGGGCTCCCGAAGACACGCCCATGGGAATGGGTTCCAGCCCGGATAAGACTTGGCTGCACGTTCATACACCTTATGCTTCCGGTTTAGATTAAGTCATATCTGAATGAGTCACTTTTCACGCAACTCACCACTCCCCTATGTCAGCAAGGCAGATAGCAGAGGAGGGCTGGACACGGCCCTTGGGGCTGTCTGGTCAAGTGCGGTTTTCTAATGACTAAGGGAGCCTGCATATGAAAGCCGGGCTCACAACAGCCTGCACTCTGGGACTGGCTGGGTAAGGGAGGCCCCTGCGCATCCCGGTGATCCGTGGCACATCCACTGTCCTGCTGCGAGCACTGCTCCGCGGTGCTGGGTCAAGGTCATCTGCACCAACGCTAGATACCAAGTGCAGCTGGAGAAAGGAAGTACTCACGCTGAGCAAAGCAATCAGGCCACTCCGCCTCCTTGTTTGCTTTCCGTTAAGATGGACTCTAAGTCAGGAGAAGAGAGGAGTTGGTGGGCTGTAAAAGGGGTCTTGCCCCTGACAGAGCCTGGAGATGATGATGGGCCTGGGCGGGCCGCCGGGGAGGTCGGAGAGACGCGGTGCAGGGGGCACCTGGCCGTTCTGCCCGTGGGAGAGCAGGGCCCACGCCGGGGGACTGCTCACAGGCTGGCGCGTCTGCACCCCAGACGGCAGATCTCACGCCCTCACGGGTGTACCCACCTGGTGCCCTGTTGAACACGGAACCCCCCATCCACACGCCGGCCAGGTGTCCCTCTAGCAGCAGTCCTTTCTTCAGCCCAGGTGGGGACACCCCGAGTTGTCCTTGAAAGTGTCCATTGAGTCGCAAGTTACTCTGACACATGCGCTCTAGACGAGACACTGCGCCCTTATCCGGACTTATCTCTATACCCGGCCGGGCACTCCCCACCCTCTCAGCGCTGACACCATCTGGCCTTTCCACATTTAAGATGTCAGTCTTCAGCTTAAATATCTTTTTTTTTTTTTAAACTTCGTTTATTTGAGAGAGATAGCATGAGTGGGAGAGGGGCAGAGAGCGAAGGAGAGAGAATCCCAAGCAGGCTCCGCACCGCCAGCACAGAGGCCCCCATGCCGGGCCTGAACTCACCAGCCGTGAGGTCATGATGTGAGCCAAAACCAAGAGTCGGAGGCTTGACCAACTGAGCCACCCAGGTGCCCCAAAATGTCATTCTTCAGCTTGGAAAACCCCTGGGGGTTGGGCAGTGCCTGTCTGATGAAATCTACATCCCTCCTCCCCTCCGCCATCACCCTCCCTGCTCTGGCACATGAGGCTTTGAGGGATCAGTCTCCCTGGCTTCGTCTGCACCGACGTTCTCCCCGGACCCCCCTCTGTTCCACTGCCCCCTCTCAGCAGAGCCACTGAAACCTCATGTGCCCATATCAAGGGCAGACCTGTCACTCCGCTTGGGGCTGTCACACCAGGATGCAGAAGGGTCCAACGGGGGCAGAATATGTGGCTGTGCTTTGGCCAACAAGGAGTCAGGCAGATGCCCAAATAGCCCCTCCCCTCCCCCACCCCCAAAAAAAGACGCTCAAAGATCTTTTCTTTTGCAGATGCCCAGACACTTTTCAGTGCCTCTACTGTGGAAGGCTTTGCTTGGTAACAAATCCAGTCTCCCTTCTGAGCACTGAGTTCCTGAAAATTATTTCCCCACTGCCCGAAGAAGGGGGAAAAAAACTTCTTTCAGGGGTTTTCACATTAAATACAACATAGAGGTGACTATTTCTCTCAGTCCTAAAGAAATTGCTTTCTGCTGCTTGAAAACAAATTATTGGAAGCCTTCCAATAATGATGTATCAATGTAACAATACTGTTTTTGGAAACAGGTTTGCTTTAACAATAGCACTTTTGCTCAAACCTGGTTCCAATGGAAAATTCTTCCCTGAAATGTGTTATGTAAATAGAGAAAAAATATTTGATAAGAGAATGTAATATAATTTTAATAAAAGTTATAAAAATAGTTTCAACCACGCTGCTAAATAGGGAAACGCTCCTTATTCTAATGCTTTCTTTACAATTCTCACATTTTTTACATTTCAAAAATCAATTTGATTTTAGTTTTAATAATTTAGATTAAAAAAATACCCCGAGTGTCTTCTGTTTGGGGGGCTTCTGTGTTTCCTAGCTTTATAATGGTCCAGAATTAACACTTCAAACATAATTCACTAAAGTCATAAACTCCAAAGTGGATGTGCCTCGATATTACAACATTGGCATCTCAAAGTTCATTATGTATCTGAAATTTCCTAGAATGTACCATTTGAAAAAGCAAATGCATTTAAATGAAGCCTCAAAAAAATTGTACTTTCCTTATGAACATTAATAATTTCCTATACGAGGAGCACCTGGGTGGCTCAGTTGGTTAAACATCAGATTCTTGATTTTGGCTCAGGTCATGATCTCATGGTTCCTGAGTTCGAGCCCCGCATCAGACATTGCGCTGATGCCACAGAGCCTGCTTGGGATTCTCTTTCTCTCTCTCTCTCTGCCCCTTCCCCATTTTCTGTCTCGCTCAAACTAAATCAACTTAAAAAAAATTTTCCTGTAGGAGACATGAATCTGCAGCACAGTTTAACCGACGGAACACAGTCATATTGCGGTGACCCTGAAAGTCCTGTGTCCCTAGGAGCCAACAGGCCCTGCACCGGCCTTCTGATCCGTCCCAAGGTCACAGCGAAGGTGCTATGATCCAGGAGCTACCAGTGAGAATTATCAGAGGCAGGGTTAGCAGTTATTTGTCCCGAGGGTCTTTCCAGAAATTCTGTAAACACCTTGTTCCCTGTATTAAATCCTTTTTGATTAAAATACCTGGAGCAGTTTCTGGGATCTCCTGAGTAATATAAAAACTAATCCTTCCCATAATATGATAAGGCAGATGTTATTTCCCCCATTTTAGAGATGAGGAATTTGAGGTATCCTGGTGATTCATTTCAAAGAGCAATTCCTCCTTCTCCTACCCCCCTCTCCTCATGGAAGAATACTGATGGATATGAAAGAAATTGCTTACTTTTCATGCTTATGTGAAAAGCATGAAAAGTACTTAATCATGGGTAAGAAAATATGTGAGATGCTTATTGAATAAATTGAAGAAGTCAGCCTTGGACTTAAAAAAAAAAAAAAAAAAGATTTGCAGCAGAATGTCAAACTACTCCAAAGAAGGTAAATTTGAAGCACTCTAAGGGCTGAGCTCAGAGCAATAAAAACAGCAAGATTATAATGTATGTTTAACTAGCACCAATGTTCCTAAGAAATGTGTCTCCTTTATTAACCTTCAGAACAATATATTTATAAGCTAGACATGCCTACCAGAGCCAAGCCAGAGTAATTGTTGGCCCTCCCTGTTGAGGCAGAGGGATTATACATACAATGGGTCATGAGAAAGCATCTCTTAAACATCTAACCACTGGGAGTTTAGCCAATCACATCAGCGGCTGTGCCCTGAAATCTACAAGTGCATTTGTCCTGAAGTTTTGGATTCAGCCAATAATTAGAGCAGCCAGAATAATAAAGCAGGTGCATTCCCTAGAGCCACAATGTCTCTGACATCTGATTTGGCTTGGGGACCCCCGATGGCCCCTTGAATCTTTCTCAGATGGCCCTGGGCACTGCCAACCAATATTCCCTTCCTCTCTGCTTGACCCTGTTGGAATTGTATTGTGGTAGATTTCAGGGCTCCCTCCCCATTTTCTCTCACAGGTGTGGCCCTGATAAAGTCCTTAATGTTTAATCCCATCTTGACATTGACTTCTCCCAGCACCTTGACTAATGCATTCACTAAGTATCAAAAAACAAAAGACAAAAACAAACACAAACACACACACACACACACACACACACACACACACACACACACACAAATCATTCTCTGCAATTGAACCCAGGGAATAAGGACTCACTCAATTCTAAAATGAACTGTGTTTGAGGGTCCATACAAGTGAGAGGAACCCTAAATTGCCTTCCTGAGTATTCACTCTACTCTAGGCACTGAGATATGAGATATTCTGACATTTGTAGGGAGGTCATACTTTCACCAAAGCTGAAATTTAGATATGCAAAGTCTATAAAAATTTGATCTTTTAAGGGGTTCCTAAGTGCCTCAGTTGGTTAATCCCAACTTCTGATTTCAAGGCAGTTCATGATCTTGAATTTCTTGAGTTTGAGCCCCACATCGGACTCTGTGCTAACAGTGTGGAGCCTGCCTGGGCTTCTGTCTCCCTCTCTCTCTCTCTCTCTCTCTCTCTGCCCTTCTCACTCTCTCTCAAAATATATAAATTAAAAGTATATATATTGAAAAAGATTTGGTCTTCCTACTGAGCCCTTAACTTTATTCATTTAAAAATTTAGACCGATCTGATAATTCATATAGTCCCGCTTGTGCCTTCGTACCTGATTTCCTTTTTTTTTTTTAGTGTTTATTTTTGAGAGAGAGAGACAGAGCGTGAGTTGGGGAGGGGCAGAGAGAGAGAGGGAGACAGGATCTGAAGCAGGCTCCAGGCTCTGGGCTGTTAGCACAGAGCCTTACACGGGGCTCAAACTCACAATCAGGGAGATCATGACCTGAGCGGGAGTTGGACGCTTAACTGACTGAGCCACCCAGGTGCCCAGCACCTGATTTCTTTGAATTAAAAAAGTTGTCTCTCTAGTAGCCTCTTCTATTTCCTGTCTCCCTTCCTGAAATAGTGGCTGGACCCATGGAAGGGACGTGGTGAGGGAATCTTAGCTCATCATGGTCTGGTTTCTCTCTGCTTGTTCAGAACCCTGCAGGACTAGAAGTGGCTGGTTTGTCCTCACTGTGGTTCCTGCTGGTGCGGGTCCTCGAGTCTGTCACATCATCCATCTGGCCCTTCAGCCTGGCAGTCCATTGCCAGTGTCTGCCATGGGGCACTTGGCCCTGCCGCAGCCGTCACATCACCATCACAGACACCTGGGACCCATCTGAGTATCCACTGAGGACGCTGTAGCAGTTATGTCTCTCGAGGGGATGTGGCCATGTCCCCGTAGATGCGGAAGAATTGCGAGACATGGCAGCTTAACGGGTTTTGAATGGGGTCAAGGGCACCAATACCTCCACCCTTGATTTTGGTGTAAGGCTCGCCCATCTAAAACTCTCACCCTGGGGCGCCTGGGTGGCTCAGTCGGTTAAACATCTGACATTGGCTTAGGTCATGATCTCATGACTTGTGAGTTCAAGCCCCGCATCTCTCTCTCTCATACACACTCGAGCATGCGCTCTCTCGCTCTCCCTCTCTCTCAAAAATAAACTTAACAAAACAAACAAAACCTTCCACCTTCAGTGGAACATTGAAGACACACACACACACACACACACACATACACACACACACACACTGCTGACCAAAGCCTGGAGAGGAGAAAATCGAGACACGTATGCCTGAATGTTTACCATCTCCCCAAGACTTAATAGGACATCCTTTCTGTCTCTTGTTATGTCCCATTTCAGACTTACGTTGCACTAAGCCATCACGGAGAGCAGAGTCCTGACTTGGAAACTTTTGTTGTGGGGACAGCAGGGTGCGGAACGTGCATTTTATTGGTGCACACGGAGTATGGTTTGGGAAGTTCTCGAATCTTCCAACAGCTCCCGGGTGCTACAACTTCTATGACATTCTTCACAGAAGCTCCACGAGATTCTACTCCTCCACCAGTGATATTGTGTCAACTGTGAATGCTCATGTCAATGGTGAATGCCCCAGAATAAACCCCTTCCCACTTCAGGGAGCAATAGAGGATTCTATTGTCTGCTTGTGAACACTGACTGGAGCAACTCCGTACTGAACTTGCTTAGTTATCTGTCTTCCACGCTTCACTCTTGAGCTCCTTGAAGATCACACTGTGTTTTCATTTCTGTAGCCCCAGCAATGACTACCTTACTTGGGACCCAGTAGGAATAAGAATGAGCTTTTCCTACCATGACACATGACATACCACACAGTGAAGATGTGGAGCAGAGTCAACTAGCAACTTTGTATCAGAGCCTGAAATATACCCTCTTATTCTTCATTCAGTCCTAGGATGGTTGAGTCTCCACCTGATAGTTTTGCTTTAGCAATTCATTACCCACCGCCTTTGTTCTGTCCATCATCTTACTGTGTAGGTTAAAAATCTAACAAACTGTGTTTTTCCCTCAATATGTAACTTGCTTATCACATTTCCTTAGATTTGTGGATGAATGAGGCTTATACATACTTTATTTCTTTATACGTATTCATTCTGTCTTCTTTCAAGAGTCTTTTGTTCAGCTCTTTGAAAAAAGTAGACTTCTTAAACAGTTTCAATGACTGTTAATCTTTCTCCCACCAAAAATGTCAAACTCAGATTAACAATATGGTAAAAAATTTCATCTGATATAGATTTTAAAGAAATAGTCTGATACCTTCTCTGGATTGTTACTATCTAATGAAATTGTCCTCCAATTTTCTTGGAGGGAGAGAATTCTTTGGGGGATCTTCAGAGAAATTCTCTTTATTTTAATAGGTACAAGGGTCAGTCTTCTAAATGGCAACATTTATTTGTTCTAATGCTCTAGAACGATAATCTTATAACTTTAAAACCAACCTTAAATCACCAGCTTGTGATCAAGACAAAATTCTCTGCCCAGAAGGCAATATTAAACTACCTTTCATTCTGCAATCCCAGATTTGTCTATTGTATTGTGATTAAATCCATGTTACTAGGCTAATGGATTTAAAGGTTTTAGAAGACAGGAAAGCAGGAAAAACTGTTATAAAATGATTAATAACTTCTTGGTCTCCCTGACTACACAATTCGTGGTGCTAATCCCCTGCCTACAAAAATACTTTTTGCAACAAAAAGGTCTTATTGAGACATGCTTAATGTCAAGGGCAGGGGACTGGTTTTGCTGTGTTTCTACAGAGAGTCAATGTCACTTATACACCCTGCACTTTACACCCTCAGTCAAGGAAAGCCCGCCGCCCCTCCCCCAGTCCCTCCCTCCATTCTCTCCCTTCTCCCCCGTCTTCTCTGCCTTCTTCCTTTTGCTTTATCTTACTTTTTATTTTAAAATATGATTTTATGTTGAGACCCTTTAAGGTCCTCAAACGAAGCAAGTTCAATTTTGCTCTCTTCATAATTCTGTCTACCGCCCACCACTGATCAATAGAAATATTTCTGAAAAGTCATATTTGTGTATATTTTAAAAATTAAACCTATAGGAAGGTATACTGTGAAAAGCCCAAGTCCTTCTCTGTGCCCCCTCTCTCATAATCACTTATCAAGAGTACCATTACTAATCTTAATATATGTATTTTTTATATCCGTATGTACACATATGTAAAGGTTAGATATATATTTGTATGTATATATGTAAAGATAGATTTCATTTGTGTGTATAGATAGATAAGTATAAATATAGATTTATATGTATGTGTGTAAAGATACATGTATATCTAAAAATTTTTTAATTTTTTTTTTTTTTTGAGAGAGAGAGAGAGAGATACAGAGTACAAGTGGGGGAGGTGCAGAGAAAGACGGACATAAAGAATCCAAAGCAGGCTGCAGGGTCTGAGCTGTCAGCACAGAGCCTGACCTGGGGCTCAAACCCACGAACTGCGAGATCATGACCTGAGCCAAAGTTGAACGCCCAACCGACTGAGCCACCCAGGTGCCCCAAGCATGTATATTTTAAAGTTAGTGATTATACAGGTTTGATGTGTCTACCCAAACCTATATTTTGGATTTCTTTCCATTCTTCATAATCGCTACATAGTGTCATAGTATGGATGGCCATTCCCTAAATGGGCTGCTACTCTTTTTTATTTTTTTAAATTGGGTTATTTCCTGTTTATAAAATCATCTGTGTCCATTATTGGAAATTTGGAAAACACATGTGTGAGTGATGAAGGAAATGAAAGCCATCTACCATGGCGTGTTTGTGCTTTAGGACTACCTGGCAGGGCTGCCCATGGAACGCTGTGCCCAAAGAGACCACCTGTGCAGCCTGAGGAGAGAGAATTCTTACTGAGAGCTCTTCTCCAGGGCTCAGCTGGGTCTCTGAAATGACACTGCCCCTGTGAAGTCAGTACAGATTGTATAAGTGACCAACACCAAGAGATATTTTAAAAAGGCTTATGAGAAGGGGAGCCTGGGTGGCTTAGTCGGTTAAGCGTCCGACTTTCGCTTAGGTCATGATCTCGCGGTTCGTGGGTTCGAGCCCGCGTCGGGCTCTGTGCTGACTGCCAGCTCAGAGCCTGGAGCCTGTTTCAGTCTGTGACTCCCTCTCTCTCTGACCCTCCCCTGCTCCGCTGCTCTCTCTCTCTCTCTCTCTCTCTCTCTCTCCTAGAAATAAATAAAACATTAAAAAAAAATTTAAAAAGGCTTATGAGTGAGGGGCGCCTGGGTGGCTCAGTGGATTAAGCATCTGACTCCCGCTCAGGTCATGATCTTGCAGTTCGAGAGTTCAAGCCCCACATCAGACTCTGTGCTGACAGCTCGGAGCCTGGAGCCTGCTTCAGATTCTGTGTCTCCCTCTCTCTCTGACCCTCCCCCACTCACACACACACACACTCTCTCTCTCTCTCTCTCTCTCTCAAAAATAAATATTTAAATTTTTTTTTAAATAAATGAAAAGGGTAAAGTTCAATTATTCCTTTGACTTGATTCAGGGTAGTTGGAGTGTTGACCTTGGAAAGGGAAGTATGTGGAGGAGCCATCATCAGTTGGTCAAAGAAATCCAGTGTTCGGTAAGGAAGAATGTGTCTGGACTTAGTCCCTGGTTCCTGACACAGCTTCAAAGCCTCTAGGATCTTCTGAGTCATAGAATATGACTCCATGGTCTGACTGGAGATGGGCCCCAGATGGATCACCATGCAGTCTGGTTACCAGAAAGATCGAGCAGGTCATTAGAGGGCTGAAAGTTCTCCAGGAGACTGAGTTCAATCACAGGACCAATGATTTCATCAGTCCTGCCTATGTTACTAAATCCCAATAAAACTCTAGAGACTGAGGCTATGCCCACATTCCCTCCAAAGCACAGGCCCCAAAACCATGTATATATAAGCTTTGCCTTATTCCTGGAGCATTTCATATGAGTGCTTTACTAAATTTCTGCAAAGACACAATCTCTGTGTGACTAACCACATAACATTACACTTCCTGTTAGGGTTGCTAAGCATAACGGGAACTATCAGAGCTGTTTTTTAATCCCCTGTTACCTGTGGTGTGTGGCATTACCTAATGTGCCTCTGCCTTAGTTTTCTCATTCACAATAGAGGCAGTTAACACAGTGAAACTGAAGAGCAAGATGACATTGGGACAATGCTTTGAAATGTTCAGGGGCCCTAAGCACTATGATCTCACCTTCAGCATTCAGATTATTCTAGTGTTGACTCCTTGCATTGGATCCCAGGGCACTACAAGTCTCTAGAATCTGTATTTGCATCTATTTCTTTCTGAGTTTATATGTAGCTGAGGTACCTGAGTGCTTACTCTTTGATAATCTGCCATGGAATTCCTTTTTATTTTTTAAAAAATTTTTAATGTTTTACTTATTTCTGAGAGAGAGAGACAGCATGAGCAGAAGGGTCAGAGAGAGAGGGAGATACAGAATCTGAAACAGGCTCCAGGCTCTGAGCTAGCTCTCAGCACAGAGCCGGACATAGGGCTCGAACCCACGAACCACGAGATCATGATCTGAGCTGAAGTCGGACGCTCAATGGACTGAGCCACCCAGGCACCCCTGGAACTCCTTTTTAAACCTTGTCTTACTCAATGTTCGCAACAGAACTGTGAGATAGATACTCTGATGGTTTTTATTTTATGGATGAGGAAAATGAAGGTTAGCAAGGAGAGAATGAAGCTATTCATGGGTATCTAATTAGTAAGTAATGGAAACCAAGGGTGTCTGCCTCTGGAACCCTTGACCTTGGCCACACTCCTCACCACTTCCTTAAATAGACTCTGTCATACCAGACCCCTATTCCTATAACACAGTCAAGGAAGAGAAGGAAAACGGGCCAATTGTCAATCATTCTACTCTTATGTTCTTCACTTTCCATATTTGCGCCAGCAATAATATGTTCTTTTCAATAACATTGTTGCTCAAGCCCTTGGATGCTTCTTTTTAAGGAGCTTTATTTAAGGAGCATTATTAACTGTTTTGACTCTCAATTGCCTTTCCTTCCAAGTATTGAAATTATGCTTGATTGCATTCATTTTTTTAAATTTTATTGCATTGGATATATCAGAGCTAATTATGTCCTATTTCTGAATTCCCCTACAGAAGTTACTCGCTGTTATTTTCATGCAGTGGACTGTGTTGCATAGAAATTCTCTCACCTGCTTAGTAAGTAATGCCTGTGCTGCCAGCAAAATACAATCCATAAATCCTACAACTCTGCTACCGTAGAAATGACCCTTGATTTGTGAAGGATATTGCATAGGTTTAAATTGTGTGACATAAATATTTTTTAGCTCGTTTGTCAATGTGCTTTCAACTGTAATAGACCAATTTTGAGAGAGCCTTATATTTTCTATATGCTCGCTGGTCACACAGCCTGCTGAGGAGAGGAGCTATAATGTGCACAGGAGATCCACATTCACATTCACAATGTCTGAGCTATCCTGCAAGGGTGTCATTTGAAATAATGGAATCCTTTATTGTCTCCTGGTCCCTAACCCAACCTTCCCCCGCCAATTATCAGATATGGGAAAACAGCAAAAAGTTGGCTAGGTTCCTGTATCAGCCCAGATGATTCAACTTTCTCTACAAACAAATAAATCCCACATGCCGGAGGTTTGCAACTGCAGAATTTAATTTTTACTGATGTGACGGGTCCAACGTGTGTGGACTGGGTAGCTTTCTATGCAGTGACCAAAGATTTGCCTCACTCTGTTTTGTGGCTCCCCCTTTCCCGGCACTCTGTGTCCTTTATTTCCAGCTGGAAGAGAACATTAGCCTCCTAAAGAATATCAGATTTTGTTTCAATGTCAACAGAAGCTGAATGAAGCAGGGTACCTGGAGAGGAAAGAATGAAAGCAAAGGATGTCAGTTGTGTGATATGAATATTCAGTGTCATTGGGCTGGGGCTGCCTGGCATGTCCATCTTCACAGTGGAGGTATCTGCAGGAAGGGGAATCCCCTTGCAGACAGTAATTGGGTGAACACTGCCAATTCTGAGACTATCCCTTCCCCATGCTTTCATTTGCAAATGAGCTCCTTCTGGTTAATACAGTCCCACCATATCTAGGAAGATTTGGGATAGAATTGTTGACATCACTTGAGAGCAAGCACTCCTTCTACTGACCACCCTCTCCCTTCCCAGTGCCCCTCCCCGCAACACTGTGCTCACTTTGAGGACCTGGATAAATATGGGTCATGAGGTAGGTTTAACGAGATCATATGGAAGCAATTGTAAAGAATGCAGAGAGGATAGAAACATCAGGTGACAAACCTTCAATGGCGTTTACATTGTATAGACTACCTTATATATAGTCTACGTTGTATAGACTATGTTATGAAATGCAATCATTTAAGTGTTGTGGATTCACAACATTTATAACTGTCCCTTGTGGGCCTGGTTAGCACTGAGTCATTAAGATTCCCACCTTCAGGGGCGCCTGGGTGGCTCAGTCGGTTAAGCATCCCACTTTGGCTCAGGTCCTGATCTCATGGTTCGTGGGTTCGAGACCCTCATCGGGCTCTGTGCTGACAGCTCAGAACCTGGAGCCTATTTCGGATTCTGTGTCTCCCTCTTTTTCTTACTCTTCCCTGCTCATGTTGTCTCTCCCTCAGAAATAAACAAAACATTAAAAAAAAAAAAAAGATTCCCACCTCCAGAACCACACCCCTGTGGCTCCATGATTGTATCAGGATGCACATGTTACCACCAATTAGGTTCCCATCTCTGAGGAACCTGTGTGTTCCTACTGTGAGCCAGAAAACCACTGGTGTGCCCTCTCACCTCCACCAAGGGTGGACATGACACTTTCACTGATTATTAGTTGTCATCATTAGTGATGATTTATTATAGCATTTACTAAGATAGCCTATGCAACCAAAAAAAATGCTGCTAATAGGAAATCAAGCAGTTTTGTGGGAAACTGTTGGGTTAAAGAGTCCCATTTGCCATAAAGTGAGTACACAGCACTTGTAAAATAATAGAAAAAATATGTATATATATATTGGTTTCAGCCTCTGGTTCCTGGCATAGAACTCTTAAAATCCTTGTAATTTTCTAAATGATAAGAGCATCTTTTGTTCCAATCTTTCGTCTTTGACCCAGGCTCCTGCAGAGTTCCTGAATCCCTCAGGATTTCCTGGGTGACGGAGATATCTTAGTTTTAATGAAGCGACTGGATAGGGCTGGTCACCGGAAAGGACAAGCCATGATAAGAGGCTTGGAATTTTCAGCCCTTACCCCTGCATCCTCCACAGGAGGGAGATGGGCTGGGAATGGAGTTGATGACCTGTTATGCCTATCGGTGAAAGCCTCTACCAAAATCCCAAGAGTACAGAGTTTGGAGAGATTCCAGGTAGGTGAACATGTGGGAGTGTGGGGAGAATGGCTTGTAGGGAGCACGGAGGCCCTGTGCCCCTTCCCACATAACTTGCCCTCTGCGTCTCGCCCATCCGGACTTCCATCTCCAGATTTTATCACATCCTTTTGCAACAAACTGGTAAAAACCCGAAGTGAACAGTTTTCCCGAGCTAGGTGAGATGCTCTGGCAAACTAATCGAACCCGAGAACCTCAGATTTACAGCCAAGTGGTCAGAAGCACAGGTGATAACCTAGGCTTGCAATCGGGGTCTGATGAAGTTGGGGGAGGGCAGTGTCCTCAGACTGAGCCTTTCCCTGCGGGATCTGACGCTAGCCCTAGGTATGCAGTGTCCAAGTTGAGTCAAAGTGTGGGACGCCCCGCTTTGGGGCGCATCCGGGTGTCACAGATGGCTTGATGTGGGAGACAGAAGTGCTATGAGGTCGGTGGTCATGTAGGAATACAGGAGATGCCAGAGGACAGGTGCGTTTTCCCTCAACAGCACTGGACAAAGATTTAGGGTGACCCAAGGAAGCAGACCATTTCCTGGGTTGTATATTTTGAGAGAAATGAAAAGAAAAAGGAAAGAGGAAGAAAGAAAGAAAACACTCAGCTGCTTAGTCCCTTCTAGCTTGGATCCAGAATTATCTCAGTGTCTGAAATCTAGTCTGCTGGGCTCAGCCCCAACCGCTCAAACTGTGGAAGTGTCAGGGTTGTTCGTCATGGAAAACAATCAACCAATCTTGCTGCCCCCTTGACACCCACTAGAGGTCAGGGCTTGAGGTCATAGGTGGAACCATGTGAAGGACCGAAGGGCTGCAGAGGAAGAAAGCATGGTGGCTTCGGGAATGGCTCCAGTTCACTGGGCAAGTCAAGGGTTGGCAGGTTCCTCTGGTAAATATGGGAATCCTCCAGCAACGGGAGAGAAGTGCTGTTTAAACATGGCCTCCTCAACGACATCGCTTCCAGGCATTAGGTTACAACAGCAGCAAATGCTTAACCAGAGTATGCCAAAGGTGCCAACGTTTGTTAGCAAGCAGTCACAGAAACCTCAGACAAGCTTTCCTGCAAATCCAGCAAAGCCCTACTCTGTTGTCATGCTCTCCATAGGCATCCTGCATAAATGGTTCTCTCTGAGGGGGAGGCGATAATATTCTGAAGGCAGGATGGGCCAGCTTTATGCTCAAAGGAAAGGCATCCTTCATGAAGTGGGGAGCACTGGGGAACAGGAATCCAGGCTTCAACCCCTGTTCTGAGTGCAGGAGGCTGGGGGGGCTGCCTCTTGTTTAGATGTGTTCTTCATATATAAACAAGACCTGGAAGAACTTTTTAGACCACCACATGTTCTCAGCACCACCTAGTTATCAGTAGAGAAACTATTCCTGAAATCTGTTCTGCAAATTATCGAGTCTCTTGAATATGATTTCGGCAGCCATATTGGAAGTGGCTAAGTTAAGACCCAGAGTCACCATGGATTGTGACCACATTGTGGGCTTTCTCAAGGCAAGGGTTTAAAATTTTTTCTTTGATGTTTATTTATTTTTGAGAGAAAATCAGAGCATGAGAGGGGGAGGGGCAGAGAGAGAGGGAGACACGGAATCTGAAGCAGGCTCCAGGCTCCGAGCTGTTAGCACACAGTCTGACTCGGGGCTTGAACAAGCGGACTGCGAGATCATGACCTGAGCTGAAGTTGGATGCTTAACTGACTGAGCCACCCAGGCACTCCTCAGGGTGAGGGTTTTAACTTGTTTTGTGCTTTGTTCTATCACCAGTTCCTAGAACAGTGTCTAAGTGATTTTGCGCACTCAATCCACGTTTGATATTTGAATGAATGAATATTAATCATGGTTAGCGTGCTTTGCATGCTAGTTAAGTTAAATCTTCGGGTCCAGGTGAAAGCTACTTTGCACACATCACATGTTGATTCTGAAGAATTTTTTTAAAAATATTTATTTATTTATTTATTTATTTATTTACTGAGAGAGAGAGAGAGAGAGAGAGATTGAACAGGTGAGGTGCAGAGAGAGGAAATCTCAAGCAGGCTCCACACTGTCAGCACAGAGCCCAACATGGGGTTGGAACTCACGAACTGTGAGATCATGACCTGAGCCAAAACCAAGAGTTGGACGCTTAACCGATTGAGCCACCCAGACACCCCTGATTTTAAGGAATTTTAAAGGAATTTACCACATTCACCCCATTGCAGGCACTCTTTTCAGGAGTGGCCTCAGCATACATGGGTCGTGAAATGATAGAGATAGGAGAAAAAGCTCCCTGAATCCGCTCAGGTATTAGAATGTTATTTATGTGCTTAATATCTCTTCATGTACCCTTGAGCCATTCTAAGAATGGACCCTTCCCAACACACACACACCCGCGCCCCATTCCTGACTAATCTCTTAAACCTCCCATTATCCACGTGTGTTCATATTCAGCAGAAGGTTGATAACTATTACTTTTGCTATTGTTAGTTGTTCAAAGGTTTCATCCACAACTATTTTTAACACAATGCACCGTATTCCTCATATCCTGTGTTTGGGCAAGAGCTCTTTAGAATCGCCTGGAAAAAAAAAAAAAAGGGTGTACTTACCACGTGCATTTGGTAGATTGACAGCTCTCCACCCACACCTGCTGGTAATGACTTTGAGAATCTGTCAAAGGGAATATTTCTCCTCCCCATGCCTTCATCTCTCTGCTTGCAGCTGAAAAGCTGATCCCACTATTGCATGTATTCCAGAACCATCTATCTCATTTTATTTTAACAGGACAGTTGCTAATGAGGCAGGAATAGGGCCAGGCTGAAAATGCATAGCACTTTAGTTAAAGTGTTGCCAAAGAGAAGGTCCCCGGAGGAGACAGCAGCATTCATCGCAAGTAACGAGATGGGCTCTGTGTCACAGTGGGTGCCTGGCCATCCTGATTTGATGTCTCCCATCCCGGATCGCTCCGTCTCTCACCAGACCCCTGATTGGTAAATGTGCTAGATGTGCACACACATAATAATGGATATTAGGAAGTGAGTATTGATTTGGTTCATCTATCCATTCATTCTTTTTTGAGCACCTATTTCGAGCACCGCTATAAACCAGCCACTCGGAATCAAAGATAAATAAAATCCAGTTAGTGACCTGGAGGAACACAAGATCTAACGTGGGGGAGGCACCCATATAGCACGCGGGGGTCAGAGGTGTCCGTAGGGAATTATGAGAGCAGGGAGGTGAGTCGCAAAACTGGCTCGAGGAGGCAGGGAAAGCCGTCCAGAGGTAATAATACCTACCAGTCATCTTTCTGAAGTTATGATACGTTTTATTTCATGGAGATGACACTAACGAGGGCATCATCAGGCAATAAGAGAGATGGGTTGAATAAATATTTCAGAGCGATGGGGAATTGGGGATGACTCTCGAATCACAATATTTGAGTGCTGTGTCTTCAGCACTGAAGTAAATCCTTTCAACTTATATAGAATCCATAAGAATTATAGGGAATTCAGTTAAAGGAAGAGAAATTTCTCGGTATAAGGTGCTCTTTCATCTTAAAGCTGAGCTGGGTAAGCGGCATTATTGAATGCTCTTCTTCCGAGCTTGGTAACTAGGAGGCGCTTTATTTGTTCATTTCGGTCTGGTTTGCAGGAGAAGGGAAGGCTGGGCTTCGGCCAGTGGTTTGGTAATGCAGTTGTTCTTTCCCAGAGAGGCCCTGGCATGCCCTGTGATGGAGAACCCAAGGTGATAATGGCGGACACGGCCCACGTCAGCCTGTGAGCGCCTCGGAGGGGGAGACAGGAAGTCATGGCCTCCTTCGGCAGACAGTGCTGCCGTGAGCTGGGTGCACACCGGTACCTCTGCGTTGACGCTATTTGCAGTGGGAGAAATTTAATCCTTAAAGTTTGTGTTGGCTTTATTGTTTTCTGGGGGAAAAAAATAGTTGTGGTAGGGTTACAATTTTAATCCTAAACCATGCGTCCCTCTGAGGATGTGGGTACGTCAAAGAGATCTAAAAGGCCAGTGACTTCAGGAACCTCCTGAAGGGGTTATTTACATGATGCATAAAGAAACTGCTTGAGAAAATGAGTCACCTTAAGACACATGTGGGCAAAGGTGTTGAAGCTTATTACATGAGGAAAGGAAACAGGAGTGGGAGGGACGATCTTGAGAATAGGACCAGTGTCATCTTTTTTGTTTGTTTGTTTTTTAATTTCATCCAAGTTAGTTAGCATATACTGCAATAATGATTTCAGGAGTAGGATCCAATGATTCAGCTCCTATGTATAACACCCAGTGCTCATCCCAAGAAGTGACTTCCTTAACGCCCCTTACCCATTAGGCCATCAGTCCGCCCACAACCCCTCCAGTGAACGTCAGTTTGTTCTCTGTATTTAAGAGTCTCTTATGTTTTGTCACCCTCCCTGGTTTTTATATTATTTTTGCTTCCCTTCCCTTGTGTTCATCTGTTTGGTATCTTAAATTACACATATGAGTGAAGTCATATATTTGTCTTTCTCTGACTGACTTATTTTGCTTAGCATAATACATTCTAGCTCCATCCGTGTCATTGCAAATGGCAAGATTTCATTTTTTTTATAGCTGAGTAATATTCCATTGTGTGTATGTGTGTGTGTGTGTGTGTGTTTATCTTCTCATCTGTTAATGGACATTTGGGCTCTTTCCATACTTTCTATACTTTGGCTATTGTCAAGGAATTGATCCCATTTAAAATTGCACCAAAAACCATAAAATACCTAGGAATAAACCTAAACAAAGAGGGGAAAAATCTATACGCTGAAAACTATAGAAAGCTTTTGAAAGAAATTAAAGAAGACATTTAAAAAAATATTCCATGCTCATGGATTGGAAGAACAATTGTTAAAATGTCAATACTACCCAAAGTAATCTGCATACTCCATATAATTCCCATCAAAGTAACACCAGCATTCTTCACAGAGCCAGAACAAACAATCCAAAAATTTGTATGGAACCAGAAAAGATCCCAAATCGCCAAAGCAATTCTGTGAAAGAAAACCAAAACTGGAGGCATCACAATTTTGGTCTTCAAGCTGTATTACAAAGCTGTAATCAGCAAGACAGTATGGTACTGGCACAAGAACAGACACTCAGATCAACGGGACAGAATAGAGAACCCAGAAATGGACCCACAAACATGGCTTTGACAAAGCAGGAAAGAATGTCCAATGGTATAAAGACATACTCTTCAGCAAGTGGTGCTGGGAAAATGAGACAGTGACATGCAGAAAAATGAACCTGGACCACTTTCTTACACCCTGCACAAAAATAAACTCAAAATGGATGAAAGACCTAAACATAAGACAGGAAGCCATCAAAATCCTAGAGGAGAAACCAGGCAAAAACACCTTTGACCTTGGAGGCAGCAACTTCTTACTCAACATGTCTCCAGAGGCAAGGGAAACAAAAGCAAAAATGAACTATTGGGACCTCATCAAGATAAAAGGCTTCTGCACCACAAAGGAAACAATCAACAAAACTAAAAGGCAACCAATGGAATGAGAGAAGATATTTGCAAATGACATATCAGATAAAGAGTTAGTAATCCCAAATCAAAAAAGAACTTATCAAACTCAACACCCAAAAACCAAATTACCCAGTTGAAGAAATGGGCAAAAGACACGAACAGACACTTTTCCTAAGAAGACATCCAGATGGCTAACAGACACATGAAAGAATGCTCAACATCACCTGTCATCAGGGAAATACAAATCAAAATCATAATGAGATACCACACCAGTCAGAATGATTTAATTTTACAACTCAAGCAACAACAGTTACCTCACCAACATGAGGATGCGGAGAAAGAAGATCTCTTTTGCACTGCTGGTGGGGAATGCAAACCAATGCAGCCACTCTGGGAAACAGAAGGGAGGCTCCTCAAAAAGTTAAAACTAGGGGGCACCTGGGTGGCTCAGTTGGTTAAGCGTCTGACTTTCGGCTCAGGTCACGATCTCACGGTTTGTGAGTTCGAGCCCCGTGTCGGGCTCTGTGCTAACAGCTAGCTCAGAGCTTGGAGCTTGCTTCAAGCACAGAGATTCTGTGTCTCCCTCTCTCTCTGACCCTCCCTCCCCTGCTCATGCTTTCTCTCTCTCTCTCAGAAATAAATTTTAAAAATTTTTAAAAAGTTAAAAATAGAACTACCCTATGACCCAGCAATTTCACTACTAGCTATTTATCCAAGGGATACAGGTGTGCTGTGTCAAAGGGGCACATGCACCCCAATGTTTAGAGCGGCGCTATTGACAGCATTCTTTCTGCTGCTTCAGTACTGGTGTATAGAAATGCAATCAATTTCTGTTTATTGATATTATATCCTGCAACTTTGTTGAATTCATGGATCAGATCTAGCAGTTTTTGGTGGAATCTTTTGGGTTTTCCGTATAGAGTATCATGTGTTTGTGAAGAGTGAACATTTTACTTCCTCCTTGCCAGTTTGGATGCCTTTTATTCCTTTGTGTTGTCTGATTGCTGAGGCTAGGACTTTTAATCCTATATTGAATAACAGTTACAGTGCCATCTTTGATTAGAATCTTAGGACAGGTGCCTGGGTGGCTCAGTTGGTTAAACGTTGAACTTTGGTTCAGGTCAGGATCTCAGGGGACATGAGTTTGAGCCTCATATCAGAATCTCTCCCTTTCTCTCTGTCCCTTCCTTGCTTGTGCACTCTCTCTCTCTCAAAAATAAATAAAACAAACAAAAAACTTAAAAAAAGAAGAATCTCAGGACAACAAAGCTATCAAAAGAAGATATAATGCTCAGCAACAACAACAACAAAATAAACAACCTCATTTAAACATGGGCAAAGAATTTGAATAGGCATTTCCCCAAAGAAGATACACAGATGGCCAAAAAACACATGAGAAAATGCTCAACATCACTAATCATTAGGTAACTGCAATGAGATACCACCTCATACCCATTACAATGCCTACTATCAAAAAAACTGACAACAAGTGTTGGTGAGGATGTGGAGAAAGTGAAACACTTGTGCACTGTTGGTAGGAAATAAAAAGGCGGAGCCACTTCAGAAAACAGTATGGTGGCTCCTCAAAAAATTAAACATGGCGTCACCGCATGATCCAGCCATTTCTGGATATATACACAAAAGAGCTGAAAGCAGGGTCTCAAAAAGATACCTGAGCACTCCAGTTGTTAGTATTATTCATAACAACCAAAAGATGAAAATGGCTCAAATGACCATAAGTGATGAA
The DNA here is from genome assembly GCA_017311185.1 of Proteles cristata cristata. Classification (NCBI taxonomy): domain Eukaryota; kingdom Metazoa; phylum Chordata; class Mammalia; order Carnivora; family Hyaenidae; genus Proteles; species Proteles cristata. The sequence goes on along the minus strand of JAESUZ010005142.1, from coordinate 65,138 downwards.
TAGATAAACAAATCACAGCATATACAAGCAAAGGAATATCGTTCAGCCTTAAGGAGAAGAAAATTCTGACACATGCTACAACATAGATGAACCCCAAACACTAATTATGCTAAGTGAAATAAGCCACACACAAAAGGATAAATACTGTTGGATCGCACATATACGCAGTACCTAGGATAAGCACGTTTATAGAGATGGAAAGGAAATGAGTGGTTGCCAAGAGCTGGGGATGGGAGAATGAAGTTATTGCTTAATGGGGACCGTGTTTCAGTTTTGCAAATGTTTGAGGTGGTACCATTTATGTTATGTGTATTTATTTGAGTAAAATTTAAAATTAAAATTTTGTGGTGGGGGTTATTTGGCTGGCTCAGTCACTTGAGCATCTGACTCTTCATTTCGGCTCAGATCACAATCCCAGGGTCGTGAGATTGAGCCCTGAGTCAGTCTCTGTACCAAGCATGGAACCTGCTTAAGATTCTCTCCCTCTCTCTCTCTCTCTTCCTCTGCCCCTCCCCCCAATAAAAAAATAAATACAATTTTTGAAAGGTGGGGAAAGAGAAAATATGTTAAACACATTCACTTAGTGAATGAAACATGAAGCTTCTGCAGTAATGGGAGCCATGGACATGCCGCTCTGATGCAGACCCCAACACAGAACCACAAAATAGGTCACATGGCTATTTCGTGCATATATCAGGTGTGCAAAAAATGTCATCTTCTTAACATCGAGTACCTTTGACTTCTAAGATGCCACGTTCTACAAGGCTGCCCCAAACCCAATCCCAGGAGGGAAATCCAATCTCAGTGAGGACTGGAGCTGCGCCCGCACTCACCCTAGTATTTTGCAGGGTTACTTGCCCCATCATTCATCTGGTCACCCCCCAGTCCACGCTGCAGAGATTGTGGGCCCTGCCCCACCCTAGATCTACTCTACATGGTCCTTTCTTATCCAGAGGATTTGCCACTTCCCAGCTAGGCTTGAAAAGGCAGAGACTCTGGTCAAATTGGGAGCCCCATAACTGAATCTAATTTGCCCTGGGGACCATCCGTTCTCCCCAAAGTCCTTGTCCCCTTTTAGAGCCATTACCAGAGGACCTGGGGAAGATCCTCACTGATCAAGGGACTGGCCACACTCCCTGTCTATTCAGGCACACCCAGCAACACAGGAGGAGATAATGTTGACTTCAAGCTGTCATGCTTTCGAAGGTGACTCCGTCTCTGAGACAAAATATTCCAAAGCCTGGCTTACTTGGTAAGGGGAGGCAGGGGCAGATATAGGGAAGACAAACACAATTTAATTTCTAAAATGAAGTATCTCGGGGCGCACGGATGTCTCAGTCGGTTAAGCGTCCGACTTCGGCTCAGGTCATGATCTCGTGGTTTGTGAGTTTGAGCCCTGCGTCTGGCTCTGTGCTGACAGCTCAGAGCCTGGAGCTTCCTTCAGGTTCTGTGTCTCCTTCTCTCTCTACCCCTTCCCTCCTTGCGTTCTGTCTTTCTCTCTCTCAAAAATAAATAAATGTTAAAAATATATAATTTTTAAAGAAAGTCCCCTGCCATGATGACCACTGGTCTCAACAGCAGCGACACTGGCTCCTTATCCTCTCTGCCACCTTCTGTTAATCATTGAGCTTTCTGGAGAGTCAAGACTTTGTATCACGGGAGGGGAAGCTCTTAAACAATGTTGAGGACCCCTCCACCCTTCTCCGTGATCCTCCCTCAAGGGGGAACTCAGTACACTTCAGAGATCTAGCAGGAGAAATGCCTGTCGACAGGGTTACTTTGAGTCTACTATCAGTGGATCCTTCAATCTGGCTGAGATGCCTACTGTGCTGGTGTAGACTTACTTCTGAGCAAGTAAGCATATAAAATGTAAATTCTATGTTCTAAATAACCACTTGCGAGGAGCCTTCCCCAGAGATGCCATCACAGAAGATGGAGAGGTCCCCTTCATTAGTGAACAGGAATTGCCCCCGGATCACCTGGCTGCTGGCTGTACCTTTGCTGGTGACTCTTTTTAGATGTTAAAATATCTTGCCGAAGAAAATCCAAACCATGTGAGGACCTATCCCAGCACTTTTTGAATCATCACCACTAAAGAAGGATTTGTTCAGTGACTGAATGGATGTCCTCAGGGTTCAATGCCATTTGTAATTCTATTCAGGCTTCTTCTCCTACTTTTCCAGATGCCTCTTCCCAGAGTGAAAAGTATCTCTCTGCCTGGAGGGATCATTAACTCCCTCCTTTGATCTGATTTTCTTTCTAGAAGGCACAGTGCTAAGTACAAAAACAACCAACCCCCCATGCCCCTTGAATGGGACATGAATCCTTTCAGCTCCTTCTACCCAGTAGTGCACAGGGCTCCAGCTGGGGGCTCATCCATATGCCCAGATTCCCCTCCAACCTCCTGAGTGCCCCTCTAATCTGCTGTCATCAGGATCCTGATGTTACAAGGGAAGCACTTAGGACATGCTTATCAAAATTCCTCAAAATTTTTGATGCTTGGTCCATAATCAGAAACCTGGCAGGTACCTGCCCCCGTCCCTTCTGGGCAGCCATTAGGCTCTTATGCACTGTCATGCTCTAGCTTGCCCACACCGCACCTTGACGTTCTCTAGGAGGAAGGAACCAGCTGATAGCAAGTTATGGTTCAGTGCATGAAATAGCCTGTTCTGTTCACGCAAAGAAGACGAAGGATTTGCCAAGCACACCCAGGACATGGGTGCCCCTTGGAATCTGATAGTGCCTACCTGAGAGAGGCTAGGACACCGCTGGACAGTGGCGCTGGCCTCTGGTCATAGAAGCCTGCTGTAAATGCCATTTCCTTGTGTGCCTGTCTCTGTCTTAATGTGTGTCTCTCTCTGCTTAACTCTCCTGTGCTCCCTGTACTATAATGGCAACTATTTATCCACCATCTACTATGTGCTGGGCAATTTCTGAACCCTTTACATGTTATTAATTCACTTAATCTTCAGAACAACTCGAGGAATGAGCATTATTTTTTTTTAATGTTTTATTTATTTCTAGGAGAGAGAGAGAGAGAGACAGCATGAGCAGGGGAGGGTCAGAGAGAGAGGGAGTCACAGACTGAAACAGGCTCCAGGCTCTGAGCTGGCAGTCAGCACAGAGCCCGACGCGGGGCTCGAACCCACGAACCGCGAGATCATGACCGAAGCGAAAGTCGGACGCTTAACCGACTAAGCCACCCAGGCGCCCCAGAATGAGCATTATTATTGCCTCTTCTAATGCTTAGAAGTTCAGTATCCTGCCCAACGTGACCCTGACAATGAGTGACAGACATGGGGTTGAACTGCGGCTTCCAGATATCAAAGGTGAGGCCACAGGGAAACCTTGCCTTTTCTAGCCAATTCTATCCAATTCACAGAATATTAGTGCGCTGAGGCAAACATAGCGTACATTTTTTAGTTTTATGATCAGTAAGCTATGTCTGTCTTGGTAAAGATCCTTGGGCACTGTCATTCCCAAGCAAGCCCTTTCCTTTATCCCCATGTCCAACTGGGCCAGCTGAGGAATCTCACCCCCTTGGCTTCTCAGACACAAGTTTTCCCCAGCTTTTGGACTCAGAGGCATGTGACTGTTTAGGAGGTAAACGCGGCAAATTGGAGACAAGTAACTCCCTGTCAATGTCCAGTTTCTGCCATTCCTGAAGAGGACCGTGCATAGCGATAGATGATGGCCCAGAACGGCTATGCCCAGTTAGGCATCTGCTTTCCGGCTTCCAGGCGACTGAGTGCCATTAGAACCAATCTGGTCTTTCTTTGCTGTGACCGATCACCTTGTAACAGTGTTCTTATTTCCTGTGACGGTTTCTCTTCTTATAGCAATACTTCCTTCCCTCGAGATGCCTTCGTGCTCATGCGGACACCATGACACAGGCTCCCAGGCTTCCTTTGTTTATAAAACCAGGTCAGCCACTCCAGCCTGCTTCTAGGGCTGCAGGGAAGCAATACCACCGGTTACATGGTGGACGCCCTAATCAACTGTGGTCAGTTTCCATGGATTTGTTATTAATGATGTGTTCTGATTCCATATAGGTTCTTGGATCCTCATCTAGTCCAGGAAAGCTGATCCTTTGACCTTGGCAGTGACTGGCAGGTCTTTTCAGACACTCGGAGCAGCCAAGATTGCATTTTTAAAAGTGCCACTCTATATTTAGAAGGCCAAATTGCCTATGGCACAGTCCTCCTTTGTACTTGCATCACCTAAAAAAAGATCTCCTTCACATACAAGGTCACGCGCAGCGGGCAGACCTTGATGCTGCTGTCTGTGGGACCCAGGATGACTCCGCTATGGAAAATGCCACACAAGGGGGCAACTGAAAAAAAAAAAGATGCCATCCCATTCAACTTTGGCAAAGTGCAGGGCCAAAGAGAATCTTAGCAAGTTTGGGGCTTAGAGGTCCTGGCTTCCCCCAGGGAAGAGAATCCCAAGTCTCCTCAGGCCAGAAGGAAGTCTCAGGATCAGTCTGGCAAAATGCCCTAAGGCTCCCACCACCACTTTTCTATTTCCTCTTGTAATCACTGTTTTCCTCTTGGCTTGTCCTCTCTTTTTCTCCTTCAGTCCTCTCTCCCTTCTTTCCTTCCTCCCTAGCCTTCCCTCCTCTCGCGCATTCCTTTCTTCCTCCTTTCCTCCGTATCATTCTCAGTTATTAAGCTCTGACTGTTTCGTGTGGTGTACAAGGCACCAGGATTTTTACCTAAGGTTATTAACCCGAACATTACTGTCCCCGCTAGAAGAACAGACAAACGATGGCATCATTCTGTGCCATCGTAACAGGGTGACACAGAGAGAGGGCACTCAGCTGGCCTCCAAGGGGCTGGGGAAGGCTGTCCAGAGAGGGGGACCCTGAGCTGAGTTACTTCTCTCCTCGCAGGATAAAATTGGCCCAGTCTTAAATCATCAGGGGCAGAGGGGAGCGCTTCCTTTATTTCCCTTCTTTCAAGTTTGCATGAATAAGAAAGCAATGCCAGGGACTCTCATCTCGGCAAACCCCATCACCAGCTCACTCCTGGCTTCCTTTCTCACTCCTCACATTGTGGCCCATGGTTAGAGAGCCCACACCTCTTCTTGGAGGTTAAGAGAAGGTCTAGAACTCAACAAAAATCACAGAAGAAAAATCGTCACGTGCCATTATATGAGCAAAATATTTTAAAATTTATTACCTGCTTTTTCAAGGAACGAGCGCTCTGGGGGTTAATGGTGTGCTTCGTGTCTGCAATAAGTAATAAACACTCAAAGGTGAATAGAGACATCTAGTCTGAAATAAGCTTGTTTTATCCAAAGTGAGTCTTTTAAATAAGAGTTTTCCCTTGGCTGCTGTCTTGAGAAATTGAAGACATTTTAGGGTGTCTGTGCACAGTCAGCAGTGAGATCTGATGTCCATAAGAATGACCTTGGACCAAGGTCTCCAATCTCTTGTGATTCTGCTAGTGAATTACTGTGTGGATGATCCTATATGTAGAGAAGAACTTTGTTTTCTGAAAATGCAGTCGACTTAGGTCTCAAGTCCTCACTTAATTCTGCCTATTCAGGAAGATTTTGTTTCTTTTAGGTTAAAAGTTCAGGATTTTCAGTTAATGCAGGCTTTAGACTCAATCAAACTGAAGTTCAGATTCTCTTCGACTTCTGTTCTGCCTTCCCTCAGTCTCCCAGGATGGTGTCTGCACGCAGGGGTTTCCGGTCCTGGCGCTGCCACCTGGGTCTTCCTGACCCCACCGGCTGGGCTATATCATGCTTGATCTTTGTAAGGCCTTGAGGTCTTCTCACCAGCCCTGGGCTCCATCTAGTGCCTAGCCCCCTCTACTGTCCTGTGATCCCCACTGCACTTGGAGAAATATCTGCACCTCCCTCAAGGCAGGCACAGGGTCTAGGGGGGACCTGTTGTCTTAGACCTTTATTCTCTGCACCCTATCCTGCTGCCATTTCGATGCCACTGTCCCAACCCATCATTAAGATTGGGACTCCTTCTGGGATGCTTCTTTTTCAAGACTTCCAAACAGGAAACAGGAAGCAAGTCTCATCAAGTGTCCTTTTTTTTTTTTTCCCGGAACTCTGACCTGATTAATTCTGGTTACCGGCTTGCTTAAACAATCACATTCAGTCCAGTCTGTACATGTAAATTCTACAGCTACCTACCTTTTCACCTCTCTCTCAGGAGCAATTTTTTTTTTTTATAAGTTTAGAGCCCAACACGGGGCTCAAACTCATGAACTGTGAGATCACGACCTGAGCTGAAATCAGGAGTCGGGTGCTCAACCAACTGAGCCACCCAGGTGCCCCTCATCAAGTGTTTTTTTATTTGGTTCCTGCCACTTCATTCCATTCATACACCTACACATATACATTCAAGGGTCTCCTCTGCATCCTTTTCCAGGCCAGGAAGTGGTTCCATGTTTTGAGCCAGGGAAGTTCACTTGCATTTTGTCCTCATCCTGATTACCTGCGGTTTACTTTATAAACCTAGACTCTAAGAAGCCTGGCCTCACTAGGATTTGCAAATCCCCTTTTCACCCAGAGAAGTCTAGCTCTTGCTTTTTGCAATCTTTGTTTCTGAGAAGGGCTTCGAGGGCATTTCTGGAAATCACAAGGTGATCATTAATTCCTTTGTTCTTGTTTGGATCTTGTCCTCCCCCTGAAGCAAGGGAGGCTGTCCCCGTAGTGTCGTGTCCAGGGCAGGGCTAGCCTCAGGGCTACAAAAGTGCCCGGAATGGAAAATGCTCTCGGGTCATGTTTCAAAATATCTGTCAACTGCCGGCAAGCTCTTTGCGTGCCCACCCTCTCTGGCCCAGTCACCCCTTGCTCTTGGCCCTGGACCCTTGCCACCCGCTGCATGGCTTCCCAGCCACAGGCAGCCCTCCTGGAAGGAAGAAGTGACTGTGGTCACAACTGCCCATTCCTGGGCTTAGCGGCAGTTCCTCCATGGGAAGAGGGAAGAGAGTGTCCAGAAGGGTCATTCTGCCACTGTCACTGTTCTTATCTAGATCAGAAATTATGTCTGCCTTCCATATGTTAAGGCAAAATTCATGAGAATAGATTTGATAGAAAGCATCCAAGTCTGATTTCACTGACCTATGGGTGAGCCGACAGGAAAAAGGGGATTTATATACTCCGTTGAAAAAGAATATCTGAAGGAGGTGGGTAAATTAGATACACCATTAAAAAAAATAAAGAAACAGGGGCACCTGGGTGGCTCAGTCGTTTAAGCGTCCGAATTCAGCTCAGGTCATGATCTCACAGTTTGTGAGTTCGAGCCCTGCACTGGGCTCTGTGCTGACAGCTCAGAGCCTGGAGCCTGCTTCAGATTCTGTGTCTCCCTCGTTGTCCCTCATCTATTCATGCTCTCTCTCAAAAATAAACAGTAACAAATTTTAAACAAACAAATAAAAACTTCTGTTGGTAACTTCTCTAACAGGTCATCAACATCTCTCTTAATCTTTTCCTGACAGGCTATTAACATTAATGTCATCTTTTCCTAACTAATGTAAGCAGCAAGTGCCTCTGTCAGTTTGGGATTGATAAGCAAATCTACAGTGACAATTCCATGCAATGCCACGGGGCTGCCAGATGGTGGCCAATTTAGGAACAGCAAAACCTGTTTTCTCTAAAGTGGCTTAATCTAGCATGGTATGAAAACTGTAGCGAAGAGGTTTTCGTTTTTGTAAGTGTGGTAAACATATATACTATACATATCTATATATTTGTATAGGTATCAATAGATACCATCACTGCCCCTGCCTTTCTGATCTCAGATATGCCCACCAGGGATTCCGCCAAGGGAGATATTACAAAAAGCTCTCCAGGACTCTTCAAGAAACTAGGTACAGTGGGCATTGCCCTTGACCTGGGTATTAAAACCATTCCAGGAAGATTCTGGCATTTTGAACTCTTGCTCCCTGGCCAACACTTCTTCTTCTTCTTCTTTTTTTTAAATTTATTTGTGAGAGAGAGACAGCATGAGCAGGGGAGGGTCAGAGAGAGACACACACAGAATCCGAAGCAGGCTCCAGACTCTGAGCTGTCAGCACAGAGCCCGACGCAGGGCTCAAACCCACAAACCGTGAGATCATGACCTGAGCCAAAGTTGGACGCTTAACCAACTGAGCCACCCAGGCGCCCCTCCCTGGCCAACACTTCTGAGAGTGATAATATTTTCATTTATTTTCCCCGCTCATGATAATATTATACATTAATATTATTCATCCTGTTATATGCCATGTATAGCCCTGGCATCAGGGTACTAGAATGAACAAGACAGACAGGGTGTCTGCCCTCACTGACGAGCTTCCTGCCCTATTTTGATAAATATTAAACATTCACTCAGATGCCAATTGAATGTCTCCATAGTACCAGGCACTGCTTTAACTGTGGGAACGCAGTTGTGGGCAAAACAGAGTTCTCCTTTCCCAGTAAGCCAGCAGGGCTTGGAACAACCCAGTGCTTCTCTGTCCCCTCTCATCCCTGTGTTCCTCTCCTCCCCACCCCATCCAAGCCCTTGGAAGATTTTCTAGCTGTAAGAGTTGAAATTAGATAATTCCCCTCCAGGGTTTACATGGTCACCAACTTTTTTTTTTTACTAGGCGAAGGGGGAGGACTCCGAACATTTAGTCCAATTCCTCCATGTTCCATTGGTAGAATCTGAGATTCAAATAGGTGGTAACTTGGCCCCCATTCATTACTGCACGGTGCAGGCAAGCCTGAAGCCCAGGTTTCCTGATCCCCACCCTTGAATTCATTCTACTTGGTCCACTGCTTGTGTGAAAACACTCGATGAGAGCTGTATTTTCCATACGTGATCAACTATTGACTTTAAAATAATTATTTTTTTTTCATATGGAAGTGTTTTTGACCAGAAGTGAATGAATTAAGTGTAAAAAAAAGGCAGACTGGACGTGTGCAGAAACATTGTTATCTCTAGGGAATACTAATGGTCAAAACTTAAAACGTGAACATCATCATGATTTAGATTGTTCTTGGTAATTGATCTTTGGTTGTGGGAGGAAAGTTTAGAGATTACAGATATTCTGGAATTAGGTCATTACCAATAAAAGATCATGCTAACATTAAAAAATTGCAACCTAATGTTCTTGGGTTGGGAAGGATGTTATTTATTATTCATATATTTGTCTACTCGGTTAAAGAATTATTTTCCAAGGTGAAAATAATTCCAACTTGTCACGGAATGCAGAGTTAATTCAGAAATCCCTGGAGCATCCTTATAGCCACCTAGAATTACAATAGACAGCAAGAATCTAGCCTTGTAAGGGCTAACTTGGAATGTGTAGTGGAGGGGCACCTGGGTGGCTCAGTTGGTTAAGCATCCGACTTCAGCTCACGTCAGGATCTCACAGTTTGTGGGTTCGAGTCCCGCATCGGGCTCTGTGCTGCTGGCTAGCTCAGAACCTGGAGCCTGCTTCAGATTCTGTGTCTCCCTCTCTCTCTCTGACCCTCCCCTGCTCATGCTGTCTCTCTCTCTCTCTCTCTCAGAAATAAATAAAATGTTAAAAAATTAAAAAAAAAAGGAATGTGTAGTGGAAAGAAAAGGGCTAATGGAAGGTGAGAGATTAGATACCTGTTTCAGGATTCAGCTCTGGGTTTTGTGACTTCAGGGAAGCCATTCTCAGCAGAGTTTTGCCCTGCTTGGGAGACAGATAATAAATATAGCAACTCAGAGTGATGGTGGAACTGAGCTGCTAAATGACAAATAAGAGTGTGTGCTGATGGGCTGCGGTAGAGGCACAGCATGTGAATGGAAGACCTATCCTCTTCTCTGAACACCAAAATTCCTGTTGTTTCAGGGGGTTCACACCCTGTTCTTCTCAAGCCATGGACTGACTGCATTTGTGTTGCAGGATAGAGAATACAGCACAAGCAACACTTCTTAGTAATTTAATTCTTGTAACATACACTGCTTAAGGGTCTAATTGAAATATAATAACATGCACCCATCTTGACCAGTGAATTTTGCCACGTGTGTATACCTGCACAGCCACTACACTGTGAAGACAAAAACATTTCCCCTACCCGGAACATTTCCTTACCAGTCGGCAGTCAGTTCGCTCACTTGAGTCAGTTGCTGTTCTGTTTTCTAACAATATAGCTTAGTCTTGCCTGGTCTAATATATATATATATTTAAATAAATTGACTCAAACATGGACTCTATCTATTTATTTATTTAGGTCTGGTTTCTTACGTGAGGCATAATGTTTGTGAGATTGGTCCATGCTGTGTTAGTAGATCACTCCTTTTCATTGTTGAGTAGGATTCCATGTGAAACCTATTTACTTGATGTTCCGTTGGGTGTTTTCTAATTTGGGGCTGTTATGAACAAAGCTGCTATGAACAGTCTTGTACAAGTCTTTTCAAGGATGTGTCTCTCTTTTGAAGAAACACACAAGAGTAGAATTGCTGGGCTGCGGGTTAGTTATATGCTTCACTTTTTTTTTTTTTTGCCAATTCCCAATATTTCCAACTGGTTGTATTATTTATGCTCCGGCCAGCAGTGTCTTACAATTCCATGTGGTCAATCTCCATACTACCAACTTGTGATACGGCCTGGTTTCTAGTTCTTTCTTTCGCCCTTCTAGTGGTTGGGTAGTACCATCTGAGCATCTTCATGATAACTAATAATTCTGAGCATCTTTTCTTATGCTTATAGACATATTTATATTCTTTTGTGCTTACGTTTTTGCTCAATTTTTATTGGGTTGTATTTTTTATTTGTTAATCTTTGATTTTATTATTTTTATTTTAATTCTAGTAAACACACACTGTTATATTTGTTTCGGGTGTACAATATAGTGATTCAACAATTCTATGCATTGCTCAGTGCTCATCCTAAGTGTGTCTCCTTTCTTAACATTGATTTATAGGAGTTCTTTATATATTCTGGTTACATATGTCAAGTATGATGTGTCACAAGTATGTTTTTTAGGCTGTGTCTCACCAATCATTTTTCTTTTTTAAATGTTTACTTATTTTTGAGAGGGGGAGGGGCAGAGAGAGAGAGAGAGAGAATCCAAAGCAGGTCTCAGGCCCTCAGCTGTCAGCACTAAGCAGGATGCCAGGCTTCAACCCACCAACCCTAAGATCATAACCTGAGCTGAAGTCAGAGGCTTAACTGACTACACCACCCACCATTGCACACCTATCATTTTCTTAACGGCACCTTTAAAAAATATATTTTAATTTGATGAAGTCCAACTGTCTCAATTTTTCCCCTTTTAATGATTCACGTTTTGGATGCCTAAATCTTGGTCTCCCCTAAGGTTGCACAGATACTCTGTTTTCTTTTGTTTCTTCCACATCCGAGCCCATTCACTTGGTGTCAGGTGCACAAGGCCTCAGCAGCCTGGGCTTCTCCGCCCGTGCGGTATTCCAGCCCGTGAAGCCTGTACCACCTGCAGCCGCACGCTGACGTCCTTTCAGGAGCTTCTCCCGGTTCACCAGGCCCACCACGTCCTCCGTAATCAGCTTCTGTCTGCACTCCCCAGTGACCATGACCTCAGAAGGCCAGCGCAAAGGCAGGAGGCATGGCACCTCTCAGGTGTCGCGAGTCACTGCACACACTTAGCGCTCATTGAGCTTGAGGAGCCCCACACCATCCATGAAGGTGGCGAACGACGTGGAGCGCATGTGCGTCAGGTTCGACCTACGCAGTGATTTCTCGGATGTGGGGCCGGTCACGGTGCGTCTCGGCTTCCCACTTCGATGGCCTTGGTTTGGGGGGTCAGCGACGGCATCCAGAAGCTGGGTCTTGGTTTATCTTTGTCCTAGCCTGCGGGACCTGCAGCGGCCCGGGTCAGGCATCTTCTGGGCCTATTCCTCAGGCAGTCTTGGGCATAAAAAGCATGACGGTGGCCTCATTTTCCGGGAAGCCATGCACCTGACCTTGCCCCGGGCCACTGCGGCTCTTTCTGCCCCTCACGCCCAGCATCCGGCTGCTCCTAGGCCCTCATCTCTCCGGTGGTCCCCTGGTGTGAGAAGTGTACTCCAGGGTTGCCTTGCACTCACACAGGTAGCCATCTAGGGTGACGACTCCTGGTGGCGGGGCTGCGCAGAGAGGCCGCAGCCCTCAACATCGTGAGGGCATGCTGGAATGTTCTGGGTTGTGCAGCCTAAGGCTGCTGTGGCTTTCTTCTCACTGTAGGGGTAGGCAGTCCCCACCCATCTCTTCTTGCGGTACTGTGTCTCCCTCACAAATGACTCCTTGTCCCTTGTTTGCTTCTTCAACTGTGTCTATGCTTTGTTTTCTATTAGAACTTCATGGCTTCATGTTTATGTATATCATCCACTCCCGATTAGTATTTGTGTTTTAGTGTAAAGTAGGAGTCATGGTCATGTTTTCCTATGTTTATTCAGTTATTCCATTTCTTGAAAAGACTTCTTTCTTTAATGAATCGCTTTGGTGTCTTTGTCCAAAATTACTTTCGAATCCATGAATCTATTTCTAAACTTTATTTTTACACCAGTACCACTCTTAAATTATCTTTTTTTCACTCTTAAATTATCTTAAATACTATAGATTATAATGGACGTCGAGATCAGAGTTGCTTTTCTTTTTCTTTTTTTTTTTTTAATATTTTTATGTATTTCTAGGAGAGAGAGAGAGAGATAGCATGAGCAGGGGAGGGTCAGAGAGAGAGGGAGTCACAGACTCTGAAACAGGCTCCAGGCTCTGAGCTGGCAGTCAGCACAGAGCCCGACGCGGGGCTCGAACCCATGAACCGCGAGATCATGACCTAAGAGAAAGTCGGACGCTTAACCGACTAAGCCACCCAGGCGCCCCCAGAGTTGCTTTTCCAGATTGGTTTGACTAATCTTCGACCTTGTCATCTCCATATAAATTTTACAATGAGATTGCCAATATCTACAAAGAAGCTGCTGGGTGTTAAGTTTGGGATTGTGTTGAACCTATAGATTTGGGGAAAATGTGCATATTAAAAATATTGTCGTCCAGTCTATGAATGTGATATATATATCCATTCAGAGCTTTAAAAAAAATTCGTTCTGCAATTTGTTGTAGTTTTTAGCATATAGGTCTTACACTTGCTTTGTTAAATTTATTCCTAAGTTAAATTCTTTATATTCTTATGGGTGGAACTATTTTTAGATTTTATTTTAATTCTTTATACGTATTATGTAGAGGTGCAGTAGAGTTTTGTATATTGATCTCATATCATGCGAGCTTGCTACATTCATCTTACATTCACTTGTAGTGGTTAGTTAGTAGACTCTATGTGCATACATCATTAGGTCATGTGCAAATAGTCACAGCTTTACTTCTGTTTTCTGAACTTAAGGTCTGTCATTGGGGAGCCCGTGTAGCTTAGTTGGTTAAGCATCTGACTCTTGGTTTCAGCTCAGGTCATGATCTCACGGCTTTGTAGGTTCAAGCCCTACATCAGGCTCTGTGCTGGCAGTGCAAAGCCTTCTTGGGATTCTTTCTCTCTCTCTTTTTAGATGCCCTTCCCCCACTCATGCTGTCTCTGTCTCTCTCAAAATAAACTTAAAAAATAAAAAGGTCCATCGTTTATTTCCCTTGCCTTATTGTACTAAGACATCCAGAACAATTTGAAGTGTACTTCAGTGTACTCGCTCTATTCCTGATCTTTGGAGGAAAATATTCAGAAAGGTAGCAAAATATTCCACTTTGATACATTGATTATTTTGAGCTATAGGCACTTGAAAAACAGCCCAGGCAAGGAGATGCTTTCTCTGATCTCCTCTTATCGGCCTAAATATAAATTCTCCAAAAGGAACTCAGTTGACATAAATGCCCTCCTTCAGGAGTTTCTTCAACCAGGAAAGATGGAGTCTTATAATAGGAGAGTAGATGAGAGGTCAACACCACACACAGATGAATGCTGACCCAAACTATCATATCTACCATCTGTTCTTCTGAGGACCCATCCATCTTTCTTAAAAATCATTTACAGTGTCTCCTGGGTGGTTCATCGGTTAAGTGTCCGACTTCGGCTCAGGTCATGATCTCACTGTCCACAAGTTTGGGCTCTGCATCAGGTTCTGTGATGATGGCTCAGAGCCTGGAACCTGCTTTGGATTCTGTGTCTCCCTCTCTCTCTGCCCCCTCCCTGTCATGCTCTATCTCTCTCTCCAAAATAAATAAACAGTTTTTAAAAAATCATTTACATCTCCCTAAAAGCCCTATATCTCACCTCCTTTTCATTTATTAAGTTGGTAGGTAAATCTAAATTCTTAGCCACCTCAGAGAGCTACTCATTTTTCCTTAACTACCTCCCATATATGCATGTTAATAAACTTCTGTTTGATTTTCTTTTGATAATATGTCTTTTATTACAGGAGTCTCAGACAAGAACTCAGAAGAATAGGGGGGAAATTGTTTCCTCCCTTACACTATTTTGTATGATGTTGTAGATTGTCATAGACACCCTTTACAAGATTGAAGAAGTCCTATCTATTCCTGTTTGCTGAGGAATTGCATTATTTCCTATGAGAATGTATTTTTTTCCAAAAGGTTTTTCTGTACCTTTTGAGATTATTCTCTTGATTTTCCCTTTATTCTCACATTTGGCTAAAAGTACATTAATTTTTGAATGGTGAACTAATCTTATAGCCTTCAGATAAATCCCACATGGTGCTGATGTATAATCTTTTAAAAATATTTCTGGATTCAGTTTTCTGATATTTTTTTGACAATGTTTGCATATTTTCTTGCAATGTTCTGGTCAAGTTTTGGTATCAGGGTCATGCTGACCTTAAAAAAATGAATTGGAAACTGTTCCTTCCTCTTCTTTAATTTTCTTACTTTGTGTAACTCTAATTGGTATTAGTTCACCAATAAACCCTTTTGGTCTTAAGTTTTTCTTGTGGAAAGATTTTGTCTGTTTAATTGATTTTTTTAATGTCTATTTATTTTTGAGAGGGGGGTGAGAGAGACAGAGACAGAGAGAGAATGAGAATGAATGAGCGAAGGAGGGTCAGAGAGAGGAGACAGAATCTGAAGCAGATTCCAGGCTCTGAGCTGTCCACCTAGAGCCCAATGTGGGGTTTGAACCCATGAACTGTGGGATCATGACCTGGACAAAAGTCGGATGCTGAATCGACTGAGCCACCCAGACACCCCTAATTGATTTTGATTACACATTTAATTTCTTTATTAGGTGTAGGACTATTCTGGTTTTCTGTTTCTTAGTCTTGGTGAGTTTTGTTGTCTGAGGAATCTGTCCAATTTGACTAAGATGTTCAATTTATTGGCATGAAGTTTATCATTATTTCCTCTGTTATCCTTTTAAGGCCAGCAGAATCGTATTGATACCCCCTCTTTCACTGCTGATACTGGTAATTTGTGTCTGCCCTGTTCTTTTCTTAGTAAAGATTTTAAATTTTATTGATATAAATTGATTGATATTTTATTGATATTTTTATTGATATTTTATTGATATTTTAATGATATTTTATTGATAATTTTATTGATACAAAAATATTGTTAGTTCCATTTTCTATTTCATTGATTTTTACTCTTATTTTTAATGATGTCCTTTCTTTAACTTTGAGTTTCTTCTATTCTCTTTTTTAAAAACCTTCTTAGAATGAAAAATTAGGTTGTTAAATTTTATCTTTTTAAAAAAAATGAGCATTTCATGCTATAATTTTCATTCGAAGCACTGCTTTAATTGTATTCCCCCCGGATGTTGATACTTTGTATTTTCATTTTCACTTACTCCAAACTATTTTATAAATCCTCTTGAGGTTTGTTTTCTTTGACTTATGTGGATTATTTAGAAATGTTGCTTAATTTCTAAATATTTTGACATTTTCTAGATATTTTATTGTTATGGGTTTCTAATTTAATACTATCATGAGTAGAGAACATAATTTTTGATCTTCTGAAATTTATTGAGTCATATTTTATGACCCAGCATGTGGTCTGTTTGGGGGAATGTTTCACATGGTTCTGAAGAGATTTTTTTTTTGGGGGGGTTATTAGGTATAATGTTCTGTTAAGTATCAATTAGATCAGCTCGGCTCTTACTGCTATTAAAATCTTTTATATTCTTGCTGGTTTTTCTGTCTAAGTGTTCTATTAATTACTGAGATAGAAGAGGTTTTAAAATATCCAAATGTAATTGTGCAATTGTTTCTTTCTCCCTTTAGGTCTGCTAATTTTTGCTTTGTAGCTCTCTCTTTTTTTTTTTTTAATTTTTTTTAATGTTTTATTTATTTCTAGGAGAGAGAGACAGCGTGAGCAGGGGAGGGGCAGAGAGAGAGGGAGTCACAGACTGAAACAGGCTACAGGCTCTGAGCTGGCAGTCAGCACAGAGCCCGACGCGGGGCTCGAACCCACAAACCGCCAGATCATGACCCAAGCAAAAGTCGGATGCTTAACCGACTAAGCCACCCAGGCGCCCCTGTAGCTCTCTTATTAGATATGTGTGCACATAGGATTCTTGTATCTTCTTAATGAATTCAACCTTTCATTATTATTAAAGGCCCCTCATTGTCTTGAATCCTACAAAGCCTGGCATTAATATAGTTATATCAGCTTTCTTTTGTGTTATTTGCATGGAGTATTTTTAAACATTTTCCTTGTGATTTCCTGTTTTCTTGGCTTTGTAGAAAGGTGTCATTTGATTTCCAAATATTTGGAGATATGTTGGTTGTCCTAATGCTACTGATTTCTAACTTAGTTCTGGTGTAGTCTGAGAATATACTCTATATGATTTCAGTTCATTGGAATTACTGGGACATATTTTATAGCCCAGCATAGGGTCTATCTTATAGATAGACTTGTAGACACTTTTGGTCTTGTGTAGGCTTTTGGGTTTAGGCTTTGTTAGAGTAGGTCTTTCTTGTTTTTCATGGTAGGGTAGGGAAAACTGCTTCTGAGATATGACCTTTACTCCTAAAGCATGGCCCTCTGATGTCCAGTGAAAGCAAGATGTGTGTTCCAAGCCTCTGCTAGAGCTGGACCCAAACACAAACTCCATTTCTTCAATATGGGGCATTGCTGAAGTCTCTATGCAGCCATCTCTGCCTTTCAGAGTAAATTCTTTGATTCATCTCACACGTGTGCAGTTCAGGTACAGCCAAGGATTGGGGCTCCCCTTCCTACAATTTTTTCTGTTCCAGGATCCCCCCCACCCCGCAATTTCCATCTCCTGCCTCCTAAGGCCAATACAGCTGAGTCTTTCTACTTGAGCTCTGTTAAAGGTTATGCAAACCTCCAAGTATCTTTAGGGGAAAAGCTGAAGAAATGTGCCTTTCACAGATGTGGGGCCCTCCTTGGATTGCACGCTCTCCATTGTCAGCTTGCTTTCTTTGCTCATCGGTGCCTTCAGGTCTTGTCTTCAGTATTTTATACAGCGCTTATAATTGTGGTTTGTAGAAGGGTAGCCCAATATATTTTTATTGGAAGTCTGAACCTGTGATTCAATTTAAAACACAGATAGAGTGTAGATACCACATTTGAAATCTTGATCTAGAACATCTGGAATTGCATCCTGGCCCTGTCACATTTGGCTAGGGCCTCTTGCTGCATTCTAACACTCTCACCTATAAAATGGAGGTGGTAATAGTTCCTAAGTCACAATTGTTGTGAGAATAAAATAAGTTAATTCACATAAAGCTCTTAGAATATTATCTGACTCTGATGTTTAACAAATATTAGCCAAATCTCGATGGAAGTGCTCTGTTTTACCACTGTGAGTAGGAAACACTTTAGCTATTTCTCTTTGACTTAATTCCAGAATGCGAGTCCAGTTAATTAAGGTCATGTTAAATTATATAACTTTGCTGGTTACTATTCCAGTGTATCGTACTTGAGGTAAATGATATCGTACATATACTTTGCATGCCAACAGAGCTCTTATTAATCTTGTTTTCAATTTTAGAGAGAGAGAGCATACACATGTGAATGAGGGAGAGGGGCAGACGGAGAGAGAGAGAATCTGAAGTGGGCTCCAGGCTCTGCATGGAGCGTGACACAGTGTTCAATTCCACAACCCTGGGATCATGACCTGAGCCAAAATCAAGAGTCAGATGCTCAACTGACTGAGCCACCCAGGCACCCCGACAGACTTCTTACTAATGATGTAGGTAGCTCAGTAATTTCTTTCATCAACCCTTTCCCCTTGAAAACTTAAGATTTGCTTTTCGATTGAAGGTATAGTTAATGTGCTTTTCTCTTCAAAATGCATATTAAAAAATCTTCAAAGCTGACCGTTTATAAACATCATGCTAGAAGTAAAGAAATGGTCATATTTTTGCTGCTTCATTCACTTTTTAAAATAGAATCAAGGTGATGTTTTTGAACTCCATTATCTCGTGGCCAAGTTGGGAATTTTAATTTTTATCTCCAAACATACTTTTTTCTTTTGGATTAAACTGAAGTAGCAGTAAGTCACCCCACTTACAAAAGCAAGTTCCAGATCCAGTCAGGGAAGACAACAAAATATACCAATGTGGTAGCGTGTGAAGGGTAACCGAATACGCCTCTCTGAAATGGGATCATAGGAGTTGAGGACACACCACTGCTTTGTTATAGTGATTATTTGGAACTGTAGGCAACTGAAAAATAGTAAATGCAGAGAGAAGCTTCTCTGCCTAAAGACAGCTGCTCCACAGGGGACTCAGTTGCGGTAGATCCTCTTTGGGGAGTTTGATCAACTAGAAAAGATCAACTCCTGGAATAGGAGAAGAGACTAGAAGTCAACCACACCCAGACTATGTCCCAAACTGCCATACCTGTCCATCTATTCTGAGAGCCCATTCCTCTTTCCTAAAAATCACATCCCCTGAGAGCATGTTCTTTGAGAACAGCAGAATCAGGTTAGAATCAGTGACATTAGGATAACCAACATATTGACACCTTTTTACAAAGTCCATGGGTCAAACAAGAAATCCCAAGGAAACATTTAGAAATATTCCATGCAAACAACGCATAAGGAAGCTGACAGAACTATATATTTCCAACAGTCTGAGCTTCATGAAGATGTGCTTGAGCTTTTCCTTAAGCCACACCAACTCGAAGATGTCAGTGATTAACTTGCTATACCTCTAAATATTGGGAAAGGCGAGACCTTCATAAAATATCCTTAGAGCCAGCTGGGTATCTGCAAAATGGGGAAATAATTTGCCACCACCTCACCCATTGCAATGGCTGTGATTGTTTCTTTCTCTGTACCATGAGGAGCTTATTTCTCCACCCCTTGACTCGGGGCTAGAATTGTCTGTTGCCCCGACCAATAAAAATGCAACAAAATGGATGTGCCAGTTGTGTACTTCTGCTGGCTCTCACACAACTCTGGCCAGCTGGTCAACTATACAGGAGCAGGGCCTGCTGAGACTGGCCGAGCCTGGCCTGCATCACCAGAACCACCCAGTCCCACACACGCACGTGAACTCACTGAATTATGGTTCCTTTCACTCCACTAATTTTGGCGGCGGCTTGTTACATAGAAATAACAACCCGAAACAAAAGTTGGTGCCCAAAAGTGAAGTGCTGGCATAATAAGAATTTGAAATATGAAGCACTGGCTTCATAGGTTTCCCCTTCATAGGTAAACCCCTTGGTTTAATGATTATCTTCTACCTCTCAGTCCTTGGAATAAGCCAGGCCCCGGAAGTTGAGGAAATAAGTAGCTGACTCTCCATCCCTCCTTCCCCTCAACAAAATCTTCTCCTAGAATTTATCATGATCGCAGATAACCCATCAATCCCAGGAATCGGCAGCTGGGAAGATCAATAAGGAAGAAAAGGCCTTCTGGAGTCACGACATTTACAACCCAGTGTAGCGATGGGGTTTAATGAGATTGTTTTCCCAGCATGTAATAAGAAGGGCCCGGGTAGCTAATAAAGCCTGGAGGTACGCAGTAGTGGAAAGAGGGAGAGATGGCCCAACCAGAAGGCACCAGCACTGCACTGGCTCTGGAGATTGTTGAGGTCACTTGGAAATGAAAGAGCTAGGTGGCCAGTGTGCCCTATTGCCGGAGGCCGCGCCGGCTCCGACAGGTCCAGGGGTCCCTGAAGGATGGACGGTGTCGGCGAAAGAGAGTGAGAGAGCCCCGAGATCCTTTCTGATCACCAGGCAGGCATCTCTGTCCTGTCGGTTTTGGTGTCTTTATTTATAGGTTAAATGATAACATGACATCAGAAAAAGGAATTTTTACAATGGATAGCTCTTTGTGATAAGATGCTTTGGAAAGTGTACAGAAGCAGGTTTTACAGAAATATTCTTGCAGAACTATTCCAATTATAGTGAGGTTAAGTAAATCTTATAACTAGAGAATTAGGGTATTCTTAGTAAAAGACAGGATACGTATTTGTTCTAAGTTAATAACGCTAAGGTTAGGTCATAGGTTAAGTGTATAGATGGGCTAAGAGTCATTCTGTCTGGCTCTCAAATGTTTGTTTTTGAGTTGGTTAATAAGTTGTTTGTGGAAACCTATTTGATGCTGAATGTGTGAACACCATGGAGGCCCTAAATGTGTCAGCCTTTTGTTTGTGGGTAATGTTTTAGCTACTCTCTTATCTATCCTCATCCCAGCCACCTGTAAGGGAGGGTGTTTGCAGAAAGTAGGCCTTGGGGAAGGGAGTGCCATACATCACCAATTAGGAGGAGGTGTAAGTATTAACTTAAGTTCTGCCCTTATCTGTACCTTAACTCTCAATTAGGCTCTTTGTCTCGGGGCCAGGCTCAGTTGTAACTCTTGTGTTCTTAACCCCCTAAGTCTGGGATCTGCAAGGCCCATAGGAAGAGCCTTTTGACAATCATCCATAGAGCTTTCATCTAAAATCTCTCTTGCAAAGGCAGGAATGTGCTTTTCCTTATGAGGTATCTGTGTTGAGAATATGGGTCTGATATGGAATATTGTGAGGCCTGGTCAATACCAGCACAACATGAGCCGGTAGTAGCAGGAGATACCAGTTTTCATTTCTCATGGCGGTAGCTGTGCAAACACTGCCATTTCCTTGTTGTGACTGCCATCCAGAGAGGCCGGTGCGGCTCCCGGCACCCTACGAAGGGTAAGCCACAGACTCAGACCTTTTTCGGATCCCAGCTGCTCTCTCTGCCCTGTCTGTCCCAGCCTTCTCTGTCTGGGGTGGCGTGGCACACATATGGGGAGAAATAGACCATCACTGGAGAGCTGGCCGTGTGCTGTCATTTAGCCAGAAGCCAGCCAGGGCACAAAACCTTGAGCCCAGCCCATCTTGGTGCAGTTCGGCACTGACGCAGGCTCCTAGGACATGGGCTGATGGGCGTTTACTTTGCGATGATGTGATTAGAAATAAATTCCCTGTAATTGCAAGTGTCTCCTCTGTCTTCTCAAAATGTTATTGTGGAAATCACTTTCTAAGCTACTTCTTTTTCCTTGAGGTTTTTCCAGAGACAATTAGATTCGTCTCCGCAGTCTCGAAAAAAGTATGACTCAACTGTTTGGTAGCACATGACCCAAATCGTTGTCTCTGGGGAACGTATCCCTGTGAGAGATCCAGAAACCAGCACCAAAGGAGAGTCCTGGATGACTGACTGTCTATCATGCCCATTTGTCCCAAAGCCCTTCAGGCTAGAAAATGACTTAGGGTCTCTCACTAATATGGCATCAGCCAAGGGACAAGAACATCCGATTCCAGTGACACACCTCACGTTTGTGGCACTGTGGGCACTGTGTTGCAGCTTTTATTTATTACTTCCCCGAATGAAATTGGCCGTTTCCAAGAGACTCAGGTCCCAAGCTGGATCCTCACTTTGAGGATGAACCTGCCTTGTCATACTAGGCAAAACTCCACAAAAAGTGAGGCATCCTGCTGGTCTGATTTTCACTGACTGCATTTTCAATTACTTCCATTCTGCATCGAGTCCAAGCGGAGAGGAGATTAAAATAAATCTAAATCGCACTGTCGTGGTTTTAGGAATTAGAAGAAATAGCAGCAGGCATCTCACTACAGCTCCATGTCTGTAGGAGGAGCAAATTCTCTCAAAGCGGAAACATTGTGACGTCTTTGATGCTATAAAATAATAAGTGGTAATAGCCTAGAGAAAAACTGAAGGGTGAAACTCAGCTCTGCTTGCACTTGCCAGAGGCTTAATGCGTCCGAGCAAAAGCCATAAAATGGATTGAAAATCATAAGGCTTGTGGAAAAAAACGTTCAGTGTTTATTTTAAATAAATGTCCTTTGACAAAATTCTATATGCGCCGGAACCAAATCCACAAAGCAGTCAAACGCCCAAGTTGATGTCTGGTTCCTGAAGGTTTTGAAACATGGAATGTTTGATGCAGCCCAATCATTTGCTCCTAACAGTGGGAATAAATGCAAGTGTTCTTTGGGGTGTATCCCCAGGAGTGGAATTGCTGGGTCACGTGGTTTCCCTCTGCTTCACATTTTAAGGAAGCGCCAGACTCTTTCCCACAGCAGGTGCACCATTTTCTGTCTCCACCAGCAGTGTATGGATTCCAATTTCTCCACATCTGTGCCAACACTTCTGTCTGTTCTTTTGATTACAGCCATCCTGATAGGAATTAAATGAAATCTAATTATGTTTTTGATTTGTGTGGTTCCTTAATGACTAATGATAGTGACCATTTCTGTGTGTGCTTGTAGACTATTTGTATACTTTCTTGGGAGAAATGTCTGTTAAAAACCATTACCCATTTTTAATTGGGTGACTTACCTTTTTGTTGCTGAGTTTGATAAGTTTTTCACATATTCTGGCTATAAATCTCTTATCAGATACACAGCTGGAAACATTACCATTCTGTGGGTTGGACTTTTACTTTCTTTGTATCATTTGCCACACAAAAGTTTTACATTTTTATAAAGTCTGATTTCACATTTTTTATAGTCTCACTTTGTTACTTCTGCTTTTGGTGACTGGTGCCCAACCCAAGATCATAAGGATTTACTCTTATATTTCTTGTAAGGGTTTTATAGTTTTATCTCTTACATTGATGTCTGTAATCCATTTTGAGTTAATTTTTGTGTGTGCTGTGAGAAAAGGGCCCAACTTCATTTTTCCTTTTTATGTAGATATTTACTTGTCCCAACACCATTTGGTTAAAAGATCTTTCTTTCGCCATTGAATTGTCTTGGCATCCTTGTTGAAAATCTGTTGACCGTAAATGTAAGGGTGTATTTGTGGCCTCTTGTCCACTGTATTACAGTGGTCTGTATGTCTGTCCTTAGGTCACACCTTGGTTGTAAGTTATCAAATCAGAAAATTTGAGCCCACCAACTTTGTTCCTGGTGTTAAAAGAGTTTTGACTTTTCTGGGTCCCTTAAATTTCTACATGAATTTTTGGATCAACTTGTCAATTTCTTCAAAAAAAGACAGCTGAATTTTTAATAACTTCAGATTATTTTGAATCTGTAGATAAATTTGGAAAGTACTGTCATCTTAATAATATTAAGTCTGATCCAAGCACATGGGATGCTTTCCATTTTTTTTTTTTAGCTCTTCATTTTCTTTCAATATTTTGTGTGTTTTTTTCCCCATATCTACTTACTTATTTTGAGAAAGAGAGGGGGAATCCCAGGCAGGTTCAGCACTATCAGCACAGAGCCTGATGGGGGGCTCAAACTCACAAACCGTGAGATCATGACCTGAGCCAAAATCCAGAGTCCAATGCTTAACCGATGAAGACACCCAGGTACCCCAACATTTTGTGGTGTTCAATGTACAAATTTTACACTTACTGAATTTATTCTTACATATTTTTTGATGTGATTATAAATGCAGTTTTTTCTTAATTTCATTTTCGGGTTGTTCATTGCAAATATATAGAAATAAAATTTATTTTTATATGTTTATCTTATTTCCTACCATCTTTCCTACTAGAACGTACTTATTCTAATGGGTTTTTAGTAGATTCCTTAGGATTTTCTATATTCAATATCTTGTCATCTCCAAATCGATATAGTTTTAATTTTTTCTTCCCAATTTGATGCCCTTCTATTTATCTTTTTTCTATTTTATTTCTTAAATTTAATTGGCCTACAAAGAATGTCCAGTACAATATTGAGTGACAGTGGTAAGAGCAAACATTCTTGTCTTTTTCCTAATATTGAGGAGAAAACATTTAGCATTTCACCATTGCTGTGGGCCTTGTAGGTATTCTTTATTAGGTGAGAAAATTTTCCTCCATTTCTACTTTGTTCTGTGTTTTTATCACAAAAAGGGCAAAGCCTCATGGAGAAATCCTCTTGTCCTTTGCCTTGCTTCCTTTTTCTGCCTCTAACTTGGATTCAGTGCTAGAGTTACAGTAGCTATACTTTTTTTTTATTTTTATTTATTTCTAGGAGCGAGAGAGAGAGACAGCGTGAGCAGGGGAGGGTCAGAGAGAGAGGGAGTCACAGACTGAAACAGGCTCCAGGCTCTGAGCCGGCAGTCAGCACAGAGCCCGACGCGGGGCTCGAACCCACGAATTGCGAGATCATGACCCAAGCGAAAGCGAAAGTCGGACGCTTAACCGACTAAGCCACCCAGGCACCCCCACAGCAGCTATATTTTAACAACGATCATAAAGGCCATAAGCAAAATCTTTCCATTTTATTGTTTAAAATAGGTGAAACCCAAATGCTCGATGGCATTTTTGAGCAGTTGCACTTGCCCTAGATGATCCATCTCTGAACTTGGTGCCACGATAGATAATCAACTGGAATCTGAAGCTCTTGGTAAGATTGTTTTAAACCCTTTATAAGCCTTTGGTAGGGTTGCTCTTATTTTTTATTTCTTAATTTGTTTGATATCATAATCAATGTACTCCCTAGTCCCCATCCTCTATTTCCCCCATTTCCCCCGCAGTCACCTCCCCTCTGATAACCATTAGTTTGTTCTCTATAGTTAAGAGTCTTTCTTTCTTTCTTTCTTTCTTTCTTTCTTTCTTTCTTTCTTTCTTTCTTTCTTTCTTTCTTTCTTTCTTTCTTTCTTTCTTTCCTTCTCCTTTTCTTTTCTTTCTTCCTTCCTTTTTAATATTTTTATTTATTTCTAGGGGATAGAGAGAGAGACAGCATGAGCAGGGGAGGGTCAGAGAGAGAGGGAGACACAGACTCTGAAATAGGCTCCAGGCTCTGAGCTGGCAGTCAGCACAGAGCCCAACGCGGGACTTGAACCCACGAACCGCGAGATCATGATCTAAGCGACAGTTGGATGCTTAACCGACTAAGCGATCCAGGTGCCCCAGTTAAGAGTGTTTCTTGATTTGTCTCTTATTCTCTCTCTCTCTCTTTTTTTGTTTTTTTTTTTATTTTGCTCATTTGTTTTGTTTCTTAAGTTCCACATATGAGTGGGATCATATGGTATTTGTTTTTCCCTGACTCACTTATTTTGCTTAGCATATTCTGTGCTCAGTCCATGTTGTTGCAAATGGCAAGACTTGAGTCCTTTCTATGGCTGAATAACATTCTATTGTATATACAGACACCACTTTATTCGTTCATCTACTGATGGACACATGGGCTGCTTCCATAGATTGGAAGATTATAAATAATGCTGCAATAAACAAGGGTGCATATATCCATTTGAATTAGTGTTTTTGTATTTTTTGCATAAATACCCAGCAGTGTGGTTCCTGGGTCATCGGGTAGTTCTATTTTTAACTTTTTGAGGAACTTCTATTTTGTTTTCCACAGCAGCTGCACCAGGTTGCATTCCCACCAACAGTGCACAAGTGTTCCTTTTTCTCCACATCCTGGCCAACGCTTGTTTCTTATGTTTTTTTTTTAATGTTTTATTTATTTCTAGGAGAGAGAGAGACAGACAGCGTGAACAGGGGAGGGTCAGAGAGAGAGGGAGTCACAGACCGAAACAGGCTCCAGGCTCCGAACTGGCAGTCAGCACAGAGCCCGACGCGGGGCTCGAACCCACGAACCGCGAGATCATGACCTAAGCGAAAGTCGGACGCTTAACCGACTAAGCCACCCAGGCGCCCCATGTTTCTTATGTTTTTGATTTTAGCCATTATGACAGGTGTGAAATGATATCTCATTACAGTTTTGATTTGCATTTCCCTGATAATGAGTGATGTTGAGCATCTTTTCGTGTCTCCTGGCTCTTGTTATGTCGTCTTTGGAGAAATGTCTGTTCATGTCTTCTGCCCATTTTTTAAATGGATTATTTGTTTTTTGGGTGTTGAGTTATATCAGTTCTTCATATATTTTGGATAATAATCCTTTATCAGGTGTGTCATTTGCAAATATCTTCTCACATTCAATAGGTTGCATTTTAGTTTTTTTCTTTGTTTCACCATGTATAAACTTTTTATTTTGATATAATCCCAAAACTTTATTTTTGCTCTTATTCCTTTGTCAGAGGAGACATATCTAGAAAAATGTTACTCTGGGTAATCTTGGAGAGATTACTGCTTTTGCTCTCTTCTAGGATTTTTATGGTTTCAGGTCTCACATTTAGTTCTTTAAGCCATTTTGAATTTATTTCTGTGTATGGTGAAAGAAAGCAGTCCAGTCTCATTCTTTTATATGTAACTGTCCGGTTTTCACAATACCGTTTTTTGAAGACACTGCCTTTTTCCCACTGCATATTCTTTCCTGCTTTGTTGAGGATTAAGTAACCATATAATTGTGGGTTTATTTTTAAATTTTCTGTTCTGTTCTATAGATCTCTATGTCTATGTTTTTTTAAAAAATCTTTTAATGGTTTTATTTATTTCTAGGAGAGAGAGAGAGACAGCATGAGCAGGGGAGGGTCAGAGAGAGAGGGAGTCACAGACTGAAACAGGCTCCAGGCTCCGAGCTGGCAGTCAGCACAGAGCCCGACGCGGGACTCGAACCCACGAACCGCGAGATCATGACCTAAGTGAAAGTCGGACGCTTAACCGACTAAGCCACCCAGGTGCCCCTCTCTATGTCTATGTTTATTCCAGTACCATACATACTGTTTTAATTACTATTGCTTTCTGATATAACATGAAATCTGGAATTATGATACCTCCAGTTTTGATTTTCTTTTTCAGGATTGTTGTGGCCAAATGAGGTCATTTGAAGTTCCATAAAAATTTTAGGAGTTCTGTGAAAAGTTTTCCAGTTCTGTGAAAAATTCTATTGGTAGCTTGATAGGGAGTGCCTTGAATCCGTAGATTGTTTTGGGTAATATAGACATTTAACAATTCCCATGAGCTTGGAATATCTTTCCATTTCATTGTGTTGTCTTTAATTTCTTTCATCAGCATTGTTATAATTTTCAGAGAGTTTTCACCTCTTTGGATAAGCTTATTCCTAGATATTTCATTGTTTTGGGTGCAATTGTAAGTGGGATTGTTTTCTCTCACTTTGTGCTGCCTCATTATTAGTGTATATGCATGCAGTAGATTTCTGCATAGTGATTTCATATCCTGTGACTTTAGCGAATTCATTTGTCAGTTCTAGTAGTTTTTTTGGTGGAGTCTAAAGTTCTTTCTATATAAAATCATGTGATATGCAAATGGGGAGAGTTTTACTTCTTCCTTACCAATTTGGATGCCTTTTATTTCTTTATGTTGTCTAATTGCTATGGCTTGGACTTCTAATTCCATGTTGAATAAAAGTGGTGAGAGTGGATATCTTTCTCTTGTTCCTGACCTTAAGGGACAGTTTTTCACCATTGAGTATGATATTAACTGTGGGAGATATATATATATATATATATATATATATATATATATATATATGGCCTTTATTATATTGAGCTATGTTCCCTCTAGACCTATTTTCCATTATCATGAGTGGATGCTGTACTTTTTCAAATGCTTTTTCTGCATGTATTGAAATGATCATATGTTTTTTTAATCATTTATCTTATTGATATGACATATCACATTGATCGTTCTTTGAGAATATTGAACCATCTTTGCATGCTGGGGGTAAATCCCACTTGATTGTGGTGTATGATATTTTTAATGTATTGGTGGATTTGGTTTGCTACTATTTTGTTGAGGATTTTTTAATCTATATTCAAGAGAGATGTTGGCCTGTAGTTATCTTTTTTTGTGTGTGGTATCTTTATCTGGTTTTGGTATCAGAGCAATGCTGACCTCATAGAATGAATTTGGAAGTTTTCCTTAATCTTGCATTACTTTGGAATAGTTTAAATAGTTTGAGAACAATAGATATTAACTCTTCTTTAAATGTTTAGTAGAATTTATCTGTGAAGCTGCCTGGTCCTGGACTGTCACTTTTTGGGAGTTTTTGATTACTGATTTAATTTCATTGTTGGTAATTGGTCTGTTCAAATTTTCTATTTCTTCCTATTTTAGTTTTGGTAGGTTATATGGTTCTAGGAATTTATCTACTTCTTCTGAGGTGTACACTTTGTTGGCATAAGGATTTTCATGATATTCTGTTATAATTCTTTGTATTGCTCTGGAGTTGGTTGTTATTTCTACTCTTTCATTAGTGAGGTTGTTTTTTTTTTGTTTTTTTTTTTGGTCCTCTCATTCATTTGTTCTTTCTTTCTTTCTATGAAATACAGTGCTTTTTTAAAACTACTTATTGTATTCTCTATGTTGTACCTTTTATCCCTGTGGCTTAGTCATTCCGAAATCAGAAGCCTATCTCTCCCACTTCCCTTCAGCCATTTGCCCATCCCCCAACTTCCCTCCCACTGGCAACTGTCAGTTTATATACAGGTGTAGTTCTGTTTTCTGTTTATTTATTTGTTTTGTTTTTTAGATTACACATATAAGTAGAATTATATAGTATTTATCTTTCTCTGACTGACTTTCTTCACTTAGCATTATATCCTCTAGATCCATCCATGTTGTCACAAATGCCAAGATCTCATCCTTTTGTATAGGTGAGTAATATTCCATGGTGTATACATCACATCTTCTTTATTCATTCATCTATTGATGGACACTTGGGCTACTTCCACATCTTGACCATTGTAAATATACCGCATTAAACTTAGGGGGTGCATGTATCCTTTTAAATTAGCGTTTTCACTTTCTTTGGGTAAATACACAGGAGTGGAATTACCGAGTCATGGTATTTCTATTTTAAATTTTTTGAGGAAACTCTATGCTGTTTTCCACAAGTGGCTGCACCAATTTATGTTCCCAACACAAAAGTTTCTTTAACTCCACATCCTTGTCAACACTTGTTATTTCTTTTTTTTTTTTTTTAATATTTTTATTTATTTCTAGAGAGAGAGAGAGAGACAGCGTGAGCAGGGGAGGGTCAGAGAGAGAGGGAGTCACAGACTGAAACAGGCTCCAGGCTCTGAGCTGGCAGTCAGCACAGAGCCCGAGCGGGGCTCGAACCCACGAACCGCGAGATCATGACCCAAGCGAAAGTCGGACGCTTAACCGACTAAGCCACCCAGGCGCCCCAACACTTGTTATTTCTTATCTTTTTGTTTCTAGCCTTCTGACTGGTATGAGGTGATTGTGGTTTTGACTTGTATTTCCCTGATGATGAGAGATATTGAGCATCTTTTATGTGTCTGTTGGTGATCTCGATGTCTTCTTTGGAAAAATGTCTATTCAGGTCATTTGCCCATTTTTTGTTTTTTGTGTTGTTGTTTTTTTTGCATTGTTTTGGCATTAGCTTCTGTTAATGAAGAACTTCTGTTCTTTCCATATTTTAGATCTTAATCCTTTGTGGGATATATCATTGGCAGATACCTTCTCCCGTTCAGTAGATTGCCTTTTTGTTTTGTTGATGGTTTGCTTTGCTGTGCAGAAGCCTTTTATTTTGGTATAGTCCCAATAGTTTATTTTTTCTTGTTTCCCTTGCCTTAGGAGACATATCTAGAAAAATGTTGCTATGGCCAATGTTAGAGAAATTACTGCCTGTGCTCTCTTCTAGGATTTTTATGGTTTCAGGTCTCACATTTAAGGTCTTTCATCCATTTTGAGTTTATTTTTGTGTATGATGTAAGAAAGTGGTCCAGTTTTATTCTTTTCTAGCTAGCTGTCCAAATGGCATCTTTTCTTGATAAAAAGGTGAACTCTCCAGAAGGAATTAGGAAAAATGATTGGTGGCTAGCTTATAATTTTTATGCATTTTGCATTTTTATAATGAGACAGAAGAAGCAGTAGTGACTGTGATTACTGTACATTTCTTTATGCCTTGAAGTTTGATTTGTCAAGCCATAATTTATCCAACCTTTTCTTCAGTCCCACTTCCAAGGCCCTCCCGAGTACATCTCATTAATTCTTTGTCATTGCACCCACACATGAACCGGTGGTCCAGCCAAATGAAACTTTCTACTCCTTTCCCAAATTCCCAGCCATTGCACATGATGTATTCTCCAAATTCATGCCTAACTCTCTGTCAGATTGTTAGACCAGGAAATACTTAACTACAATCCTGAAATACCTAGCAGAGTACATTGCACATAACATATGCATTAAAAATACCTGTTAAATAAAAGAACACATAAATGGATGAGAGAGAGATTCCCACCTATTCATTTATTGTCATTCTGTTTTCACATATTTATATAAATTTTTAATTAAAAAAATTTTAACATTTATTTATTATTGAGAGACAGAGAGAGACAGAGCATGAGCAGGGGAGGGGCAGAGTGGGGGGGGGGACACAGAATCTGAAGCAGGCACTGGGCTCTGAGCTGTCAGCCCAGAGCACGACACGTGGCTCGAACTCACAAACCTTGAGTGATGACCTGAGCCGAAGTTGGAAGCTTAACTGACTGAGCCACCCAGGTGCCCCTATATAAATAATTTTTTAATTAAAGAATACCTATTCTAGTTTGTTCACTCATAATATATATTGTATGTTAAGAGTAGATTGAGTAATTTCATTGATGAAATCCTTTTTATGTTCATACATCTGTTAAAGCAAGACTACAATCCGGTTGGAAAACACAATTTTTTTTTTTGATAAAAGGAAGGAAGTCCTTTGCATGGCAAAATTTCCTCAAAAAACAAGGTTTCTTTTTTTAAATATTGTGCAGACAAGCATCAGATGGACAACATAAAGTTCCAACTGAAGAAACTAGGAAAAGAAGAGCAATGTAAACCCAGATCATGTACAGGGAAAACAGTAATGAACAGCAGAAATCAACACAGTAGACTATATAAAATCCACAAAGCCAAAAGATGGTTCTTTGAAAAGATTAGCAGAATTCATGAACTCCAAACAAGATTGACTTAGGAAAAAGAAAAAAGAGAGAGAGAGAGAATTCCTCAAAAGCCAAAATTTACCAAGATGAAGGAGGAAATTTAAATAGTAAATTTAAAGAAAGAGAAATTGAATTATCAGACAACTTCCTACAAAGAAAACTACAGGTCAGGAGTTTTTCACTACTAAATTCAAACCTTTAAGGAAAAAATGATGCCAATCATATAAAACCTCTTTCATCAGACAGAGGAACATTTTCCATCCTGTTTTATGAGACTGGCATACCAATACCAAATACCAAAACTTGACAAAGACATCACAAAGAATAGTAGAAGAAGAAAATAAAATTACAGACCATCGTCACTCAGGGACAGAGAAGGAAATTAAAGAAAAAAAATTACCAAGTCAAATCAGAATATAAAAAAGATAATACATCATTGCCATGTAAGGTTTACCGTAGGTATAGAAAGTTGGTTTGAGATTCCAAAATTAATCAATATGATTTACCCTCTTAATAGAATAATGGAGGAAAATCATATCATTTTAAGGGATGCAGTGAAAGTGGTGAGCAAAACTCAACATTGTTTCATGATGTCAGTGCCCTGCAAACTGAGAAAGCAGGAGACATTCTATTAAACATCATCTATAAAAATGTACAGCTAACATCATACCTCGTGGTCGTCAGCCTAGATAAAGATAAACTGAGGCACGCTTGAATGACAAGAAATTAAGTTTGCATTTTGGCATTGCCTTTTGGGAGATGCATGCTGTACAAGCTGCAGGCAGTTCTGCTGAGTGGGTGAGCCGGGCTGTATTTATGGGACAGGATCGCAAAAAGGGGGAAGCCCAGCCAGAGTCCAAGCAGTAACTTCATTGGCTCGAGGATGGGGAGAGATTCTTGACAGATGCTCATTGGTCAAGAGGTAAGTCTTGGTATTCTGTGAATTAGGCACTTCCGGGAAATTAGTCTCCATTGTTAAGTTCTGTTCTCCTGAGGGCGCATATGTGAGAGTCTCCATTTCATATTCTTCAGGTCCATTTTATACTGAAATCTTTTCACATGGTAAAATATTGAGCCCTTTCCCCTAAGACTGGAGACAAGTCAAGGATGCTCACTCTGACATCTCCTGTGTTGCATTACAGGTTCAGGTTGGTGTGATCATGTGAGAAAAATAAATTAAAGACATGTAAGTTGGGAAGGAAGAAGTAAAACTGTCTCTGTTGGCATATGGCATCATGTTTTACAAAGAAGAGCCAAAGCAATTTACGAAACAAACAGTAGACCCGATAAGTGACTTTAACAAGGTTGTGGGACACAAGGTTAAATGTATTTTTATATACGAATAGCAGAACAACTGAAAATTGAAATTGAAAAACTGTCTTTCAAGGAATTAAAAATTAAATGACTTAGGAATAAATTTAACAAAAGATGTTCACTGAAGACTATGAAGCATTGTTGAGAGAAATGAAATAGGAACTAAACTAATAGCAAAGTGTAGCATATTTATGAATTAGAAGACTTAATATTGTTAATGCCATAATGGATATCAATCATTCTCAAGTTGATCTATAGATTCAGTGCAGTCCCGACCAAAATCCCAGCAGACATTTGGTGTAAAAATGTACAGACTGAATTCCCAAATTTATATGAAAATGTAAAGACTTTAAATAGCAAAACAATTTTGAAAACAATTGGAAGAATTATATTACCTGGTTTCAAGACTTACTATACAGTTCCAGCAATTAAGAGAGTGTGTTTAGGGATGCCTGGGTGGCTCAGTCAGTTAAGCATCCGACTTCGGCTCAGGTCAGATCTCACGGTTCGTGGGTTCGAGCCCCGCATCAGGCTCTGTGCTGACAGCTCAGAACCTGGAGCCTGTTTCGGATTCTGTGTCTCCTCTCTCTGTGCCCCTCCCACACTCATGCTCTGTCTCTCTCTGTCTCAAAAATGAATAAACTATTTAAAAAAAATTTTTTTAAAGGAGAGTGTGTTTAACATCCTTAGGTCATTAAAGAAATATGGAATAAAACATCAACAGGATGACACTGTACACTCACCAGAATGGCGAATGTAAATCAACAACACACGGGAACTCTCATATGTTGTTATTCGGAATGTAAAATGGTACAAGCCCTTTGGGTTTTTATAAATCTTAACCTATTCCAAATTCTACCTTTGGTTTTACCCAAGAGAAGTGAAAGTATAGGTCCACAAAAAAGCTTGTGCAAGAATATTCACAGCAGCTTTGTTTGTCAGAGCTCCAAACTAGAAACAGCTTCAGTGCCCATCAAAAGCAGAATTGTAGATTCATACTACAGACTACTTTCTGGGGCACACAGGCAAAATAAGTTTGAAGGTAGGTGCCCACATACCCCTTTGTGGCTAGTTGTGTGTATTTACCGTCACCTCTGGACCTGCTCCCTCTCCACAGGGTTTCAAGCTTAGGCCATGGACTCTGTTGTCCAATTTCTATGACCTCAGGGATGCCTGCTGTCATATAGCAGTTAATATATTCAGTATATGAATTCATGCTCTGCTGGTGGCTCTTCCAGGCAACACATATGATTTGCAGTGATGCTATGAAGAAAATGTGTTCCTTCTAAGTGCGGGGAGCCAAAGGGTCTTGGAAGCCACTTGGGAGAGATTCTTGGAGTCAGGCAGAGCCCTAAGAAGGCTGGCTTCATCAGTGTGTTGTAGCAATAGTCAGATAGATATTGGCATTTAGATGTAGGCCACGCATGCTAAAAATCCTTCCATGCACGGGACAGTCATGCCCAGTAGAGAACTGTCTCACACTTCCTGTATGATTTTTGGTGAAAACCTGATCTATGTTTACCTAAGTCCACATTATATGTCAAATTTCCTTTGGTGCATAAGCCCAAAGTCTTTTTTTGCATGGGTTACAGTTTTTGGGAATTCTACTATTTCTGGTTTCAGAATATTCTGTTGCTTCTGCTGTTGTTCTCTTGACATGTGAGTCGCTAGTATAACACACACTGTCACATTATGTGTGTAGCTGCTGCTTTGCTGGTGACTCAACACAGAGGTACCAATTGCTGCACCACATCCTCTCATGTGGTCACACCTGAGCATTTACATGCGGAAAGACATACCATTTTATATCAAGTGACTTTCCTTCTAGTTTAACTTATATTGCTGTTACAATTGAAATTCTATGGGTAGGTGGTAATATTATTTATAGATTTCATTTCCAAATACTAAAGAGTATGTTAAAATTTGTCTAAAAAAGGGAGCAGTGGCCCAATAGGCTTGGGAAACTCTGGCCTGCAATGCCTCGGGAATTTAGCATGCCACACTTCGTGACCCTCAAGATCATCACTTCACCAGTTTCCATACTCAGAATAACAACTATGTCATGGCTGATCTTTCTGGAAGGATTTCTTTGAATCCTCTGCTGGACTGTAGGTCAGTGTACGGACATGTGTGCGTCCCTGTCCCCACCCCCATCCCGTATTCATATGTTGAAACGTAACTTTCAGTGGGATGGTGTTAGGGGATGGGACCTTTAAGAGGTCATTAAGTCATGAGGGTGGAGCCCCTGTAATGGGATTAGTGCTCTTCTAACAAGAGATAGGAGCACTTGCTTCCTCTCTGCCTAGTGAGGACACAGCCATCTGCAAACCAGGAAGCAGGGCCTCACCAGACAGGGAATCTGCCAGCACCTTGATCTTGGACTTCCAGCCTCCAGAGCTGTGAGAAATAAATTGTTGCGAAGGCCACCTGGTCCAGCAATGCCTCCGGCACCTCCACAGGTGTTCTTAATCTGAGAGGAACCCACATGGGTGCATTTCAGCCCCATTAAGTCCGTTTGAATGCTGGAGCCCAAGATGATAATGCTCCTCGAAGTAATGCTCCGAGACGCCCCGCCCACGTGCGTGCACAATTCCCAGGCCACCTAAGGAGACCAACTTGGAGGAAAACAAACATATGCAAACGCAGAGCAGGAGTAAATACAAACACATCTGGTTCTGGAACTCAAGAAGCTGTCACTACAAAGGCATCCAGGCTGCAGGCTGGTGTCTGAGTGTGTAAAGGGAACACAGACTATGGAAATGAGGGAAAGCGTTTGATAGTATGCTAACAAGCTGGCTGCCCGCCAAGTTCCACATTCTAAGAGGAAACCCGGTTGCTCTCACCCCGCAGCTGTGACCCAGAGAGGAGACTGGAGTGAAAGCGTGTCGGGACCTCGTGAGCCTCTTGATGCCATCGAGGGCTGGAGGCTGAGCTGTCCCTGGAGCCTGGCAGCCTTCTGCACAAGGTGCCGGGGATCGTTTGCTGCAGTATTTTGCTTTGCAAACACTGTTGTCCATTTTTACTCAGATTGACTATTCGATCTAATAACATTGCATGTTTCGTATGAGTTTTCTAGGTTTTTTGTTTGTTTTTAATGAACGTTATTTGGATTGGGAATACTCATGACATGAGATTCAAAAGGTACAAAAAGGTATCAAAAGAAGATAAGACCCTTCAGTTCCCCGGTCCTCCAGCTCTGGGATTCTCCTATCTGACCATGTTCTGTACATTTTTCCAGAGTTTTGCGCATATTTTTACACTGATCATCGCACATGATACACGCTGTTCTTTTTTTCCCTATTTATTGGGATATTTCAGAGATCACTCTGTATCAGCGTGTGTCGAACTGGTTTCCTCTTTTTAATGATCGTGTGGAATTTTACGGAGTCATGGAACTGTGGCTTATTTAGCTTGTCCTATCTAGATGACGAGGTAGGTTGCTTTAAGTATTTTCCTGTCATAAACAATGCTGCGGTTAACGTTCACATCTTCTCTGTGTGCGAGTGCACCGTCATTTTGCACACGTGTCTGCAGATCTCTGAGGACACATTCCGGTGAGTGGAATTACTAGGTTTATTCATCATTTTGAAGGCTCTTGCCAAATGTTCCTTCAGGGAAGTGATAACAATTTATATCTCCAGTGGCAGAGTTCCCGTCCCCACCCCCCACCCCCCCACCACAGAGCATTATCAGACATTTTTATCGTGACTAACAAGATCAGTGAAAAATATTATCTCAGTAGGCTTAATTTCATGAACAAGATACTGTTCTAAGCATCCATCTCTCTTAATCCACATCACTATCCTGTTGGCTAGCTATAGTTTTGTTGATTTTGAACATATTACAGATGAGAAAACCCAGGTTAGATAGACTGAATGATTTGCAGAAGGTCACAAAGCTAGAGTTAGACTACAAACCCCGATGTTCTGTATCCAAATGCAGCTATTTCCACAAGAGCAGAGATGCCTTCAGTGGGTAAATAGCTATGGCCAAGAAAGCAGAGGATTTTGGTAAATTGAAAAGAAAGCCACAGTTGCAGAATGGCATCACTTAGGGCAATTCAGCAAACTACGACTTAATGCCTATCCTAATTTTAGTTTCAACCTCCCCCAGAAATGTGGTCTTATTCCATCAGTTCAGAGTTTTCTTTTGTTTTTTTAAATGTTTTTTTAATGTTTTATTTATTTCTGAGAGAGTGAGCGGGGGAGGAGCAGAGAGAGAGGGAGACGCAGAATCTGAAGCAGGCTCCAGGCTCTGAGCTGTCAGCAAAGAGCCCAAGGCGGGGCCCGAACTCATGAACCGCAAGATCATGACCTGAACCAGTCAGACGCTTAAACCGACTGAGCCACCCAGGTGCCCTGAGTTGAGAGTTTTCTGGTCACCAAAGAGCTAATCTGTGAGCCCCCACAAAAGAAGCAGAGGTAATCTGCAAGACAAGACCCCTGCCCTTCTAAGCGACCTTTTCTTTTCTTTTGCTAATAACTCCTTGCTTGACCCTCCTTATTATAAGAAACCTTTCATTCTGCACAACTCCTCCAAGCTCCCCTCTACTTGCTAGATGGGATGCTGCCTGATTCATGGATCACTTAATAAAGCCAGTTAAATCTTCACATTTACTCGTTTGAATTTTTGTTATTTAACAGGTTCTTGCTGGAAGAAAAGCCTAGACGCCCCAGTGGAGACCTAGGCTGTAAAAGAGAGAAATTGGTTTCTAGAAACAGTCTTCTGAGACCGGGAGCTACCATAGCTCTACCCACAGCCGCAGGAGCCTCAGACACAGGCGTTCATGTACCTGAGTCAGAAGGCAACTCAGGGAGTGCCCAGAGCACACGGACCACTTCCTGGGGAGCCAGATCTCTTTAGGAAAGGACCCCTCAAAAAAGGAAATAGAGAATGACAAGGATTGTGCACTTCACAGAAGTTTCAGGGTGTAGCTGGAGGCTGGGCTTGATGATGATCGCAGTCGAGGGACCTTGGAGGAAAACAAATCTGACTCTGTAGCTTCTTGTAGGAGATATAGTCGCTGCTGCGCACCTGTTGGGAGTTCTGGAAACTCCTATAGTAAATTCGTTCCTTAAAAAGACTGGCCAGAAAATATGATGGCTGTTAGAGAATTACTAGTGCTGAGGAGCTGGGGTCAAGGGTCCAGTTTCCCCACATGACCCCTGAGACAAGGGGCTCAAGTGCAAGTAGTTGTCTTGTGAGATACATAGACGACCAGCAGGGGAGTGCGGAAGTGACCTTGAGATGGGAAGATGGCCCATAAAAGAGCATTAAACCAGATCCATGGGGGCTTAATCCTTTGGGGGGAGCTCCTGGGAAGTGGTATAAGACAACTCGGAATTATCCCAGTGAGGGGTGAGGAAGCTGGAGTATTTATATACCAGCTCTCAGGAGTCACTGGTCAAAGGCTCTTCTCAGGGAGGTGAATTCCCTAGAGCTTGGGCTGACCATGCCGGCGGGCAGCACAGGTTCCTACGATCCAGAAAACACCCCAGACATGCCAATCCAGGTGGCTGCAAGCTGGCAGGAGTGCATGGAAATGGCTGCAGGAGGGACAAAGGCGGGGCACAGAGGTATGTCCTTCAGTGTATTCACTGGAACATGCCCCGGGCTTCAGGTAGTGACCATGAGGCCCAGAACTGCATTGTACTCTGCACCTCGGTCCTGATCAGGGTTGAGTGGAACATCTGTCCGCCGAGCTCCCCCGGCCCCCCAACAACCCCTCATCACTACTCCAGGCTTAACCATTCCTATGAGGGCCGTTGGTGAATGTTCACCTCCAGAAGTGTGTGGATCATTTGCAGATTTGACATACACACGTTAAAACTGTTGCACAGACATAACATTTTGAACGCAGTTGTAAAGGTTTCCCCAGAAGATCACCTGTGGACCCGCGGGCCGGTCCTTGGGAGCCTGAGATCTAGATCACCTGCCATCTGGGTGTGGCTGCCTGCCCATCCACGAGCCATGCAGATGCTTATTCTCTTTCCTCCTTGTCAAACACCCCTGATTCCCTTGGGTGTTTGACAAGGTCCTATCAAGCTGATGATAGATGGATTGGATTGCAAGGTGATCGTTTTTAAAGGTTTTATTTTTTTCAACTTCACAATATAATTCTCTGTTTCCATGGCTTCATTAGGGGAAATTAAGAGCATTTATGGAAAAGTGCAGCCAGGAAATACACGACAGCTTGTAATCAGATATAATCCCAGCAAAGACTTGAACTTAATTAGTGTTCTCCTGTTTTGAATTTTTATAATGCGCATTTGGAGCATCTTTTAAAAAAAATCTGTGCTCTCATTATGTGTTGCTTGTGTTGATTTGGGTTTTTCTTGAGCGCCTATGTCCCTAGTGTTATTAACCCGGGCACGTTAACTACTGGTGCTCTAAAGATTTATATGCTGGAATAATACATTAGTGCAGTAGTGTTACCGTGTGTGCATAATTACTGGGTTGCCAGAATTCCCATAGCGTGCATGATGCACCTCCATTTCTTCATTTATAAGTCTGGATGAATGTGCTGGCTTCATTCTCTGGAGGTCTGATTAAATCACTCTTTAATTTCTAAACTGTGCTTTCTGGATACATCAAAGGAAGTCTGATTTAGAGGAAAGAACTAATTATTATAAGATAAAACCTTAATCATTTTCCATGTTATACATTTCTCCCGAAACTTGCCTTTTGTTTTTCTCTCTGCGGAGCTCACTGGGAACTGCGGGAAAGGCAGAGTCTTATTTATCTGAAAAACTTCTAAGAGAAGGCAGAGCCAAATGCTATTCAGACTTCAACGTGAGGCAGGCGTCAGAGACGCAGGCTGAACAATTTTACCGTTTAGTTGGCTAGCCTTCGAAGCGGGTATCATAAAGCTGGGGAGGGGTGTGAACAGGTGTTGGGAGTAGCAAGAATTTTTTTTAAAGAAGCCCAGACTAGGTCACCATTTCCACTCACCTCTCCTGGGGACTGGGAGGGTGGGAAAAAAAAACATTGATTCAGGGCGCCTGGGTGGCTCAGTTGGTTGAGAGTTCGATTTCAGCTCAGGTCATGATCTCACAGTTCGTGGGTTTGAGCCCCGCGTCGGGCTCTGTGCTGACGGCTAGCTCAGAGCCTGGAGCCTGCTTCAGATTCTGTGCCTCCCTCTCTCTCTCTGACCCTCCGCTGCTCGTGCTCTCTCTCTCTTAGAAATAAAAGCATTTTAAAAA
This sequence comes from Proteles cristata cristata, assembly GCA_017311185.1. Lineage (NCBI taxonomy): Eukaryota > Metazoa > Chordata > Mammalia > Carnivora > Hyaenidae > Proteles > Proteles cristata. The sequence goes on along the minus strand of JAESUZ010005142.1, from coordinate 25,546 downwards.
TTAAAAAAAAACACATTTGTCTCATCGGAGTATTTATGTTTAGAATACAGAATCCTAGATTTTCCTATAAGTTATATTCATTTTTAACACTGTATTCTTTTTGGTACTAAAAAAATGGAATTTTCCATTTTTACACATCTTTATAGAGTTAAGTAATTCCTCAACATGGCAAGTGGTTGTCAAGACTATGTGGAAGAGAAAATGCTTGAGGAGAGTAAAGACAATTTAGAAAAAGATGACCTGTGATAAAACTTGTCCTGTAAGATCTCACAACAGGTTATAAAGCTAAAAGAGTCAATGAGATGTGTCATTGGCATGGGGTAAAAAAAAAAAAAAAAGATAATGGAACAAAGCAGAAAGGTAACAGATCGTTCTGTGCACGTTGAAATGTTTATCCTTACATTCGAAATCAAAATTTTCAATTTTACATGTCAAAAAAATCCATTCTGTAGAGTGAAGTTGTAAATATGAACAGCAAGACACTGAAATTTGAGGAAAACAATCATAGAAGACCGTCGTATGGTCTTGAGATGAAAAATTATTTTTCAGGGCACCTGGGTGGCCTAGTCAGTTAAGTGTCTGACTTCGGCTCAGGTCATGACCTTGCAATTTGTGGGTTTGAGCCCCGCATCAGGCTCTGTGCTGACAGCTCAGCCAGAGCCTGCTTCGGGTTCTGTGTCCCCCTCTCTCTCTCTGCCCCTCCCCACACACTCTGTTTCTCTCTCATAAATAAACATTAAAAATTAAAAAAAAAAGAAATTGTTTTTCAGTTAAATTGTTAGTTTCCAAAATACATAAAAAAATTCATAGAAGTCAGGGCAAGGACAAACAGTTCAGGAAAACAATGGAAAAAGTTACGAATCAAACATTTCACAAAAGAGGATACCTACATAATTGATAAATATTTGAAACCCATGGTCAAATTTGCTAGCAATTCAAACCATGCTAAGTATGACATTAATGCTGTGAACAACAAAGTAATGGTTATTAAACTTAGGCTCCCACTTGGCAAACTGGATAAAATGATGGAAATGTTCATGAAGATTGGACAAGTCCTGTGATCTTGGAGACCAGGGAAACAGCACGAGTTGCGCACTCCCCCTGCCTTTCCACTCTGAGTCTGGAAAAATGACCCGGGAACTAGTGTGTGAGCACAAAACAGGTGGTAAGAGAAATTGGATTCTAACATTCTGACTTCTAATTCCAACAAACGTGTTATCTCTCGCTCTGTTTCTATATTTTTCCTATTAGCAGTCACATTTTCTTGCCTCATTGCTAGTTATTTTTTCTTGTAGGCTGGGTGTTATGCATGCTGCATTGTCGAGAGCCTCGATTTTGTTGTCTTCCTAGAAAAAGTGTTGAGGTTTCCGGCAGGCAGTCCATTTGCACATTGGTGTGAGCCTACAGAAGTCTGTTTTGGGGCTTTGTTAGAGAAGTTCCAAAATAGCTCTTACTCTAGGGCTAGGGATAGCCTTTATTTGGTCTCAACGAAACACCCAGGCTGTTCAGCAAGGTCTCTCTACTGAGACTGTTTTGAATTTTAACATCTCCTAGAATTGTTGGACCTTAAAAACCTCCATCCAACTCACATCTTCCTACTAGCTGTTTTTTTTCCCAGGCTTTGCCCTGTGCTTGTATTGAATAATATCTGCCCAAAGATGCAAGGGGATGTTATGCAGATTTCTGTAGTTCTTTCTATATGTACTTCTTTTTGGAACCCCAACTCTCAAGCTCCAGCTACCTCAGCCACTGAGTTTTGGGGTCATGGAGGGTAGGCAGAAAAACTCAACTATGCCCACAGCAAACCATTCAGATTTGGCAAACCCAAGTATTGGATTGTGAGTGTAAATAATGTTTGTTTATTTCTGAGGGAGGCAGAGAGAGAAGGTGTGGGGGTGGGGGGACACAGAATCAGAAGCACGCTCCAGGCTGAGCTGTCAGACAGAGCCCAGTGTGGGGCTCGAATCCATGAACTGTGAGATCATGACCTGAACTGAAGTCGGACACTTAACCGACACCCCGGTGTCCCCCTAATGATAACCTTTCACATTGGTTCCAATATTTTTGTATTCCAAAAAAAATTATAATGAAAAACTTTATATAAATTAATTTCATCTGTTGTATGTGTATATATCTTCATAAATTTATTTATTTATTTATTTTTCATTGTAATTGACATACAGTATTATGTTAGTCTTAGGGGTACAACATTGTGATTTGACAATTATTTATATTATGAAATGATCATCATGAGAAGTGCTATTACCATCTATCACCATACAGTGTTATTACAATAATACTGATTATGTTCCCTCTGCTGTACTTTTCTTCCCTGTGATTTACTTGTTTTATAAGTGCAGGTTTCTACCTCTTACTCCCCTTCATCTGTTTTGCCTACTTACCCCCTCACCCCTACCCACTGCTCTGGCAACCAGCAGGTTCTCTGTACATGTTCTCTGTACTTATGAGTCCATTTCTGTTTGTTTTGTTTTTTAGATTCCACATAAAGCAAAAATCACATGGTATTTATGTTTCTCTGTTTGACTTATTTCACTTAGCATAATACCCTCCAGATCCATTCATGTTGTCACAGATGCCAAGATCTCATCCTTTCATATGGTTAATATCCCATTGTGTATGGACACACCACGTTTTCTGTATCCATTCACTTTCTGTTGGACATTTAGGTTGCATCCATATCTTGGCTATTGTATATACTGCTGAAATACACATAGAAGTGAATATATCTTTTCAAATTAGTGTTTTCATTTTGGGGGTAATTACCCAGTCGTGGGATTATTGAGTCATATTATAGTTCTATTTTTAATTTTTGCAGAGTTTTCATGGGGTTTTCCACAATGATCACACTGATTTCCATTCCCACCAATAGTGCATGAGGGTTCCCTTTTCTCCACATCCTTGCCAACACTTGTTGTTTCTTGTCTTTGATTCTGGCCATTCTGACAGGTGTGTGATATCTCATTGTGTTTTTGATTTGCATTTCCCTGGTGGTCTGAGATGCTGAGTACCTTTTCAGACATCTTTTTGGCCATCTGTTCTTCTTTGGGAAAATGTCTGTTCAGGTCCTCTGTCCATTTTTTATTTGGATTATTTGGGGGTTTTTTGGTATTGAATTGTTCAAGTTCTTTTATATTTTGCATATTAACTACTTATCAGATACATTATTTGCAAATGTCTTCTCTCATTCAATAGGTTGCCTTTTCACTGTTTTTGTTTTGTTTTGTTTTGGGGGGTTTTTTTTGATAGTTTCCTTTGCTGTGCAAAAACTCTTAGTTTCATGTAGTCCCAATTATTTACTTTTGATTTTGTTTCTTTTGTCTCAGGCGACAGATCCAGAAACATATTACTAAGGTCGATGTCCCAAGAGTATACTGCCTATGTTTTCTTCTAGGAGTATTATGGTTTCAGGACTCACATTAGGTCTTTCATCCATTTTGAATTTATTTTTGTATATGGTGTAAGAAAGTGGTACAATTTCATTCGTTTGCCTATAGCTATCCAGTTTTCCCAACACCTTTTACTGAAGAAACTTTTTCCCATTGTCTATTCTTGTCTCCTTGGTCATCGATTAATTGATCTGCACAGTACATTCCTAATTGTGGAAATGCCTCACCTAAAAGGTATGGACATTTTGAATTTATAACTTGTAATTCATAACATCTATAGATATGCCAAATTTCCCTCCTTAAAATATGTACCTATATTTTTACTAGCAATAAATAAGAGTACCAGCTTTCCTATATTCTTGCTAACATGGTGTGTTATCAAATTCTATAATTAAGACAAAAATGAAAGATAGAATTACTTTGACTGAGTTGTAGAAAATGGATTTGTGGAGAGAAAGCCTGAGGGCAAAGAAACTACTTAGAGAGTTATTGCTATAAGTGAGAGAAATATGGAAGTAACAAGGGGAATGTAAAACAATGGATGGGTTTGAAAGGTAATTAATAGCTATCATTGACCAGATTTGGTCACTTGTTTCAATACAGGACATATTAATTTTATCATTTATAAAATCGAAATAGGAAACCTATGCTTCCCAATATAGGAAATGCTTTAAAGAAATTTAGTCTCTCCCTACGATGGTATGTCATAAAGCAATTAAAAATCAAACTGCTAAGAAACATATCTGATAATGAGAGAATGCTCATAAAATAAAGCTAAACACTGGATGCAAAACTGAAAACAAAGTAGATCTCAACTTCGCGATGTTACACCAATATCTTTATTTTTAAGGAAATGCACCAAAATATTAATAATATTTTAATTATTTTTCTGAATGGTTGAATTATAGACCATTTTAACTTTTGCTTTATGTATTTCTAAATAGTGCGCACTTTCTTAACAAACGTACTATTTTGTATAAGAGAGAAAACAGAACAGTTACATTAAGAGGCTTATATAACAAGAACTGCCATTTCCAGTTTGATACCAGTGACTTTTAAGTCAAGGCCATTTTTATTTATCTTTCTTCAAAGCTAGTTTCTCTTTACTGCTTTCAAAGTACAGTTGAAAAAGTGAGTATGGTGGTTGTAAAATGTAAGGCAATGGCTCTGCTCGCTATTGATACGTGATGGAAATCAGTTCTCCAATTATACATAAGTACTCTTACAAAGCTTTCGTAAATCCCAGACTGCTTAACGCTTTTACTAAGAAAACCCAAACCAGTTTTGATTCTCACTCACTGTGTCCATAATTGCACAATCCTATCCAGAATCTTATTTATTGCCCAAGACATATTAAGGTGAAAGTATTCTGAAAAATCTTTTTTTAATTTAAGGTTTCTACATTTATTTCCAGAAACTGTTGCAGTGTATGTCTTGTTAGTGAATTTATATTCAGAAATTTAAAAAGGCAAGTTAGATTGTTTTGTCATGTTGGGGTTGAAAAAGTGCTTTATAGACATTAGTAAGTTAACTCTCTGAATCATACTGTAACTGGCTGTGGGCTAGTACATTTTTTACCTTTTTGACCTAAATAAAGGAATCATAAATAAGGAAATTGACATAGAGTAATGGCTAAGTTCAGTAGCAATCTGTCCTTATTAATATTTAAAAAAAATTCTTTAAAAAAAAATCTTCCCTAAATGTTCACCCTCATTATGTTCCCAGCAAATGGAACTTGTAGTTCCAGATTATTAAGTATCTTCATTGTTCAATTAATCATAAAAGCACAGTGTTTTGTCCAGGTTTTCGCCCCCTGCTCTTTTCCACTTCATCTGTGTTGTGCCTTATAGGGTCTCAGCCTTAACTCACAAACAGCCATCAGCTGGAGTTGAAGAGAAACTAAAGCAGCCATGAATAGAAAGACACTTGTGGCCCTGAGTGTATGGACATCTGTTGCCCATAGTGGAGGCCTGGATGGTTTATAAACTCTTGACACCTGTTGAAGCACGTGTGTGTGTGTGTGTGTGTGTGTGTGTGTGTGTGTGTGCGCGCGCGTGCATGCACACGCATGGTTAGATGACACAAATCTTGTCAAGAGGGCAGAACCATAGGTCATTTCGCTTGCATCTGAAAAGACCACTGTTCTTAGCAGGCTTGCAGCAAGCCATTTAGCCAAGTACAATGGAAGTCTTATAGTTGGCTAGATTTCTGCAGGTAACGCTGTGATTGATGCCATGGAATGTCTGACATTTTTCATTCTGCTCTCCTTCTGTCTGGTAATAATATAAGAACTCCAGGAGTCCTAGTAATAATATGCTTTTAATGATATGGAATAGATAATGGTCACATTTCTAGAAACGAAGTCTGTCTTATATGTGTGTGTGTATAAAATAATTCGAAGGTAGGGTAGATAATACATTATGATATCTTCAAGAATGCAATTGGTAACATCAACTAAGCTTTCTTAGGACAGAATGAGTCAAGAAAAAATGTACAGTTATTGTTAATGGCCCCTGAAAACGTGCTTCTCAGAATGTACTAAGCATTTAGAAGAAAGCATTCGTTCTTTTTAACTTGCAAAGGAATGGAGCTACCTTGCGTTGTGTGAGTCTCAACAAAATTGTTAAACAAGAAAAAATTTTAAATCAATTCACTGCAATTCATGAATACTGCCGAAGATGTGTTTTATGTGCTGTAGTGTAAAGGGAATGATAACAGGTTAAGTTTTGGCCTTCACACAAGTACTTGGTATGTGTACTGAGTATTCTGAGACCTACCAAGTATTTTCTTTAGAAAGTATTAATATTTCTTAGGTATGAAAATCGCATTGTCGGGGCGCCTGGGTGGCTTAGTCGGTTAAGCGTCCGACTTTCGCTTAGGTCATGATCTCGCGGTTGGTGGGTTCGAGCCCCGCGTCGGGCTCTGTGCTGACTGCCAGCTCAGAGCCTGGAGTCTGTTTCAGTCTGTGACTCCCTCTCTCTGGCCCTCCCCTGCTCGCACTGTCTCTCTCTCTCTCTCCTGAAATAAATAAAACATTAAAAAAAAAAAAAAGAAAATCGCATTGTGGGTAGGTTCTGTTTTTTTTAAAACAAATCTTATCTTTTAGAGTTCCATACTGAAATATTAAAAGATGGATTAGTATAATATCTAGAATTTGCATCAAGATAATCTAAAGGGGAAGGCAGACAGAATAGGTGGGGAATAGATAAATCACACTGGCGATGAGCTGATAACTGTCAAAGCTCAGAGATGTGTATGTGGGGGTTCATTATACCTTTTTCTTCCAATTTTGTTGACATTTGAAATTTTACCTAATACAAAGTTTTTAAAAAAGGGTTTTTGCGAGACGCATAGTACTAACAAATAATTTACAAAATCCTTGGAATGTCAAACATTGTTCTAAGCACTTTGCCTATTTATTCAATGCTTACGGGAACCCCAGTGAGATAAATACTGTTATCCCCCCTGTTATATATATATATATATATATATTTTTTTTTTTTTTTTTTAAATAATCTTTTTTAATGTTTGCTTACTTTTGAGAGACAGAGGCAGAGTGTGGGTGGGGAGGGGCAGAGACAGAGGGAGACACAAAATCCAAAGCAGGCTCCAGGCTCTGAGCTGTCAGCATAGAGTCCGACACGGGGCTCAAACTCATGAACCATGAGATCATGACCTGAGACAACGTTGGCGCCCAACCAACTGAACCACCCCTTGCCCCATTTTATATTTGAGGAACCAAAGGCACGGAATGTCAAATAATTCTCCAAGGAGGCATGATCTGTGTGCTTTAGCCACTTTGTAAAGCAACACCCTCTCTTGTTTGGCCCAGACTCGTGACAAAAGGGCGGAGGGAGAGCCTCATGCTACATAGCTCCGTCCCCAGTGCTCTCCTCCTGAGATACTCCACTTCTGGAATCCCTCTTTGTGGTAAACTTGTTCTAGTTTAAGAAAGCATTTTGAAGGCTCCTTTCCAAGGCTTCGTATTTTCATATTTTTTCCGCTTGCTTACTTTGCAAAGAATTTCTGTTAAGCAAATCTCCTGTCACCTTGGGTTTGCATTTGAACTGTTGTGTTCTGATCTATGATACAATGTGCAGAATCAGAAGCAGGGCAGGAGTGAGACAAAGGTTAACTTCCCGTGTGGTGTTGGGGAAAACGGATCAGGACGAGGAAGGAGAGGGAGAGGACAGGCATGGAGCTTGGGTCAGATAGATAAGCCGGAGTGCTCATCCCAGAGAGATGCCAGAACAAAGGAGACCACAAAGGCACCTGCATCAGTTGACCGTGGGGTTCAGAAAATTGCACGTGGACCTCACCAGCTTCGAGGCAGAGCCCATGCTGGGGGTGTGAATGGTGAGGGCCCCATCAGGAGCATCCACAGTTGACCAGTGCAGTATAAAGCAGAAATCCATCTAAGATGACCAAATGGAGCGACAGGCCAAAAAATCCACAGGGAAATTAGGTCGGACTAAGATAATGACTCTGTGCTCATCAGTAACAGCAGTGGCCACACTTCTTCTGCCTTTTGGATGTGTCTCATCATTGGCCGCCCTTCCCCTGCCCAGCATCTGATGAGATTTCACAGATGGTCTGCCTCTGATGTTTCTTCTCATTTATACCCTGTGGTTTGAGTCATACAGAAACTCTGGACCGATGATATCCTCAGTTATAGGCAGAATTGTGCCATCTCTGCCCCCCTTCCTTCACACACTTACCTCGGGTCACAGGTTCCTGCTCCGGAGACCTCCGGCCCTCACCTGCAGGCATCCTGAACTCTGCTAGCACCCTAGAAAGCTGTGCTGGAGGACCCTCAGAGATCCGATGGGAGGTGCTGTTCTTCAGGGCGATATGAAGGAAGGAAGTGCCCCACCATGTCCAGAGTGGTTCTGTAGCCATTACCTCACTTGATCCACACATTAGTGGAAGGCGGTGATGCTGCTGTACATGGAGAAACTGAGTCTCACAAAGCCAAGGCCACCTAACAGCTTAGCCACAGATCCGAATCTAGAAACGCCAAGTCTCCTGGCTGCTTGTGTGATGTCTTTTGTTGCTGTTAGTGGTGGTGTTTGCTTTATTGCATTGTTTTATTTTGTTGTTACACACAAAGGATCATTTGAATTAGAGGCAGAATAAGAACATTCTCCAAAATTGTTGCCACCAGAGCTGATATTTAGCATTTTGGGGAGCGTGAGCTTGATAGAAACAGTCTGTTCCTACTCCGACTGTCAAGATCAGGTTCCCGAGAGCCTCGCTGCAACATTCAGTTTGCTTTCCTCAGAGCTGCTAAAAATTACAGCACAGAACACAACACTGATTTGCATTCACACAGCTCCCCTTTCCTCTGGGGCCCTCCGAGCTTGTAACAAATGCGCATTTCTGTATTTGCATGTTGACATGATCCCCCTCCAATGGCACCCAAAGCAGTTTGCATATATTAATCTATACAGTCAACCACTGAAGCCGTGTGGGGGTTTGGGAAGTTTAAGGCTACGTAGACTCCTGAGCATGCTCAAGTTTACAGTCCTCTGATCCTTTGATGTGAGTGGACCCTCATGACAAATTTGGGTTGGATGGTCATAAAAGGTGTCACACAATGCACAAGATCATCATCCACTCTGTGTTGCTCAAAATAAGGTCAGGAGACCACCTATAGGAGAATCACCTGGGAGCTTAGTAAAAATGTGTTTCCTTGTCTCCACCTCAGAACTATTGAATCCGAATCTCCAGGTGGCCTGGCCTGGGATCTGCTAACAAGCTCCTTCGATCTTCCCTAGGCTCAAGTGTGAAAACCCCGATCCAGGTTATCCTTTTATTCTAATGGGATCAAAACACTCGCCAGAAAGGGGAAGAGGGCTCTCTGCAGAGCCCCCAGGGGCGGCAGTGGCTGTGGTCTCCCTGTTCCCCCGCTGTCTTCACTGTGCTTGCCATCTGAGGGCCTCAGAGGACATCCTCCACCTGACAGACAGGTGTGCCATGTTTTACAACTGTGTCTTTTTCCAGGAAGCCTCGCCTCGCCATACTCCATATGAGAAAAAAACCTTCTGTCCATCAAGCGTATTTGATGAAATACCAGTAATTATTATAATTTATTACTGACAGCTGCCCAGGGCAGCGAGGCCTGCCCTGGGCTCACTCGCTTGGTAAGTATGACCTCACTTAGGGTTCATAATAATATTTCTACAACGTGGGCACCACCCTCTTCTCCATTTGCAAATTCTTTAATGAGGCGTGGCAAGATCGAGTGACGTATACTGGGACGTGTAACTTCATCGGGGCAGATAGAATGGAACCCCTTCGCTCCCCAGACTCACCCTGATGCCATAAGAGACCTGATCCACTGTGGAGTCTAACCCCTTGAGCAGCAGGATCTGTCACTGATGGTCACTGATCATGTTAATGTCCTCACTGAGATCATCCCTGATCTAACTAAAGCAGCCACCCCGATACACGCATGTGCGTACATCACGCGCGCACATACGCCCCTCTCGTTCTCTATCCTCTCCTGTTTTCATCAAGGAATCTGCCACAGGTGGAAATGGATTTGCTTGTCCCCGTGTTCTTGCCTCCCCCCTCCCCCACTGGAATTTAGGGCCCCTGAGGGCAGGACTCCTGCCGGTCCTGTTCACCATCGTATCGTCTACCCTTAGAGCAGGGGTCCGGCACATAGAAGGTCCTCAGTTAATGTTTCTCCGACCAGGAAGCAAACAAATCCTTAAACTTCAGTTTCAGTGTCTTCCCAGCTTTTGTGGAAGACCATTCCTGATATTGGAATTGATCTCCTCTTCCTAGAAGGGTGGATTTGGACTTTCCATTCCTGACCTTCTAGGAGGAAACGTACAGCATTTGAAGAAAGCCTACGTCCTTGTGATGGTTACCATCTCTTATCCCGTGGGGTTGCTATTCTTTGTCTTCTGAGATTGTTTGATCAAATAGGTGCAACTTCCCATTTGTCTCTAGTTCCTGAGTTTACAGTGTCTAAATGGAGAGGATTAGAGCACTGTTGTCAGTGACTCTGGGACCACGCGTAGGTCCAGACAAGAGGAGCCCCTAACCTGAGTCCCAAAGCAGGAGACCCTTGCATCTTGTAGGAGGGAGTGTAGACAGAGCACGGCTATGTGGCTGCGGGGGTCCACACATGCGTGTAAGGACCTTGCCGTGCTGGATGGAACCAAAAGCAGGAAGAGGAAAGGGTGGGCGGGGGTCAGTGGCCTGCCCCCCATTGTCTGCCAGCCCGGGCTATGCCCATGTTCGGCACCAGCCCGGTCTTCAGGTCATTATGAAGGCGAATGTGATGAGGCAGGATGAGAGAACGTACTTTCGTTAGGTTGGCTGACTTGGCTTCTAGCTATTAGAGGTTCTACTCATCTGGTATGTAGCCTGTGTCCATGCCTTTGCCCTGGGCTCTGCAAGTGTCAGGACGAGTATGAGTGACTTCTGAAGGTTAGGCCTGATGGTAGTAGCAGCATTTATGTGTCCCGTATGTGCGTCTTGCCTCTCAACTCCACTTTTAGGTTTCTTAGATGTCTTTTTGCCTTAGTCATGCCTGGCACATAAGTGGTTAATGACTCACGACTGCCTCTACAGCAATGATCAGACATCGTCCCGATAAACAAGGGAGCCAAATGCACGATGAGCTGGAAATTGGCCTCTGACTTTCCTGACTCCCAGAGTCGCGTGCTACACACCCCCTTGACACACTGGTAAGGAAGGGCTCACGGGAGCTCAGCCATGTTCGTGTGCTTCCCCCGCACATGCCTGCTCGGAGGGTGTGTCACTGACGGCAGACCCATTGCCTGTCCTCAGTTTTTCAATCACACTTCCTCACGTGGCTGGAAATGGTATCGAGAATTCACGTTCTAAGTGAATATATAACCCTCTTCACAGACACATCTGTACTTATTTTTACATGTTTGAAAGGATATTTTTGGTTTTGTCACATCAAGCCACTTAAGGAGAGTTGCGCAGGCTTAATTTACAAACCCACACTTGCTGATAGAGGGCCATGGTGTTTGATGGAAAAAAGGAATTATCTGGAGAGAGCCCTTTCACTCCTGAGAGTCAAGGCAGCTTTAAAAAATTTCTGTCCGAGTGACTGACAGAAATCAACATGTAGATAATCCAACCCCCCTCGGAATGTGTAGATGCCTTATTTACTACGGAAATAGCTTTGGGGCTGGCAGAACGTTCCATTGGCCTTTAGATGTACAGTATCATAAAGGCATTATCAGATCTCCTCTGTATTGTTCGGAAAAGTGAGACCAAAAACAAACTCCCCAAATCCCAAACTTAGAGACACAGAAAACAGGTGCGTGGTCACCAGGGGAGACAGTGGGAGTGAAACAGGTAAAGAGGGTCAAAAGGTACAAACTTCCGGCCATGAAGTAAGTATTCTTGGGATGTAATGTAAGCGTGGCAGCTCCAATTAATACTGTATTGCATGTTTTACTGTTGCTAAGAGTAGATCTTAAAGGTTCTCATCACAAGAAAAAAATTGTCAGCTATGTGTGGACAGATGTTAACTAGACTTATCTGTGGGCATTTGACAATAGATCCAAATATTGAATCATTATATTATTGTACACCTGATGCTAGCATAATGTCGTACATTAGTTTTACCTGTTTTTAAAAAGTAAGACCAAAACGGGGTTAGATGTAATCTCACAAACACAGAGATGCTGGTTTCTCCTGTGGGATTCCTCATCTCTGACTCTGCTGGGCCAGTTTACACATGTGACTGGTTCCTTCCCAACTTCTCAGGAATAGCTTGTTATTTCCCACATAACTTCCTTTCTTTTCCTTTCTTTTTTTTTTTTTTTTTTTTAGAGAGAGACTGTGAGCTAGGAAGAGGGAGAGGGAGAAGGAGAGAGAATCTTAAGCAGATTCTGAGCACGGAGCCCGATGTGGGCCTTGATCCCACAACCTCGGATCATGACCTGAGCTGAAATCAAGAGTTGGATGCTTAGCCAACTGAGCCACCCAAGTGTCCCTCCCATGTAAGTTTCTTAAAGGGGTAGACATGAAAGTGATTCTTAGTTAATAATTGTTCCCCATTGAAATATGTAGAGTCTCATCACAGAAGTTTAAAAATAACCGCTGGAACATAGGTGGCCCAAATCTACAAGGATGTGCCAAGTGGATCCAATTTTGCCACGTTGCCTCTACTGTGTTTTGTCTAGGTTTTGAAGAGAGGAGCCAGGAAACAGGCCACAAGCACCGACCACGGAAGCCACGTGCTGTTAAAGTACTGACCTGGTGCTCTGCAGCCCCCGTGAATGGCTCTCTGTGCTGCTGGACCCTGTTGAGGATTTTATACTTCTGTTTCCAGCCACTTTACCATGGTATGATTTACACACAATAAAATCAGCTACTTTTTAAGCCTTAACTTTAGAAACTATGTAGAGTCATGGGATCACCAGCGCAGTGCAAATATAGAGCATTTCCCTCACCTTGAAAGTTCTCGCCTGCCCCTGGCTTTCCTCTGGTTTGGAAGGTGGGATTAAAGGTTCCAGAGTAATCAGTGTTAGAGCCGAAGTGAACCCACACACATCCGTTGCTGGAACGTGGAGATGCCACTGCGTACCCAGTCTTGGCGAAGGCAAAGGAGAGATCGCTGCTTTCCACTAGAGAGTTCTTTCTTTCCTCTGCGAAAATGAACGTTAGGTGCCAGACAGCTGGTGCTCAGCTCTTGTGTGTGGATGTTGGGGTTCATTCGCAGTGCTTGAAGTGGGACTTAGGTGAGGTGTTTGGAAGCTGCACTCATCTGCTGGGCCGGTGGGATTCTTGATTACTCTTGAGCTACTTTGGTCAGTGGGGTCCCCTCCTGAGCGCCCTGGAGATGAGGTTGTGGATGGCAGATGAGCACAGGCCCCGGGGGGTGGGAAGGCCGGGGTCAGGCAGTTCTGGGTTCAGGTCGGCGCTTTGCAACTTTCATACAGTGTGACCTTGAGAATATTCCTTAATCGCTTGGGCTTCTCCTCTGTCAGGTGGTGGTAAAAACACCATCTCAGAGGGTTATGATGAGGGTTGAAAAGATTGTTGTGAACCTACTACAACAGAGCCCAGCATACAACAGGCTTTGCTAGTTTGCATCCAAGCAGATCAGCTGTAAATGATACGTGCACGCTGCCTCCTCCATGAAGCCCACCGGCCAGGACGTGTGCAGGCGGCAGCAGTCAGCCCAGGCAGGTCAGCTCATGCTGCGTGTCTGCCCCTGACGGCCATATGTCATGTCTGTCATCAGGCCATCACCGTCCAGCTGAGCCTGCCTCTCCCCTCACCCCCGACCCAGGTCTCTCAGGCTTCCACTACAGAGATACCACCAGTCACCCAGACGCCACCCAGGAGGTGAAACCTATTTGGGCTCCTGGGCCGAACAGGAGTTTCCTGCTCATGCGCAAAACCTACCACCCACTTTTTTTTTTTTTTTCAACTAAAACTCAACCTTATTCATTCTGATTTGAAAAAATATACAGGGGCGCCTGGGTGGCTCAGTTGGTTAAGTGTCCAACTTCAGCTCAGGTCATGATCTCGTGGTCCGTGGGTTTGAGGCCTGTATCAGGCCCTGTGCTGACAGCTCAGAGCCTGGAGCCTGCTTTGGATTCTGTGTCTCCCTCTCTCTCTGACCCTCCCCTGCTCACGTTGTTTCTCTCTCTCAGAAATAAATAAAACATTTAAAAAGAAAAAAGAAAAATACATAGTTTCATAGATTCATTTGGGGAAATTTATAGAAAAGTACATGTCACATTGCTGATTCTCCCAAGAGGAACCGCTTCATTTAAGGAGACTCTTTTCTCAGACTATTTTGTAAAAGTATTTAGCCTTTTTTTTTTTTTAAAGCATTGTATGTTCCTTTAAAGAAAATAACAGTGGTCCACACTTTACAGAATGTTTTTCCAGTCCCTGACTCAGTATTAAAAACTCAAGGGGATAGAGGGGCGCCTGGGTGGCTTAGTCGGTTGAGCGTCCGACTTTCGCTTAGGTCATGATCTCGCAGTTTGTGGGTTCGAGCCCCGCGTCAGGCTCTGTGCTGACTGCCAGCTCAGAGCCTGGACTCTGTTTCAGAGTCTGTATCTCCCTCTCTCTCTGACCCTCCCCTGCTCACGCTGTCTCTCTCTCTCTCTCTCCTAGAAATAAATAAAAATATTTAAAAAAAAAAAAAAAAACTCAAGGGGATAGAAACATCCAGAAGGCCTGGTCCTCCGCTGCAGAAAAGTTGGAACAAGTGGGAGGAAGGCTGTAGTGACACAGACCTGAGAGCAGCAGAATGTGACAGGCGCTCGGCAGAGCGAGAAGGGCCCAGAACATGGAGAGACGAACGGCAGATTGCCCACGGGGTGGGGAGCTGAGGAAGGACTCCTACGAGAGACGACCTCTGAGTCGGATCTCAGAGATGGAGAGAATTTCACCGGGAGTGACGGGAAGGACTCTGTGGTAGGAAAATAAAGGGGACAGACCGGCGACAGCGGTGTGGGGGTTACATGCAGGCTGGGTTTGGGGAGGCCACCTTGTCCACTGTGCTTGGAGAAGAGGGCGAGGGCAGTTTGGCAAGGCTGGTAAGGGAGGCCCCCTCGGAGACAGAAACGTGTGACAGCCCCGGGGGAGGCTTTGCAGACGCGATGAGCGTCACCTGAAGACGTGCAGTGACATCATCCCTTAGCAAAGCCGGAAGAGAGCTTCCCCCAATACCTTGATCTCGGGAGATATCGCGAGAATGTTAGTATGGCACTCCAACCCCTTGGTGTTCACATTTCTGCGTAATCGCAGTGGGGGAACATCAGTGAGACAGAACGCCAAGTGGAGGCCATGTTCATAGGCAGCTGGGCGATCAGTGAGGGAATCTGCATCACCAGCATCACCTGCATCACCTGCATTACTCACGCCCTGTTGACGATGGTGGGGACCGTACTCCTCCCTTGTCGCCTGCGGGGTGTGGAGTCTCGCTTTCCTTTCTCTTTGCCCATGTGATTGTTCTGTTGCAGAGTTTCAACGCCTTTCCACTATTGCCCCCACTAAAGGGAAACAGTAAATTACATTTATCTATGTATTCATTAATTTCATTTCTGTGTAATGCAAGAAAGTCAATGCTAAAGAATAAGACTTTATTGGGTAGCATGGAGTTTTGGAAGACCACAGACTATTATAATTTCTAATTTTCTTGTAATCCCCCCCCCCCCGAACTGGTTTCCATGCCCTTGGTGGTGATACCACCCCTGTCAAAATGCATGTCCGATTGAGTATATGTGTGAGTATAAATACCTGGACACATATTTGATCCTAAGCAATTCTACATTTTTTTCTAGAAGTAACTTCAGTATAAATGATAAGCTCCGCTTATGACTTAGATGCAAGAAGCTTTCCTAAAGCAGAGGCTGAACTTGAGGTACTGAACTTAGGGGTCTCATTAACAAGAGTAACATTAGTCCGTGAGTGATTTACTGCCTGAGGGGGAGTGATGTGGACCTTAATTTCTTAATTGCTCCCGTACCAAAGGTTCTGGGACTGAAGAGCATACCATGAAAATAAACTTTTAAAATGGCAATGCCATTTTATAGGGAAAGCAGGAATGAACTATATGGGTATATGGCAAGATGAACGGCTGATCCAAGACATTGACCTGAAATTCAGTGAAGTCAAAGGCAAGAATAAGAGAATTATTCCTTGATAAGAATGTCCAAGACACTTCTAATAGATGAAATTTGAGTTGAGGTTATCTAATGCCGAGGAAAAAGACGTGTGAAGCCTGTGACGAGACTTAGTCCTGGAGCGCCTGGACGTGAAGGCTTCAGTGACTTTGAACCAGGGGACCTCTTCCTTAAAAGGGGTTTTTTCTTTGCAGACTGCAGGAATTAATAGGTTTTTTTGCATCTATCTGTTTTGGCCAATTTTTTTCCTATTGTGCTAAAATATGCATAACATAAAACTTACTGTCTCGTTTTTAAATGTATAGTTCAGCACCATTGAGTACATTCACATGGTGACCATCTCCGCCCTCCATCTCCAGAGCTCTCTTCATTTTGTGAAACTGGAACTTTGTTCCCATTCAACAGTAACTTCTCATTCCCCTTCCCCCCTCCACTGATAACCACCATTCTATTCTCTGTTACTGTGAGTTCACACACACACACACACACACACACACACACACACACACACACACACACTTCTTTTCCTTCCACATACACGTGAGATCCCGGCAGTATTTGTCTGTAATTGGCTTATTTCACTTAGTATATGTCCTTCAGGTGTGTCTGTGTTGTCACAAATGGCAGGATTTCCTTTGTTTAGGGCCATATAATATTGCATATATATATGTGTGTGTGTGTGTGTATGTGCATATATATATGTGTGTGTATATATGTGTATATATATATTTATGTGTGTGTATATATGCGTGTGTGTATATATGTATGTGTGTATGCACAGCACATTCTCTTTACCCGTTCATCTGTCTTGTCTAGATGAAATATGCTGCAATGAACATGAAAGTGTAGATATCCCATCAAGATAGTGATTGCATATTCTTTTGAAGTAAGGAAATATGGGATATAGGATTGTTGGGTCATATGGGAGTTACACTTTTATTGTTTTTGAGAAATCTTCATCCTGTTTTCCGTAGTGACTGCAACAACTCACACTCCCACCCGGTGCAGAAGGGACAGGTGCAGAAGGGACACATCTCTTATCTTCTTGATGACAATCATTGTGACTCAGGGCTGGTGAGTTGGTATCTCATTGTGGTTTTGATTTGCAAACGCCTAATGATGAGTGATGTTGAGCACCTTTTCTTGTGCCTGTCAGCCATTTGTATGCTGCCTGTGGAGGAAAAAATTGATATTTTTTTAACCTAGGGAATTTAGTTATTTTTCATAATTGATTAAGCTTCACATGTATGCTTTTTTTCGACTATATTAACATTTATGTTTACTATTTTCCCATATTTTATCATTTATTTCTTTTTTACATAGTTAAACATTGACTTATTTAGACATTTTTAAAAATTGTTTGAGCTGGGGAGTCTAATTTTATATAATTGTATATGTTTTCCCTAAAAATTAAGCAGTTGCCCTAAGTCTAAATATTAGTCCTCTCTTTTCCAACTCTGTTCTTTGAGCGTTTGAGAGTTTTAAGTACACCACCTTTTGAATTGGCTATTAGTACTCCGAATGAGTTAATTAAGTCATATGTAATGTTATAACTCACCATAAAAGACTCGAGTTCCAGAAAATGATTTGACCTAAGATTTGAAGGTCTTCCTTGTTTGGAATGACTCGTAGAATTTTTCTCTAACTAAATATCAGTGAGGCTGGACTTGGGCAAACCAGTGGCCAATCATCTCACCTTTGAAAGCTTCTGAAAGACTATAAGAACAGGTCTTTGTTATACAGCCTTTCCAAGTTGTTGGGGTTCTCGAAATATCTTTAAGTGCCTATTAGTAACACATCTAATGCACGTGATCGGTTCATGTTTCTTCAATTCTCCCCATCTTGGCTTCTTCCCGTGTAAAATGGAGGTAAGAAATAAGAGTGGCCTGCCTTATGTTGTGCTAAGGAGTAAATGTGTTATGTAGAAGGCATCGAGTGCTGGGCTTAACTGCTAGCTATTGTTATTAATGCTTATCACATTTCAAAATCATCTGTAACTCAAGATAAAATTAATTAATAAAATGTAATTTAATAAGTATTAATATTTTACTATGAATTGATAAAATTGACTTCATGTTTAAGACCTTATTAATCTCCAGCTGAAGTCCATGCTCCCATCACGTGAAGCTACCTGCAGCTTCTCCAGGGTGCTTCTTCGTCTTTCATAGCCCAGCATCTCTGGACATGCTCCTCCTTGTGCTGGAAATACCCCTTCCTGCCCTGCTGTTTGCTGTTCTTCCCTGACTCCCTGCCTCTCAGCCATCTTGCAGGGCTCAGCTCAGGCCTGATCTTCTGTGAGATGCTCTCCCCAAATCCCACCCAGCACCTCGTGTCCCCAAGCCTCCCCTCTAGTCTGGTTTATGTGTCCCTTTGTTTCATGATTCCTCAGCTCATACTTCCTTCTGTTATTCAATCGCTTACTCACTCATTAGTTCTTTCATTTAATAAACATGCATGGAGGGGCTACTGTGTACCAAACACTTTTGTACCATGGAATGATCAGCCCGCGGTGCCTGGTTGGCATGGTGTCCAACTGGCATGTTAGTGAGAACTCCAAAAAATAATGACTACATGAAGAAATTCCTTCCAGTATGCATGCTGCCCTTTAGCATTGTTTTCCGAGCTCCTTTCTTTAATCCATCAAATTCCTTTTAGGGAATTCTGAAGTCTTCTGCAGTCTAATTTGAGCCCAAAGAAGGGAGGATTCTCCTTACCAGAAAACAGATGAGAAAGTGATAATGTAACTGAGATGTTCTCTTATCTTCCTGGGAGAAATCAATCACTTATCAGTTTCATTAAATGAGTATGGACAGTATTTCCTATGAACCTAGTTTAAAAATTAAAATCAGGGGCATGTGGGTGGCTCAGTTGGTTAAGCGTCTGACTATTGATTTCAGCTCAGGTCCTGGTCTAACGGTTCATAAGATCAAGCCTTTTGGGGCTCTGCACTGACAGCACAGAGCCTGCTTGGGATTCTCTTTCCCTCTCTCTCTGCCCCTCCCCATGCATGCATGCACACGCTCTCTCTCTCTCTCTCTCTCTCAAAATATAAAAAAATAAACATAAATAAAAGAAACAAAAGAAAACAAGGCTTCCCTACTGCTGTCCTCATTGGAAAACTCGGGTTATTAGGATCCCCAGCTCCTGATCTGGTAGGACACAATGGAAAGAATTGACTCATCAGAAATCTGTTTCCTGCCCTAGAAACACACACACACACACACACACACACACACACCCCTTTCTGTATCACCCCTGTCTCCACGGGTGCTTGCCTGGAGCCCACATCAAAGAACTCGCAGCCCGTCTTCCCGCTCAGGGAAGAAGAGTCGGAAACAGGCCCTTGGTGAGGCCTGTGCATTTCTGGATACTCTTGCCTTAAAGCTCCTTCCGCAGAATCAAGCCCTGTATCTTCGTGTCCACGCGTTGTGCCTGAAGTTTCCAGGAACAAAAGACACCTTAACAGGAAACACTGCTCTCCCAGTCTTAAGACTGAGTTCGGTTCCAGTTTGCTTAGCATTTTGACAGAACAGATGCCAAGATGGAAGCATGTTCCGCCCTCCCAGATTTAATGCGAGCATCCTCAGAGCTGCGGGGCTCTGGGGACAGGGCACGTTAGGTAGCTTGTGCTCCCTCTAGTGGCTCTGCAGGAGCACAACACAGGTGTTGAGAGCACGGCGCATGACGGGCTACTTTCTTCTGCACTTTGTCTTCATTGTTGGGGTGAGGCTGTTTTCAACTGTTATCTATCTCAAATTTTAGGGACAGCAGGAAAACCACACCTTGTAAGTTAACATTAAAGAATAGTCAAATTTTGAGTTTGAGCTTCCTTGTATCTTTTGAAAACGATTTCAACTTAAAGTCATAACTTGAACATAATGTAGATGGGGGTGCAAAAAATTTATTTAATGCAAAAAATATGTATTTTTGAGACAGAGCATGAGCAGGGGAGAGGCAAAGAAGGAGAGGAGACACAGAATCCGAAGCAGGCTCCAGGCTCCAGGCTGTTAGCACAGATCCTGATGTGGAGCTCAAACTCATGAACGGTGAGATCATGACCTGAGCCGAAGTCAGAAGCTTAACCGACTGAGCCACCCAGGCGCCCCAGGGAAGCAAAATTTCTAGTTCCTATCCTTCTCTCTGAATTTCCAGTTGATTCCGAATACAACACAGCCTGCCTCTATAGCATGCTTTTGAGTAGAGTGTGGCAAGGCCGGAGTGAGCTGTAATTTTGCACTATTTCACGCTGGAACTCTCGGCCTGGCGCACTGATTATACATATCACATATGAACAGAGATGGTGAGATCTGTGCTCAGTCAGAACCGCACTGACACTCCGCATCTGGTTGGCTGTGTGTTTGTTTCCTCCACGTGTCACTTGCTGCAGAATCTATTGCCTCAAAGGCAGCCCGGCCTCATGCCCTCGATGCCTCCTGGCACGGATAGTAATAAACCAGCAGTGGCCCCTATGCCAGAAGGTGGCACACTTTATGGGCTCTGCTGTCCTTGCTGCAGTGTGATTTATCCACCCCGTGTGCTGTGCGCGGCTTGCTCCTTTCATTAGTTAGCAGAGGTTTGAAAAGAAATCAACCCTTCCCCAAGCCATGCCACCACACAGATGGCCGGCCCTGTCCTGCACCCTTTGACCATTTGAGCAGCCTATGTGGTAGGCAGCCTTAGGCCGGCTGAGCAGCACATTACCCGTGCGGTGGCTACTCTGATGTATCAACTTGACCAGGTGAAGGGATCTCCCCATTAAGTAAAACACTGATTTTATTGCTGGGTGTGCCTGGGAGGGTATTTCTGGAAGAGATTAGCATTTGAATCTGCCGACTAAGTAAAGTAGATTCACCCTCACCAACATGGGTCTTCTGATTTGTAGATGGCCTGATAGAACAGGAAGGCAGAGGCAGGGGAATTGTCTGTCTCTTCTTCAGCTGGGATGTCTGTCTTCTGCCCCCAGACGTCCATGCTCCTGGTTCTGGGGCCTTCAGACTTGGACTGAATTACACCACTGATTTTTTCCTGGGTCTCTAACTTTCTGATGACAGATGATAGCACTTCTTATCCCCATAATCATATGAGCCAATTCCTTGTAGTGATTCCCTTCCTACGTATCTGTCTCTGTATTCTCCTGTTCCTCTAGAGAACGTGACTTAGACCCTACAGACTTAGTCTGTAGTTTCCTTATGTCTGAAATGCCTTGTGTTAGGCTCGGCTCAGTCTTTTCAGGTACTTTCTCGGGAACTGAATGATGCGATTGGGCAAAGGCATTGGGCAGTGTGACCAGTTTACCAAAAAGCATCCATCAGAAGTCCAGTAACAGTAACAACTGGGGGGTTGAGAAACTGGACCTCAGAAGAGGGTCAGGGAGGGCCAGTGCAGGGCACGTGCAGGACATTGGTGATCAAGAGGAGGGGACCAGTCTCCATTCAGTCTAAAATGTTAGAGCAGTGTCCCCTCCTCACCTGGCAGCACTCATACTCTCAGCCCCTTTCTGAGCCGGTAGATAGAGTTGTTTCTTCTAATTTTTTTGTCATCATTGTCTTGTTCTCAGCCAGCTTCTCCTCCAAAACTCACATCTAACACGGGTGCTGTTTTCATGTGGCCTTAGTGAGGACTGAGACAGGCCAGCCACAGTCTAGGGTATCCTAAGTATATCATAGTATTACAATATTTTAAAAGGGTTCTGAGTCCAATCCTGAGATGTGGTGGTGATGGTGGCGGTGGTGGTGGTGGGGTCTTCTTCACACCAATAGGCAACTCTCAGATACCAGCAGCGTGTCGAGATTCAACTCAACTCTGGCACTGTCTACCCAGAGACATATCAGATCCCATAGGCTAAGGACTCAGTCCCACAAGCCTGCTTCCCACACCCCCTTCAGATACCAGTCACCACCCCATGTTGTTCCCTGTGCTTCTGACTGAGCGGCTATAGAGGGAGTTTCCATGACCCCCTCCTTGGACTTGACACTCCAATAGCAAGTCCAGGTGTTATTTGTACTTCTGACTGACTGGCTAGAAAGCAGAGGTCTCCACATCCTTCTGCTTGAGTTCAATGAATTTGCTTGAACATCTCCCAGAAATCAGAGAAACATTTTACCTACTAGATCATTGGTTTGCTATCAAAGGGTGCAACTCAGAAACAGCCAGATGGAGGAGATGCATAGGGTGAGGTCTGGGAGTGGGAGTGCTCAGAGCCTCCATATCCTCTACCAGGGGGCCGTTGTCCCCAAATCTCTATGTGTTCCCCAACCTGGAAACTCTCCAAATCCTCTCCTTCTGGGTTTTTACGGAGGCTTCATTGCAGAGGCATGATTGATTAAGTCATTGGTCATTGGTGATGGCTCTAAGCTCCAGCCCCTTCCTGCTCTCCTCCCAGGGAGTGGAGTGGGGGTGGGGTGGGACTGAAAGTTCTAACCCTCTCTTCACATGGCTGGCTCCTCTGGCAACAGGCCCCCATCCTTAGATACTTTCCAGCAGTCACTTCATTAATATAACGGAGGATACCTGTGGTTCTCATCACTTAGGAAGCTCCTAGGGTTCAGGAGCTCTGTGCCAGAGACCAAGATCACATGTATATTTCTTATTATAAATTGCAATACCACAGATTTGTTAAAAAAAAACTTCTTTCCAAAGTAGCAGTGACATTAATAATTTAGATTAAGCCTCGTGGAAAAGACTGGTAGCGCTTTGTTAAAGAGAAGGCTTTAGTTACGTTACGTGCTCTCGCATTCAAATTCCTGGATGAAAGGTCAAAGTTAATTTGAACAAGAGCTCACAGTAGTAGGAAAACGTTAGCAGCATTTGCTGAGAGCTTACCGTGTCCAAGACACTGCTTGCAGTGCTTGGAATGCATTAGCTGCTTAAGCTAATAGACCATGAGCCGGGTGCTGTTACTGTACCCTGGTTGACAGGGGTGAGCCTGGAACATTGAGGTCTCGGCTTCCGGGTCACACTAGTGGAGTTCTCAGGATTTGAGCATAGGCTGTCTGGTCCCAGGTCCTCTGCTAAGAACCTCCCACCCGTAGCCCAGGCCCTCTCCCAGGACAGGGCAGACTTTGGTGCTGTGAGGACATCTGGTCCCCCTCCTCAGAGACCAGGGCAGTAATGACCACTTTTAGTTGTTCTATAATATTGTCAAGTCTTGCTTTACTGACCCCATCGTTTGGGGCTTCTGCAATTTCTCTTCTTGACATTGGTATTAGGATAATCTTAACGCATCTCTAACTCAGTGGTGTCTCCCCTTTCCTGTGCACACGAGAGCCGTAGATGTACGGTGGGCCAGACGGCAGTCTATGTGCCTATACCAGTGATGTCATCCCCAGGACTGAGACATACGCTCTCCCTGCATAGCCATCTCCCCCCAGGTGAGCATCAGTGCCATTCAGCAGGCACACTGCGGAATAAGATGTGCCCGGGACTGGTTCCTTTCACTTCTCTGTGAAGGAAGGAGCAGCCCAAGAGAAAGAAAAGAACATTGGAGTTAGTCTTCGACTACATTTCAACTCACCCATTTATGTAATAACATGACTCTCACAAGACCGTTACTTTCTCTGAACCTGACTTTCCTCGGAGCCATGCATGGCTGTGTCCGTGCATGCTCCACTTAGCCCAGGCCTTGTGCGGGGGAGATGTGTAGGGAATAGCCACGGAATGAACGAGCAAATGAATGGTCAGCATAAGACACCCGGCAAGCACAGGGTACAGTCAGTGGGTGATGGTTCCCTTCACTTTTCTTCCTCCCTCTTCTTCCGCATCATTTTCCTCAGCTGCCTCCGGGGGTTAGTTGAACCTGCACAGACATTCAGAGATGGTCTTTCTTACCAACAGGGTGAGTAGTGCACAGGGACTCATCATCCTAGGTGAGGAGCCGCAGTTATAACAAAGAGGCCAAATATAGATACTCTGGTTGGTATCTCTCTGAAGGCCACACATGACTGGTTTGCGTGAGGACCCGGTAATCAGGGAGGGGACAGTCTTTTATGAGTCCCTGCTAGGCAGCTCTCCCCACAAGGCCACAAAAGACACATTTTCCTACCTTATAATAGGAGCGGTCTAGGAAGGTCATGCTTTGCTCTCTTTCCATTGAAAGAGTAGAGATCTCAGCTGGGTGACTTCTGTGTCCCGCCTCCCGGCCTTCCCGGCTCCCCCGTAACCAGCACAGTTAGATTTGGCAGCAAGAAGACCCGTGTTGACGCCCACCTGCTGCTTGCCCTCACGGGCT
Organism: Proteles cristata cristata; assembly: GCA_017311185.1. NCBI lineage: Eukaryota > Metazoa > Chordata > Mammalia > Carnivora > Hyaenidae > Proteles > Proteles cristata. Next base: position 1,268 of record JAESUZ010005142.1, on the reverse strand, counting down.
GCCTTCAGAGGCTGCTGCTGCCTTTGGAAAGTGCACGCCCCTTCTGTGTTCCATCCAAGGTGGTTCACTGTCACGAGACAGGCCATGGCGAGGCCCATGGTTGGCATGGAGGAAACACCGAGAAGCTGTAGAATGAATGGTCAGTAAGTCAAGATTCCTGCTCCTCCCACCTCCACAGCACACCAGGCTCTGAAGACACAGTTTCCATAGTGAAAAATGGAAAATAACAATAATTGCCCCAGCTTGCTTCGCTTCTGTGTGTCTCAAGGAATGTTAGATAGATGTCACTTGCAGACGTTTCGGGCTACTTTAGGGAAATGTGCCTGGGGCTCCTTGCACGGAAGCATTTGTGATTTGGGAGAATTTACTGTAGCCGTGCAGATTTAAACTGGCCAACAGGCCCAGAGCATGAGAAGTTAGAGGAGGCTTAGACACACTCATTAAAATCCAGAATAAGACACCTACCTGCTTGTTCTCTGGGTTTTACTGCCCCTTCTTGCCACAAGTCCATCTGCGTATCTCTCTTGAGGGCCACTGTCCAGGGCAGCTGCTCCCAGAGGTGGGGACCCACCTGTGCCAGCATCTTAGCCCCCCTGCCCGGCTCCGTGGCTCAGTCCCCAGTTGCTTCATGGCCTTTCCTCCTCTTTCATGTCTCCCTTTCACACGCTCTTGGCCTTGGAAACATTGCTCTCCCTCATATATGCCTTCTTCCACTTTTCCTCCTTCCTCCTGGATTCTTTAATCACTGCAGAGGGCAAGCATCCCTGTCTGTTAGGCTGTGCCACGTAGATGCCTTCAGTGCAGGGGTGAAAGGCGGAGGAAGGTCTAACGGTGAGATTTTACGCTGCCGTCGAATGAGGAGCTGGGAGCTGGACAGAAGCCTGTCACAGGGACAATTCCTGTGTCTTGCGAGCCTGGATGACTTTACAGGAATGGTGAAAGCTGGCTCGGGGCTTCACACCTGCTCTTACCACGTGTTTCCCCGTTGTGCACAGGCGCTCGGAGCCTGGGACGTTTGACACCAAGCCTCATACTGTGGCTAATCATATTTCTTGTTTTCCGCTGTGGCATTGGAAAGTCACACCAGCCATGGATTTCAAAAGCCTTGAACAGCTATATGTAATCTGGTGACATGACGTAGGACAAGATGGAGGCTTTTCCTTTAATAAAGACTCCAAAGGAATTGTACTAAAGCAGGTGCAGCCCCGTCTGTTCCCAGAATGGGGCTGCCCGGGCTGCCTGCCTCCGGCTGAGGGCACGGGTGGAGG